>VWYE01017564.1:166465-208540 GCA_013398995.1 Alaudala cheleensis | reverse complement strand
AAAGAGAGAGAGAGAGAGAGAAAGGGATGTGTGAAATAAGGTTTTTGTTTGGTTTTCATTTTTGTTGTTCTTATTTGGTGGTGGGTGTTGGGTTTGTTTTATGTATTTTTGGAGTGAAATCAGAATAATTTCATTAAATACTTTGCATGAAGGAAACTTCTAAATACTGATTCACATGAACAAGCAGATATAATGAGTATTTTTTTTTTTTTCCTGTATGGGAATTAAATGGTCTCATTCAGTACAAAATTAGCACCAGTTTTCTTCTTGACAGAAGTTGGTTGCAATTAGGATTTTCTGTGATAATTAGCAGCCTGCAGTGGTTGTAGCTGCAGGGTTGTGAGGGAAGCAAAACAGATTCTAAGCAAAAAGTAGAGTGTCATAAGCTAAATCTCAAAATGGAACCTACCTTCCTGTGAAAATCTTCCATCCCTGGCAGTGTCCAAGGCCTGGTTGGACACTGGGGTTAGAAGCAACCTGGGACAGTGGAAAGTGTCCTGCCCGTGGCTGAAGGGATTGGAATGAGATGTTTTTTAGGGTCTCTTTTAATCCAAACTTTCTGTGATTCTATGATACGATTTTGTGATGATTCTGTATAAGAAAAAAAAAGTGTTAATGATTTATTTTATTCACTAATCCTCACATGACATTTCTCTTTAGCATGCATTCCCATTTTAAAGTAAATACTTTTCACCCTGTTTTACATGTATAATTCTGGAAGATTTTCTGCAGCATGTTACCTGTGACTACATAGTACTAAAATTTGAGCTGGGGAATATTTTTAACTCATTTTTACTTTATTTTCCATCTGCAATATTTTACCTCTGTCTTGAATCGTAGGATTCCTCCCACTCTGATGTGGTTTAGTGATGGACTTGACATTTTTAAGTTAATGGTTTGACTCAATCATGTTAAAGGGCTTTTTCTACCTAAAGGATTCTATGACTTCTGCGATTCCATGCCTTGCATACAAAGTAAACGTACTTTGTGTTTTCAAGTGATTTGCAAACCAGCAGGTGAAAGTGTCTGCATCTTGATGCAAACCATTTTCATTTTGCACATTCTTAACAATGATTACATCTGTGAGTATTCCATGACAAAACTCCCATTCCCTTCGCTTGGTGGTATCAGTCGCATTCCTGTAATCCTCAAGGGGCTTGCACAGATAAAATCCTACTGTACTGCTCTCAACCATGTCTTATTGGACTCATCTTACAAGGTCTCTGAAGGTGCCCCCTTAGTAGGGAGCAACTTCAAAGCTGAGATGTTCCCACATCACTACTGAAAAGTTACTGGCTCTCAGTGACTAATATTGATGGAAAGAGTATTTTATGTTTCTATGAAAAGAGCAGAAGGTCTTTCTGGGCAGGTGAAAGAAAGTGTAATTAGAAATCTGGGCTCACAGAATAGTTTGGGTCCAAATGGACCTCAGTGATCATCTTGTTTCAACCCCAGGCTGTAGACAGAGACACTTTCCACTAGACCAGATTGCTCCACAGCCTATCCAACCTCCTCCTAAACACTTCAAGGGATGGGACAGCTACAGTTTCTCCAGGCACACTGTCTCAGTGGCTTGCCACCCACAGAGTGAAAAATTTCTTCTAAATATCTAATCTAATACTACCCTTTTACAGTCTGAAGCCATTCTTCCCTATTGAATCACTCCATGTTCTTGTCAAAAGTGCCTTTCCAGCTCTTTTGGAGGCCCTTTAGGTACTGGAAGTGTCTCTAAGTTCTCTGTGCATCCTGCTCTTCTCCAGGCTGAACAGCCACAATTCCCTCAGCCTGTCTCCAGCCCTCTGGGCATTTTTGTGGCCTCCTCTCTCCTCTCACTCCAATAGATCAATGTCTTTCCTGTGATGGGAACCTCAGAGCTTGATGCTGTTGAACAGCTGGGGTCTTAATGAACGGAGGAATCACTTTCCTTGACCTGCTGGTCAGGTTTCTTTATACCTATACATATACCTTATATATTATTTCATATCCCTGTGTCTAACATTCTTCTGAGCAGTCTGATAGTGCATCTGTGTTATTTCTGGGCCTGCTCAGCTGGAAGAAACACTGATCTCTGCAGATCAGACCCCGGGGCGACAACAAGCCCGGAGGGTGCTGCCATCATCCCCTGGCCACTGCTCCTGAACCCTTTAGCTACATGAGGGAAAGGAAGAGGATTGGTTTGGCGTTCACTGACAGTGAGGTTCATTTCTGAGTGCAAAAGAATGTCTGTGTTGATGCAGAGGCTCCGGGAAACGGAGGGCGAGCCAGCGCAGAGAGCGGGGCTCGGCGCGGAGGATGCAGCAGATGCTCGGTGCCATCTAGTGGGGTGAAGCACAGGGAGCACCGGGAAGGCTTAACCAAAGAAGTGCCTAATCTCGCAGGTTATTTCATGGACTTTTGCTCACGACAATTTATATTTCTCTACAGGGCAGAAAGCCATGCTTCTGGATGCATAAATACATACTCATAACACGCACGTCAGGAAGGCAAAGTTTAGTGCCACGGCAGAGCTGGTTTTCTCACAGAGAGCATCCACTGGCTGTTATCTTGGAGCTCCAGCTCTATAGTGTGGGGTTCTGCAGTGGTGAGCAGCAAGGATTTCTACCTGCTATGCCTTTTTTTGCCTCCTGGGAACTAAGATGAAAAGGGAAAGAATAAAAGAGAATTAAGTTATTTGTGTGGTTGTGAGGAAAGGCTGAGAGAATTTGGATTGTTCAGAGGGGAGAAGAGAAGGCTCCACAGTGACCTATTGAGGCCTTCCAGTGCCTGAAAGGGCTACAAGAAAGTCAGAAAGAGACTTTTGAAAGGGCTTGAAGTGGTAAGTGAAGGAGGAGATAGCTTTAAGCTTACAGAGAGAGGTTTAGATTGGATATTAGGAAGAAATTCTGAGGGTGGTGAATCCCTGGTACAGGTTGCCTAGAGCAGCTGTGGCTGTCCCATCCCTGGAAGTGCCCAAGTGCAGGTTGGATGGGGCTTGGATTAACCTGGGATAGTGGAAGGTGTCTCTGCCTGTGGCAGGGAGATGGAACAAGATGAGCTTTATGTACCTTCCAACCCAAACCATTCTGCGATTCTTTAAATAATAGCCTGAAATTTCTGGGAAACCACAAGATTACCTGGTGTCTGGCTAATAATTAATAAATAAAGGCCTCTTCTTGCTCTGAGACTCTCTCTAATGAGGCACTGCAGTGTAGCCATATAAAAAACACAAGAGAATTATAGTCTCTAATGTTAGTCTCATTTGAAATGATCAGGGATTAAAGCTGCAGGAAAACAGGAAGTCTGGTGTGGTTGCTGAAGGTCTGTGGAAGAGTCAACATACCTACTCAAGATTTTTCTGGCCAACACAACACACTGAACTCAGGTATATCCCTTCCTGAATAGTTCCTGGAATAACTATAGGAAGTCACAGGTCTATTAACCTGTAAGTAAAGAGGCAGAGTTAACACATCAGCTTTCTAAAACAGAAAGGATTATTTACCACTTTTATCTTAATCTCTCCTGTAGGGAACAGAATAAGTTGTATTCCCAAAAATGTCACCTGGGGGAAAAAATATGGCAAAATACATCCCAAAACATTACCCTTGCACCATATTTATGAATTTTGTGTCATGTTTTCCAGCCAGCTCACTCTAATTTTTTTCAATAAGTTTTATTATGGTTTATTTTCACCAAACTTAGATCAGCCATGCTGATATAGAATTACAACTTCACTTTGCAATTCCTTAAAAGATGAAAACGACCCTAGGAAAAAGCTTCAACAGATCCACTTTACCAAATATTTATTTTTATTATCAAATCAAAAATAAGATTAATGTTGAGTTTCAGAAAATTTTTGAGTTTCAGAAAAGGCTGTCTCCATTCCTGACCCCAAATAGTTTCTAAATCCTCTGACCTGTTACCAGTAACATTTCTGAACTAAAAGGAGTAATTCTACTTCCTGCCAGGAGAACTCTTACCCACTGTCTGCCTGCCTCTGTTGGGATCCCATTTCTGAGCCCATTCAGATCAGCCTCTCAGAAAGTTATTTTTGAGTAAATCTCAGATGGGGTCAGATTAAAGATTGGCCAAGATGGCCCAAAAGCCACACAGAAGTCATTTTTTGTTGTTGTTTTTGATATTTTGTTTTGTTTTTGTTATTTTCTTCCCATTAGCATTTAAAAAATCTGAACCACCTTACGAGTCATAAAAATTCTGAGCCTTGGTAAACATCTGCAAGTTTCCAGTGAGGTGTCTTTATTGTACCCTAGAAATCTAAAGGGATTGCTCACTCCTCAGAAGGCCAAGCTTTCAAAAAAAGCCACCTGTAACTGAGGAATTGGAATTCAGCCAAAGGCAATTAAAGAAATTCAATCAGCTGCCAAAGCAAATGGAACCATGTTGGGGCTCAGAGTCCAGCAAGATATTTAGATGTAGTAATCTCTCCTATTAAAAAAAAAGAATAAAAGTTGTTCCAGTTGTCTGTGGTCAAATGGCTGAAATGCCAGAAAATGGGTGTCATGTGGCACAGGGCCGTGCCTGACAGCTCCTGATGACTGACACAGCCCTCTTTTTGTGCAGCAGCCTGAGAAGTTCTTTGCTGTGCATCTCACTGCTGTATTCAGGCAGGTAATTAAGGAGCCCGAGTCTATTTTAGCAAGAGTGATGAGGAGTGAGTACACGAATCTTCTCCAGAATTGAAGAGGGACCCCCAGGGTAGGAAGAGACATTCCTGAGCCAGATTTTCTGCCTGTCATCTTCATGTGTTTTTTTTTGGGGGTACAGTTTGATCAGTAAGTGAATGAATACCTCTGTCACTCCTTTTGCTGGTAAATCAGTGAAATCCTGCATTACACTTCTTCTTGTACAGTCTCTGACCATAAGATATTTGTGCTGCTTAGAAAAAAGGTGCTGGTGAGCTTTAGCAACTGTAGTTTAGTCTGAGGAAATGAAATCTTCTTTATCTGAGTACATATTTCAATCCTTGTTTTCAACCAAATTCACTTAAAAACTAAAAAACAAAAAAAAAAGCCCCAAAAATACACCAAAAACCCCAACAACACCACCCAAACCTCACAAAAAAACCCACCAAAAAAAAAAAAAAAACAACCAACCAAACAACCAACAACAAAAAACCCAAAACAATAATAAAACCTCAAGTTAAACAAAAAACAAACAAGCCCAGAATACTCCAAAAACAAAACCCACTGCCTGTTGCTATATCTCATTCACTGTATTAGGAACACTCTGGCCATGACTATAGAGCAGAATACATGATGCCAACTCTGTGAATATTTACTGTTTATTTACAGATTTACAGATATGGAGAGCAACATCAGTAAATAGGTGTTTTCTACAGCCAGATTTTCTGGGAAACGATGGGATGGCTTCTGCTGCAGACAGATCTTAAGGACCTTTAGAAAATCATTTTAATAACGTAATTTTTAAAAAAAATTGTTTTTCTGAATTTTATAAAGAGTGTCTGCTGAGTCTTGCATTTCAGCAGGTTTTGTTTTTGTTTTGGAGTGGATTTTTTTTTTTTTTTTTGGGTCCTGTTTTCAAAATAGCTTTCAACAGCTTGGATGCTGAATGCTCCAGAATATCTCTCAGCAGACACCAGGATAAATTCCTGTGTACCTGCTGTATCCTTTGAAGTTCAGTTGCAATCAGTGGGGTGGGATGAATGCCTGGCCTAGGTGGGGTGCACAGTTTTCTGTGGAATAATGTCGTGTGTGGGAATTGCTGCCATTCATCAGTGGTGCTGGATGCTTTTGTAGCAAGGCATTGCAGTGCTTCTGTCGGCAGATCTGCAGCTATGTGGGATCCCATTAACATCTTTGGGATGAAAGATTTGACTAGGCTGTGCATGGGGCTGGGGTGCAAAGGGAAGGATTTACTCCTGCTAGCACCGAGGATGGCAGCAAGCACCACCTCCAAGGCAGCCGCTTTTATCTCTGGATTTATAAATAAGGGAAGGTGCAGATGAAAGACAACAACAGCCAATGTGGCAAAAGACACTGCAAAAGATGCTGTGAGTAAAAAGAGAAGGGGAAAAAAGAGAGAAATCCTCCCGTGTGTGTGTCAGCTCTGCCTGCAGGTGGCTGTGTGTCTCATCCAAACCTGCAGGAGCTTCCCTCAGAACTCTGGCACCCACAGTCTCTCCTAAGGGCCTCTGCCTTAATCAGAGCAGGAGGAAAAAATCCAAGATAAGTATCACTACTTATTGAACTCTGCAAGAGGGGAGGAAAAAAAAAAAGCAAATTCGTTTAAAAGAGAAGTTTAAAATGGAGCACACATGAGATGCACCATCTGTCCACAAATTAGGAAGAAAAAAGTTTTATTGCTGAAAGCAGGCACTTTTTGGTTTTGTCCAAAACATTATTACCAAAAAATAAAAACATAGAAATGCATGTTTCAGTTGATATAAATGTTTGGGAAATAAACATCTGTTCTGCTGAAGCCTTTGAGGCAAAAAAAAAAAAAATTATTTTGAAAAGAATCCTAATTTTGCTTTGACATGCATATTCAAGTGAAATATTCTAATTATCAGTTAAATTATGCTGTCTCAGAAATTGCATTTCTATTTTTAATTTATTTTCATAAAGTTTGAAAATTAAGTAAGAAAAAACCAGTCCTAAATGAAATGAAACTATTTATTAGAATAAAACATTATAAAAAGTAATTTAAAACTTTATGAAAAAAAAGGGAGGAATTATTCAAGATTCCACTCTTGCGTTAGTAACATCTCTGACTGAGTGTGTGCCTCCCATGCTTCATTTTAACACACCTCTTCTTTCCTTAAAAAAAGAAAGAAAAAAAAAAAGAAAAAGGAAAACCAACATTTCTTTTCAAAATTAAGTATGAGAGGCACAATAAACCCCAAACAATTAGAGGCCACATGTATAAAGCACCTGACTTCTCATGTAATTCTCTTAATGGTTCCCACCATAAAGAGAATAATTTTCCCACTCATGTAGTTACAGAATCATACGCCCATTAGGTTGGAGCAGCCCTCTGAGATCACTGAGTCCAACACACTGCACTGTCCTGATTAACACTGCAGTAAATTTCCCTCAGACATCCTTATTCACCCAAGAGGAGAGTCAGTGAACCTTTAAATCACAGCAAACCTTTACATTATAAATAAATACTGGGGGCTGAGTAATGTGGAAAGAAAGTATAAACTTCTGCTAACTCCTGCTCCAAAAAATTTAGGCTGAAAAGTTTCTAACAATGTAGTCCTTGGGAAAAGACAGAGTTAGATTCTAGTGGTGGCCCTTATATGTCCAAGTGTACACTACAATGAAAGACCTGAAGGGTTCTTGCAGCAAACTCAGAAAATGAAGAGATTACAGTTCTAAAATCTTCTACACAGTTACATGTTCATTTTAGTGGAATATCGAATAATCCTTTCTGGAAAGTCACAGAGGAGGCTTAGGAGGCAAAATAAGCTCCCAAAATGTACCTTTAAAAGTCAGAAAATTAATATAAAATTATATTTTATAAAAAATATATAAATATTTTTATAGAAAAACAAAAACTTTTTTTTTTAATTTTTCATCACCAGGCAGTAATATTTACAATATAAGAGGAGAGTGAGCTACAAGAGCGCTATTAAGTTCTTTTCTTCTAAAACATCAGAGATCCTGAGAGCATCCACAACTTCTAATTAACTAGAGCTTTCTATAGCTTTACAATAGAATAAAACAGAAAAATCTTGCTTAACTCATCCATAAAATTATCCAAATCCAAACTTTCAGACTGTGTGCTGTTTCACCTCCCATTTTAATAAAAATATAGATGAAAAATATCAGTGAGGGTTTGGCAAACATCTGGCTCTGTCCTCCCACCCGCACAACTTCCCAGGCACAGAAGATCTTTTAATCCTGCGAGTTCAAAAAATCAAAACATTCGGGGTTTTGCTAGGAACATTCAATCTTGCTCTTATCAGGGCTCCTGATACAGGGAGTTTTCATAACAACAAATGCATCCCATATGCTTCAGAGCTGTCCCAAACCGCACAAAGTGCAGACAGCTGCTGCTGCTGCCTTCCATTACACCCCTGCCTTTGGGGTCTGAAGTGAGGGGAGGTCTTCTCTTTGACTTCTGCAAACCCCACAGCTTGCTCCTGAAGGAACACTTTAGATATCTGTCTCCTGTACATGAAGAAGGCATGCTTTAAATATGACAGCTTTAAAGTTTAGAAAATAGCCAGGGCTAGGTGTGAGATTGTCCCTTTTTCATGGTGGTTTAAGCTGCAGGTTGAATGGAAGAAGGATCTCAGCAGCAGGGAAGAGTGGCACCAACATGAGCAGAAGTAAATCTTGAGGAGTCTGCCTAATTTGGCAGCTTCAGCAGAGCTTTCCTTTCAGACTGCACGGTGTCCTCAGGAAAAATTGAATTATGACTTTCCAGGCCTTTGCATGTTGCGTCTACTGGAACTTGCAGGTGAAATTGTGCCAGGAATTCTCAAGGAAGAGACCTCTGTGCAGTGAGGAAACTCTCTGTGCTGCATTCACAGAATCACAAAATGGTTAAGGTTTAAAGGACCTTGAAGTTCAACTCATTCCAACCCCTCATTCCACCCTCCAATAGATCAGGTTGCTCCAAGTCCCATCCAGCCCGTCCTTGAATACTTTCAGGGATGGGAAGTCTACAGCATTGTCTATAACTAGATAGGAAAAGATAGATTTGGTGAACCTTTCTGTCCTTTTCTGAGACCCTATTGATATATTCCTTTATTCAAATATTTTATGAGCTGCTTGAACTTCCCTCTAAGAGCAGAGTTGCAATTTTCTCTTTTTCACCCTGTCCTTTCTTCTTCTGAAAGGAGTCAGCTTCACAGTGCCCTTCTAGATATGAGGAGTGACATGAAATGGGTTTTGGGTTTGACCCCAGAAAAATGAGGCATAAATTGTTGGGAATTAAAAGGCTATTTCCATTTGAAATTGAAAGCATCTGGTAGTTCTCCCATTTAGCATGTGCATGCCTGTTCCTGCTTTTGTAGTAGATGTTTGAGGTTTATTCTTTATCAAATTTATAATAATTTCTAACGGATCACTAGTAAAATTCCCTAGTAACTCAAATAAAGTAAGTCAGTGATTAAAAACACAAAGAAATGTAATTAAATGAGACATGGAAGGGTATTTTCACTATTTTGAAACTCTTATATGTCTGCATTTCTACCAGTTAATTGAAATAATAGTGGCATCCAAATAAGAACAGAACACCATTTCAACTTTTGTTATTTTTTGGGATTTCTTCAGGCTTCTTTTTTTTCTTTTTTTCTTCTTTTTTTTCTGCTGTAAGAAATGAAGAAAGGAAAAATTCTGAAGGCATGAAAAATAGAAATTAAGAGAAGGAACTTCTTTAGCAGGAAATTGCATGATAAGAATTAAATATTATATTAAAAACTGTGTAAAAGTGTTAAAAAAACAATAGTTGTATAAAGTTAACAGCTATATTTTTTCAATTTCCTGATTTTGCTGTTTTGTGATGTGGTTGTGTGCGTGTAGGCACGTATCATTAGTGAGGAGTGGTGAAAATTTTGATCTTTGCTGCCAAGTATCCATGTCATGAAGAAGGGGAGCTCTCTGCACCAGGACACAGGTGAGTTCTAGGACATAGTGGAGCTCACAGAATTGTGGAGGAACTTTCCTGTCCGGTGACCAAGCACAGGAATAGATTGCACAGAGAGGCAGGGGAGTCTACCCAGCCTAGAGATATTCCAGAACTGTCCAGATTCAGTCCTGTGCAACTGCTGAATTATAAAAGAAAGGCCTCAGAAAATCAGGCCTGCTCTGCCAAATTGCCAAAGTTAGCCTGTCACTTTTTCTAAGTAACTTGCAAGTTCCCATTGAAAACAATCTTGGTATGAAAACTCGTGAGCATGAAAACTTATTCCTGGCTTGGAAAACAAATACAACTGCAATAACAATGAATTTTTCCCCTGAGAATCAGTAAAGAAACATGTAAACAATCCAAGAATACAGAGATTTGATGGAGAAGTAGAATACCTTTTACTAACCAATTGAGTAATTGGCAAGAAAACTATTAACCAAATAAAGTTGCACATGAGGTCTGTAAAAACTGTATAAAATGAGTTGTGAAAATAAAGAATTGGCTTTTCCTGCACGAAGATAATGGAGTCACAGCTTACTTTTTGCAATATGCAACATATTGATGGACAACGCTGCTTGTGCAGGGATGTTTTATCCACTGAGGCCCCCTCTGAGTTCAGTTCCTGAAGGGAAAACTGGAATACGTTTGTCTGTTATAAAATCTGTGATGCATCAGCAACATCCAAGAATAAATAATATGAGAAGATCTCCACATGTCTTGGCTCTGTTTTTACTGAGTGTTTGTCACAAAGGGTAGCAGGGGGGTTGAAATTATCAGGGAATTTCGTAGTAAAGGGAAATGTGAGAAATTTAGAAACATGGCTTATTTCTGTAAGGGTTCAGGGAATAGTGGAGTTGGTTATCCTAGGCCTTAGTTAATAAATAGTTGCAGATGAAAGAACAAAATCAAAATACAGACCAGGAATGAAAAAAAATTTGCTTTTCCATTCTCAGAGGAAGTGGGAAGGACTGCTGCAGTCCACAAGACAGAGGCTTGCCCTTGAAGCTAAAAACTGCATCCATCATCACAAGGGGAATATCCTAATCTTCACTCTACTAAAATGTTGAAATAATATTGGGTTTAAAAGACCATCAAAATGGTAATAACTCTTACCATGGTAGAAAACACACACACACATACACACAAAAATTAATAAAAAAAAAAAGACAGACTGACTGCAAGCTGGTGTTGTGTTCTGAGGGAAGAAAAGAGACAAACGATTCTTGGGTAGGAATGGTGGCTTTGATTTAGAGACTGGACAAAGGATTGAGATGAGGATTGAGGAAATTTTTTTTTAACATGAACCAGAATCATGTGTTCACGCTCTCTGTGGTACACCAGTAGCAGCAGCCTCTCTTTGTAATTCATGGCCTCTCATTTTAACTCCTAATGTGTCTCCAATAGTGAGATGCGCAGAGGTCAGTCTGAACTCTCTATCCCTCTTATCTTTTGATTACCTACATTCCCCTGCCCTTTCAAACAAGCCATTGCTCAGATATGATAAATAACAGCTCTCCATACCTATAAACTTTTGACTCTGAGAAGACCCCATCTGGCTCTGTTTAGCAACATTGCTTCTCTGGTTGTAAGGTCTGCTAATAATTTGGACCAGGAATGTAAGCAGATAGACAAGAGAGGTTATATTTTGTCTGTATAGCTTACATACATAGGGTAAAACATATTGAGAACATAGAACTTTGGGGAATAAAATGAGTCTGAGATAAAAACCAAATGTTTCATAGCTCTTGTCTCCTGTGTGCCAGTAACCAGCACTGCTCACTAGCTGTGGATTCAAAAGATGGATTAAGGTTTGGACTGCTTTGCCACTGAGCATTTATAGACCATTTAATCCGGAGTGCCTTGGAGTTCCAGCTGAAGAGGCTACAAACTCTGGAAATAAGAGTGTTATCACAGTTCACTCAGCCTCAGTCTTTTCCTACAGTGCTTCATCCTGGGACTGAACCCTGGCCTCCTGAAATGTTCTCAAAGGTCAGGATATAGCAATCATTTTGTGGTGAATCCTCTGAGGTTATGAATGCTGCCCATGCCAGTTAATTTCAGCTGCATTCATTCACACAGTGTCAATGTGCGTCCCAAAACATCCATCAGTGGAAAAGTCAGATTTGTCAAGATCAAAAATTTTCTTTGCAATAGAATTCCTCAGAGCATTCTTACAAAGGGAAAAGACTGAGATTTAAGTCACTGTTTCCAATCAGAGGCAACTGAACCCATTGAAGTAGGCATGAAATATGTCTGTTCTCTTTGATGAAGAGCAAAAGAAAATTATCTAAAATTGAATCTCATCATTTCACAGACAGAAATTTCCTTTTTTCTGGCAGACCTGCTAATAGTTTGCTTTCACACTGGACAGCTGGCAGTCATCAGTGGCAATTAAATCACAATTAGAGCAGACGCAATTTCCGAATTCTACAAAAATCTTTACTTTTTTCATATAAATGCTCCTTAATCTCAGGAAAACAATAAATAGAAGGAACAGCTTTCAACTTTTAATATATGATCTCTCTAGAAGATCAAAATAGCATAATCAGACAACAGCCCATCATATCTAAACAATACTCACATAAAAAAGCAGCAAGGAAAATAATTTGAAATGTGATCCAGTGATCACTGGCCTCATCTTTCCAAGACAATTTGGAAATATACCAAAGCTTTTCCATTTGTTTTCTAAATCACAGCCAATTTGCAAGTCTGATGATACAAAATTTTGTGTGCTGTGTTTCTGAATGATCACATTTTTTTTCTTAAATTGGACAGGAAATAATTTTGATTTTTTTTTTTTTGTCCATATAGCATGTGATGTAACTTGAATAAGAACTCACATCCCTATTGTCAGTGAGGGACAAAACACTACCAAAAATTACATAAACTATCAGGCAAGTAAGATATTTGCAGAGAAGTTGAGGGCAAGAGAGCTTTAGCAATATTGGAAGAAAATGGAAATACTGCAGACAAATGAACAACACTATTTTGTGAGTGCTTTGCTGATATCTACAAGGCTGAAGACCTTGTTAACCTAAAACCTGTACCTGTATCTCTGATTCCTGTGATGGCTGAAGAGAGCCCAGGGCCCCAACTGCCTTGTGTGACCTTAGTGTTGCCCATGGTTAATGAGGATGAAGATGGTTTAGGAGAAGATTGAAGAAGGTGAGTGTGTACAATGTCTTGTATTTAGTCTGAAATTAAAGGGTTCTGTTGTAGATGTAAAAAATAGCCAGAATGAGATAAATAGAATTTTAAGGAAAGTTCTTGCCATGGAGATCATGGTAGGATATGAGATCAACCACGGTAAAATGCAGAAGTTAAAAGGAAGAGACTTAAGGGGAAATTTCTGTTCAATAAGTTGACTTTTTTTTTCAACACCAAAAGATGTCCTACAGACTAAACAGACAAGGAAGTCAACACAATATGGCAAAACCCAGAGACAATTTAAGTGCCGGCATCAAAAGCAACTGAAGCAGATAAAGGGGGAATGAAGAGTTTGAGGCCTGAGCAGAGCTCCTGGGGACTGCGTAAGTATGGTCTGTGAAAGTACAAATAGAATAGCAGTGAAATGTCTGGAGTTTTGTCCCAGCCTCAAACACTACCAGTGCTCTGCAGTAGTAGCTCTGTGTGAGAAATATCTGCCTAAAGAAGACAACATTAAAATTAGAAGGCAAACTGATACTGATGCAAATTCAGGATTTTCTGATGCCACAATCTGGATTATCAATAATGATTTTGTTTGTTTAATCAGAGCATGGTAATCAGTACAATCTGTTCAATGTGAAGTAAAACCAATCTTTTAATTTGTTAACATCAGCATTATGAATTAGATGCAGAATACTTGAGATAGCAATGCCCATAAACCTACATACAAGTTATGTTTTCTTAATGAAAAGAAAGCTTCTTTTTTAAAACTCTCACTTACAGCAGAATTGCTCTACAGATGTGGCGGTTTCAAGAAATAAGGGTTGCAAGCCTTTTGGAAGGGGATCTGATTTTTTATTACACCAGTATATGTATTTAAGGGGGAAAAATGCCAGCTTTTAATTATGAAAGTCCTTTTTTATGCATGAGAGTTTGTATGATAGTTTGCTTGTTTTGTTTTATTAGTTAAATAAAGGTTAAAAGGGTTTAAAGGTTTACCATAAAAAAGTTTAACAGGTTATGAGAAAAAGCCAATATATGCCAGGTGTTCAGGATTTTCACTCTTTCGTCTGTGTGTTCAGGAAACCCAAACCAAATATTTGTATTATTTCAGTTTTCCCAAGAGCAATCTTCACTTTTGCCAACAGATGGGAGTAGAGTCAAGGAAATAGTGAGCTGCTGGCGGTAGCATGTTGTTCAGGGCACTAAGACATTCCTCATAGAACTGCAAAAAGAAGATAAAATACTGTATTAAGAGTGTGAGGGAGAAATTTCCTAAACAAACTCTTAAAAGATAGATCTCAATCATAGAAAATATGCAAAACAAAAGTTCATATCTTCAACATAGTCTGATTTTTGACCTAAGCTTCCTGAATTGTGTCTTGTGTTGTCACACAGGTTCCAGTCATCTCACTGAGCAGTGTTAAGGAGGAACAAAGCACAGAATTCTCCATCTGCCACTGAAAAAATGGCTCATGAGCACAGAGTAGCCATCAAGGTCACCCAGTCTGAGTTCCTCCAGTGATGACCAGAGAGGAAGTGACTTTGTGTTAAAAGCTTTTAATTACAGTAAGCCAAAACACTTATATTCTTTTCAGGTGAATCCATTTTCTGTAACATCTCTTTGAATGATGACAACTGTCTAGTCTAAATTAAAGTTTGGGGACACACATGTTTATAAATCACTTCTATTACTAGATTTGCAAGCTCTCTGCCTCTTTAAAGAAAAATGTATTTTTTGGCTAGGCATTCTACAGAGTAGAACACCAGAGTCTTCAATATACTCACATAGATTCAACTGCCCTACATTTTAATTTTTGGGTCAATGTCTATTCGCATTTCCAGTACATGCCCTAAGGTTTGGAACACTCTCCTGTGGTACCTGCATTTCTCCACTGACTACAGAGACAGGGTAGTCAGATGCACACCTAATTTAGGTATGCCAAATACCTGATAGGATGGGATTGGGTCACAAGGATGTAATTTTGATTGGTGAATTGATAAAGATTTTATCAGAATGTATCTGAAGAATAATTTAAATTATTTTCTTTTCAGAAACTGGGAAGCTTTAAAATCACTTGTACAGTCCATTTCTCTTAAAACTGCTATGTCTAAGCATGAACAAAAAGTAGAAATTCCAGTCCTGTGTGATCTGACACATTCTTAACTATTTAATTCCTTTGTGAAATTGCATACTTAAGTAAATTCTTATCAATTTTATTGACAAATCGAACACATTCCCTCAAAATATTTTGATTTAATTGAATCAACAATTCCTGGTGAAAAGCATTTAAGTATGTCCCTGTCAGAAATCACTCAAGTGTCTGTTATATCTACTTGAAAGGACTTATGTGAGCACTGGATTAGAGTAATGCATGAGAAACTTGTTCCAACATTGATGAGTTTCCAGTGATAGACAGTAAAATGAGTCTGTCCCTGGCATGTCATGGAGCTATGTAGGGGGTTGGTCACCTCTTTGAGGAAGAGGCCAGGGCATCGGAATTATCCCTTTCAATCCTTCAGGAAAGCACCTGGGAGGATCAGGGCCACAAGCAGTGACCAGAATTTCCACTTTGCCTCTCTGCATGAGGTGATCTTGACTGACCAAGCTGTAAAATGGAGAAACACAGTCGACATGTCTAAAGTTAAGGTCACCATCATGGACCATTGCCCTTTTTTTACTCCTGCCATTGAGCAAGAATGCTAGTGCTCCGTCCTTACTTCTCAGAATGATACACTGGCTCTTAACTTGTTCTCAGAATAAAAGCCTGGAATTATTAGTATGAAAATTAATTTTTATTAGCAACTACTGAAATTATATTCCTATTTTATTAGCATGTAGTTTTATGAATATGTCAGGGAAAAAAAAAAAAAAAACCTTCTTCCAGTTAATGATTTCTGTTCTGTGTGCTCTTAATGTAAAACTTCCAAATCTCATTAGCAGAACCAGCCATTGAAATGCACAGTGTTAATAAAGCACAATGGAAAACTGCTGATACAGTAAGTTTCCAGTACAAATGTGGTAACTTTTATAATCATAGTGGAAAATTGAGTACTGATGGTGTGTAGTATTACCTTGACTAATATGGAAAATACCTTGGGAGATAAAAGTATAGGAATATCATTTTTATTCTGTGAGTTGAATCAATCCAGCACTTTGGTGGACCTCTGAGACTGAGATTTGATTTGACTTTTGCAGAAATACATTATTCAGGTGTGGTCTTTGGACTCACAGAGATGATTCTGTCAATCCTTTAAGAATATTTTAGGGTTTTTTCTGAGTATGTCATCTAGGATTTTAGGTATAAGATACTTTGTTCCATAGCTTTATTTGAAATCCAAGATTTATCTGGTAATCACGGGGATTTAACCTCTTTTCAAAAGCTGAAGTCCATGAGCAGAGCTAGTTAATCTGTTTACACAAATATATATTAGCCATATGCACAGCTCTTTGGATTGCTTCCCATACTATTCCCTGGGTACCAGGAAGGCAAACAGTTTTGGTAAGATTATTGAGAGAGGACATAAATAGAAACTGGGTGGAAATTAGCTTGTGCAGTTGGACAAATAAAAGTAGGTAAAAACAAACAAATGAAGGTAGACCTAGACACCTGGATGTCTACAGTTCGTTACCAAAAATCAGAGTTTTGCCCAAGCTGACAGCTTGTTTAGTTCTTAGGGCCTCAAGGTCCATTTGTCTGCATTAATGTGGGCTGGGTGATCCTCATATTCTGGATTCCACCATCAGTAGCCAGGCTCTCAGCCCAGATATCCCTGGGGCTATCAACTTTCTCCCAGCTGGAAATGAGCAGGCAGAGCCCATCTCTAAGATAACTGGAATAAGAGCGGATGAACACCACACTCTTACAGGTCTGACCACAGGTTTGGCTCAAGACAACCCTGGTTTGTTATCTGCTTATATTTTTTTCAAAAGCATGCGCATCTGTATGAATTCACAGTACAAAAGAAGTTTTCTATGGCACATTATGTGAGTTGCAAAACAACAGAGCTCTTCCACATTAGGTGATGACTCATTGTAACCTGTATGATGTTGTTGGACATTTGGAAATGGAAATTTTCATTGCTGTACCACAGTTTATGCTAAGCCTTCTACAAAACTCCAGCACAGAGTTAAGAAACCCACTGAGTGATGAGCCCTTTGTGATATTGCTGAACAAAGGCTAACAAAGAAAGCCCAGTGAGAACCTTACATCTCATTACTTTATATTCTGGGAGGGCAATGCTGTGTGTTGCACTAGTTCAGTTGTAATTAAACAGGAACTGTTACATTATTTCCTTCAGTGAAATACAGAACCACTTCTTACTAGTACTGCTAATTAGACAGTAGAGAAGGCATCATGAAAAAATAATGACCACTTTACCAGTCCCTAGCTTCCTAGGCTGGGGAGAGGGAGCAAGAAATTGCAAATGCTATTAACATATTTCACTCATTTTGGATTTTGAAACCAGAGCAAGAGAAATGCTGTTTGGATGCAATGCCCCACATTTTCAAAGTTACGGTGTGGCACTTACATGGATTTCACTTTCAGTAAAAAAAAAAATCTTCTGGATTTCAAACTTGAGAAATCTACCTGATGATGTTTGCTTTTAAAACTGAAAAAGTGGCTGATGCTGTTTCCTGAAAGCAAGCTTCTACAGTACCCTAACAAAACCTGTGAAAATATCTTTTACACTGATTAAACAACAATTACCTTCATAATCATGTTGTGTAGCAGATTCTTGGCTCAGAATATGAGCATACCTCATCATACCTTGAACAGGTTTTCTCTGATTAATGCATTATTTTTTGTTTCCAGGTGAAATGATGATAGCATTGCCCTACTGACTCTGACAGAGCGGGATTATCCCTGGGGAAGTCACACAAAGAAAGGCAGTAATATTTTAAACTGCAAGCACAAAACTTTCTGGGCCCTGTGACAGGGCGCTCTGTTTCATATTATCACAGAAGACTTAGGGTAGAAAGAACTATAAATACCATTTTGTTCCATCCTCCTGCCATGGCAGGGACACCTTCCACTATCCCAGGGCACTCCAAGCCAAATCCAACCTGGCCCTGGGCACTTCCAGGGATCCAGAGGCAGCCATAGCTTCCAAAGACAGCACATCTTTGTTGTCCTCTTTGTAGATTTTCAAAACTCACCTGGACATAACTGTGTGCAATCTGCTCTAGATGAACCTGCTTTAGCAAAGGGGTTGGACTAGATAATCTCCACCCTTCCAAGCCCAACCAGTCTGTAATTCCATGGTTCTGTGACATATTCTTCAGGACAAATCTGTGGATCTCCATCAGGATTGGGAACCACCTCTGGAACCAGAAGCCTGATTGTGGAAGCTAAACACTCCAAGGTTACTAAACCCAGAGAGACAAAAATGATACAACTAAGAAATCACTGTATGGGCTACGTGTGCTGAAACCTTGCTCTACTCAGCTGTTGAAAGGACTCTTGCTGGCCTGAGTTATTTGATTTACATTTACCAACTCAGTGAGGAGAAGCCCCAGTGAAAGGGAGAATGGCAGCTGTACTGATACAGAGTTTAGGGGGCAGAAAGAGAATAACCGAGTAACTTTTTCTCCTGAAAAATCCCAGGGTGATTTCTCTTTACAAGTGCACTTCCTTACCCTACCCACTCCTGCAAAAAACACCTAAGGAATAAATTTTTTCCTGTGAAAAAGGACAGATCTTCCATGGTGACAAGTAGTTGGAACCCTAGTTTTTTACTCCAGCTGCAAAAACATTTCTAACTATTATTAAATGCTATATCTTTTCTTTTTCTCCTGACTGTTTGCTTGACTTTTCCTTCCTCTGTGCCCTTGCATTCCTTTGAGGTTCCCACGTGCTATGAATCTCTGTCCCTCACCAAATGAATGCTTACTTCTTAGTCTGTTATTTTGACAACTTTTATTTTAATTTTTTTTTCTTTTCATATTTTTCCCTGATTTGTGTTGTTTGTTTCTATAAATGAATCTATAGTAACTGGGCTCCTTCCAACAGAAGTCAACAATTGGTGCCACAAGCACTATTAAAGCTTTTCAGATGTTGGAAATTTTTCCTTTCATGCTCTCTGTTTTTAAATATAGGATGAAGAGGTTATTTATTATTTACAGTATGATTTGTTTTATTACCCTTCATTACTCCCAGCAATGGTAGATGAAGGCTGCAATGCTGGGAAGCCCCATCATCTTCCTGGAGCACCCACCCTTTTACCATGCATTATAAATTAGATGATGAATTACTAAAGAACCAATTTGTGTTTTTCTGAGCAAGTTAGACACTGGCGACTCTGCTGATGCTCCTAATGTTCTCTTTAAAGACCAAAATGATGATATGGCCAGGAAAGGTTTTCAATAACTCTGCAGCATGCAAAGAGCGACCTCCAGGTCTGAGGTAAGCGCGGCCCGGCTCCTGCAGAGTCAGACAGAAAATGAAACTTCTTTTGTCTCATCTGCCTACAAAACCCACAAGATTCCCATTTTAATAGTTACATTTCATTTATAGAGCAGCTGCCTACAGGAACAACCCTACGTATATCGGACACTTGGTGCAAGAATTTCTTCATCTTTTTTTCTGTCATTTTCTTTCAATCTTCCTTTTCTTGCCCCCTCAACTTTTCTCCCTCTGATCCCACCTCTCCCTCACATGTTTTCCGGCCCAGAATGCCCTCAAGCCATATCCAAATTTTAGGAAGGAAGCCCTTTTTTTAACAAAAATAATGACTTTCAATGTGACAGTACTTATTACAAATGCTGGAAATTATGATGTTGGCTTTCTTTTCTCAAAGCATTGACTTTCAAGGAACAAACTCAGAGCTCCAGTTCCCAGTTTTTGAAGCGTTCTTTGGCATGTACTGTGTTTTTGGGGAAGTGTAAGCTGTGGTATATATACTCCTGGATTCATCACATGTCACTTCCAGTACCTCACTGAGTCATGTGGATGCCCCAGGCTTCTTCTCTTCTCAGCAGTGAAAAATGTAGATATCTGCTTCATATATTTATTATTCAGACCTGAATTCTGATTCAATTCCTGCCAATATGGCTTCAGTTTAATAATAATAGGCCAGAAAACTCAAACTTCCCCTTGAAATTTCTTCAGCAGATAGGATGAACCTTCCTGCAAGGGACCATTTTTCTCTCAGCCAGCTGGAAACAACTTAAATTCCCATTGCACAGTCCAAGAAAAAAAAAAAAAAAGAAGAAAAAAAAGTGATTCCTCCACTATATTTAGCTATTTTTGTTCCATGGTATTATTATTCATAAGAATTGTATTCATAATTCCCATTCTTAAATGGGAAATTAATAAGAAAATAATACATTACACTTTTTCTGTCACAGATATGTGTGAAGGGCTTGGTGGAACACCTCCAGCATTCGCCTGAAAACCTCACTTTTTAGTGCACTTCATTTTAATACCAATTCTCTCCAGAAATTCTTGCTGCAATTAATTTGAGCCATCTAAATATAAAGCATACTAATTAAGAAGCCAACAAAAGGGAAAGTCTGCCCTTCCAGGAAATTGGAGCCTTAAATATAGCTCTCGTCATTTAACTATTTGGATTTTAAAGGGAAGAAAGATTTTTTGAGGCAGAAGCTTTCTGGGCTGTAGAGATATATGAGTTCAGGCACTCACTATCAAACAGGATAAAGCTCTGTATTAGTCTGGGTGAATAATGTGATTTCTATTACATTTCTACCTTTTTTTAGCTAAAAAATTTAAGTAGTATTGTAGAAGCTTCAGAACTAACAGAACAATCTACCTTTTCTTACACAGAACTCATAAATTGAAAAGTTGAGTTAGACTGGATGTCTCAAATTAAAAAAAAATATATAAAATCTAAAGGACACCTGCAGCTTCTGACAAGGGCTCACAAGAGTTATGATGTGCTCCCAAACTATTTAATAGACATTTGCAGCACTGCATGTGGCTCAAGAACTACAAGAAACAAATTCGAGAAGACTGTGTAAGATCTCCTTTTCATTTTCCTGTTTCATAATCTTAGACGAAAAAGCAGCCCAGGAAATTTAATTTAATTTAGTTAAAAGTTCCCTCAAAAGAAATTCTAGTTTATTTTCTATTTTTTTTTAATCCACTGATGATCTAAAATAAAGTCTGTGAGGATTCAAACTGAAATAATGATGTTGCAGGCTCTTGCTTGCCCTGTAACACCACCTGATGAGGTAAGGTGCCAGCTGAAGAACTTGCCCTATAAACTCTTTTCAAACTGTAGCTTTTTCAAATTGCTTGTCCAACAGGTAAGTGGAAAGCTTTCTCCATTCTCTTCCTTTTTGAGCAGTTCATAGAAATGGACATATGAGGAGCAATTGATATGAAAATTTATTATCTTTCCCTTGTCCTGTCTTCAGCTCCCAAATACAGTCCTTCCTTTAGAAAGATGTGAAAAGCTCCATGCTGCCTTAATATCAGTTTCTGCATAAGTCAAACTGGATTAATTTAAAAATTGTAATTGGAGAATGATGTATTGTCATTTCCCCTTCTCCCAACACCGCAGTCATGTCACAATGAGATGAGGGAATATGGTCAGCAGGACACAAGGAAAACAACATTCTAAGATTCCTTCATTCAAATGAAGTTTGGAATTTAATTAGTTGACAACATACTATATCCATATATATACAACTATGTACATATTATCAGACAACACACAGTTGTAAAGATACAATTGACCTGCACCCTAATGAGGTAATATCAGATTGGGTGAATATGTAATTTATGACCTGATCTCCTCAAGTATTTTTCTCTTCCTACCATTCCCACAAAAATCTACATCAATCCATACCAGTGTTATTCAATCTAATATGCATTGAGTTTGAGGAGGCTGGTGAGATCTAATTATTCCATTAATCTGATGGAGGATGCCACTGAAGGTGTCAGATTAATGCCAACCTAGAATCAATTTAAGCAACTACCATTTTTAACAGCTTCTTTTCTTCTACTCATCCTTTCAAGCTTTGTAATGCTTGAAAATTGGAAGTCTTTGATATTATTATTATTAGTTAATGACAACTGGGGATTCCAGGCACAGAAAATTCTCAAAATCTTGTGCATACAGGCTCAAACACAGAAATGAATACAGGGTTCAACCAGAAACCTTGGAAAAGGTTTCCAGCTCTAGAGAGCACAAGTAATAATGTGGGTTTGTGTTGGAACCCTGGTCACTGAGAATTTTAGACTTTCTGTGCTGACAGGCACTGACCCCCAAGAAAACACTGCACTTTACTTGAGGCCATGGAAGAGGCTTCCAAAACTGAATAATGGATGTGGGATTATGAGTGTGCAGTTTGAATAGAAGTGTATCACAGGGTGGAAAACTCAGAGTTTAAGGTTTTAGAATATAGTACTAGATATAAAGCAAGATGGAGGTTTTAGGGCAGAGGCTTGTCCTTCTTTTCCACCCTTTTCTTCATGGGTCTAGGTGGTGTTTTGTAATTGGATGGAAAAATCTGGACTGCGTGCCACGGGTGGTTGGTTATTGGGTTAAAAGTAAAAATAATTTAGGTGTCATCTCTTAACTGGACAGTTTGTCCTTAAAAGGTCTTGTAGAGAGACAGATACATTTCCATTATAGCTTGTTACCATGAAGTATTGTAGAACTCATGGTCTGTAACATAGATAAGAATTAATAAACATTGAGTCCAAACCAGAAACAACGTCTCAAGCATTTAATCCTGACTGTGATAGAAAAAAGAAGATAAAAACCCCATTAGGTTTGTCATTTAGATAGAAACATATTAAGCTAGGCAGTGGAAAGTTTTAAGGTTCCAAAGGTTGGCTATAGAAGAAGTTACAATAATAGTAAAAAGTTTTGAGGTAGTAGTTTTAAGCAAATAGTTTTGTGGGCCATTATGTGATTGGTTGAGAAAGTCTGCACTGCAGCAAGATCCGTGATACAAAATAATTAGCTATTGTTGTGAAAGTAGAAACAATCTGCATGGCAGTAGTTTATTGGTTAATAAACCTTTAAGACACCTTGTAACCCATGGTCTTGTGACCACTGACCATGGACTTCTGGTGTATGTGGTGAAGACATTCTTACTCCTTCGTGAGACTGTAGAAGATAATTGTAATAAATAATGTTTTAAGAAATCTCCCAATTGTGCCTTCTCTCTCAATATCCCAACAATAACTACTTAGTACTTTTCTGTTTAGGGGAAATATGTACGTGTTTGTTCAAACTTTTCTTAAAAATGTTCAGTGACCAACCTGAACAGTGCCTACATTAGATCTTAAGCTGTATATACACAATATATAATTAGCATTATATATTTTTAGCATTCTGATTGAATGACAGAACCATGTATAGGTGTCTGTCAAAGGCACAGTGTGTTTGTACACACACAGTGTGGGTAAGCACCTCTTGTGCTTTCAATTTCAGTAGATGAGTGTTCTGATTGAGTTAATTTTCTTCCCAGGGGCTGTTACAGGGCTGTGTTTTGGGTTTGTGCTGACCACAGGGTGGATAACACAGAGATGTTTTTGTTATTGCTGAGCAGGGCTTGCACAGAGCCAAGGCCTTTGCTGCTTTTTGCACTGTCAAAGGCTGGGGAGGGGATGGGGATGCTTGGGAGGTAGGGAGGAGACACAGCCAGGACAGGTGACCCCAAGTGACCAGTGGGATGTTCCAGACCATGGGACATCATGCTCAGTGCATAAAGTGGGGAGGAGAAGGAGGAAGGGGGATGTTTGGAGTTATGATTTGCTTGTCTTCCCAAGCCACTGTTTCAGGTGATGAGTTCTGTCTCTCTGGAGGTGGCTGAACACCTGCCTGCCCATGGGAAGCAGTGAATTAATTCCCTTTTTTGCTCTGCTGGTGTGCATTTTTTTTCTTTCCCTATTAAACTGTCTTTATGCCAACCCATGAGCTTTCCAGCTTTTTCCCTTCCAGTTCTCTCTCTGATTCAGCTGGTGGGGGAGTGAGCAAATGGCTGCAAGGGGCTGAGAACTGGATGGGGGTTAAACCACAGCAGTCAAAAAACTTGGTCGTTTTAAACCTTCTTCATATCACAAAACTCATCAGAAACACATGTAGGGCTGGCATCTCTGCTCTTCTATTTTGAAGTGCTAAACAAAATATCGTAAATTATATTTTTTGAACCTCTCAAAAGAGAAGAGTCACACTACTGCAAACAACTTATGTGTCTTTGAAATATTTCTTGATCATAGGCATTATGGAAAAATGCTTCAGAGCCCATTACAGTGGCAGTGTAAAGTTTTTGATCTGCTTCCATGCTTTCCTGAGATAATTCCTGGTATGCACAATGAACAAATACCTGAGAGTATTTTGAAATAATTTTAAATTCAGGTGTTATAATTTGACGTTGTTATAACAAGCTCTAATATAAATTGTTTCCAAGTTGTCACTGTTAAAAGGTATTTATGTGATTTCCTGATGAGTTGCCCTAAAGTCTGTATGCAGTAAGAACTTTTGTCAACCAGATGTTAAAAGCAAAATGGCCACCAAACACCTCATTTTAAAATTGAAGGTTTACATTTAATATTTTCTCCTTTCCCTTAAGGAATTTAATAATATTAAAACTATCAGAAATACTGTGTGTGAGAGAAAAACAAACACTTTTTTTGTTTTTGAAACAAATATTTTATACATTAATGACGTATGTAAAGAGCTTGTTTAGGTAGGAAACTTTTCTGTAAGCACTTTGTAGCCTTTGAGTATTTTTAACCTCTTTTTTTTTTTTTTGTCTAGTCATTATCCTGTTGAAACCAGTTACTGTTTTACAATAGCATTTCCATTTAAGCCACATCTATGATTTAAAACACAGATATTCGGTTAGGCAGAGTTATACAAAGCTTCCAATTGCAACAGATCACGAGAAAATGTGTCTGAAGATTAGATTGTAATAGTATATATTCAGTGACAAGGTCATAAGACAATGGTTTATAATCCTTGATCAAATTTATACTGAAACAAATTCTTACCATGCAAATAATCCAGTAGATGACGATGATGGTAAATACGAGTTAATATCTCATACAAGAGAAATCTAAGTATATACCATCACAGCTGTCAGAACAGAAATTTGGAATCTAATCATGCCATTGCATTTTTACTTTTTTTTTTTTTTTCAACATTATTTTGGCATTTCCTGCAGTTAGTCTCTGTTGGATCACCTGTTGTTCTTTTAAGTGATACAACTGCTTTACTCCTCAGTGAAGGAACCCATATGCTGTATAATCTGCCTCTCCCTGCTCTGCTTCTATCTCAGTTCTTAACTCAGATATTCAAAAGTCTTTTACCCAGGTCTCTTCTAAGCAAGTTGATCTCGGGGAACATTTTGGGAGCATATGAGCTAGATTTGGGAGTTATTAGGTTTGATTCTTGTGATGCCTATCTTGACTGACAAGTTTAAAATGTTAAAAAATCAACAAAAGAAACAAAATCAACAACAATTCTTGTTTTCAAATGTTTGTGCAACTTGAAAGCAACAAACAAATAACAACAATCTTGCCATCTGCTTCATGCATTTTTAAGAAATGATTTTTAGAAAAGGGAAAATTTATTGAGGAAAGAGATGAAAGAATATAAACCTTGAAGATTGAAGTTTATTCTCTGATACCTATAGAATAAACTTAGTGTGAAATGATTTATCCTCGGTTTCATATTCCAAATGGTTCAAGCACAATATTAATTTTACCACAAATACTCCACAAGTTTCAAATTTCATATAAAATAGATACAAGAATGTTTAGATAAAACTTTTAAATTGGAAAGTATAAGTTGTTTAAAGAACTTGCTCATTACCTAGTTCTTCTTCAAAATGTTTAAATCATATAAACTTCTCTTAATATATGAAATGCAAACAGTTATTTGCTATCAAAATAGATAAAATTTCTTTTTATTAAAAAATAGGAAGTAATAACACTCCACTGTAGATTTCTGTTTAAAAACAACTTGAACATTTGTAAATTCAGGAAAAAGAAAAGGTTATAATTTGATTCTGGTATCTAACCGATTATTGCTTAATGACATGATTACAGGTTGTCTTTACGATAAGAATTTGCAGGATAGTTTAAAAAATCTCAGGAAATTAATATTTTAAAAGATTATTGCTATTCATTTGAACAATAAAATCAAAGCCAGCTGATTAAAAAAAGGGTACAAGGAAATTCTAAAGAAAAAATGTTTAAGCTGTCATATATTTTATTTCAATTTCTGTAAATGTTTCAATAAAAAGATGAATTATTGTTCATTTAAACATACAAATTATCTTTAAGTGTTTCTCAAACCATATTGTTTCTCTCAGTCAACATATCAGTTGAAAAGACTATTGGCAAACACATTTTGTTTTCAAGCAATTGATGAACTACTGAAAAAAAAAATCCTTCTGATATAATACTTCCTTTGAAACAAAGTCTGTACAATAGTCCACCAACAAAAGGGAGGACAAAAAGTAAAATAAATACTATTAAAATTTCAATGATTTGAACTTTTTAAGCCAGAAGAAGTACATCTGCTTTTTCATCATGGAATATCATAGCTAAACCTCTGTCTTTGGATTGTTAAAGCTGTCTTCACTGTTGTACTCACAGCTCAATAACCACTCTGGGCACAGCAAACCAGGTGGTCATCTCCCCTTTTCTTGACCAAACATGTACATAGCCTCTTAACTAGAATATTTTGTTACCTGTAAACCATCAACAATTCCTTGAGGGCACCATTTCTGCCAATCAAATTCAGCTTTTAAAACAAATATCCTTTTTTTTTTCTCCTGCCAGTAGCTAAACCTGTCCACAGAAGCTTTCTAATTGTAGCAAAAGAGTGTTTTAGCCTGCTGCTGACGGAAGATTAGCAGCGACCTCTGTTGCTCAAGTCCCAGCGGGGTACATGTGGCCAGGACAGTGTTAGAGAGAAATGTGAACGAAGCACAATGTGCCTTCTAAGTCTGCTGTCTCTGAAAATGAATACAAAAGCATTATTGAAGCATTTCATTTACCACCTGCATATATTTGTGAAGGAGGAAAGCATTAATGGAGAAAAAGGGACATGGATATTTCTTAGCACATTGAATAAGAAAGAATTGCTGAAATGCATGAAGAGTATCCAGCAAATCTGGCAAAATTTTATTTTTAACAAAAGTACCCTGATTGTTTTAAACACCACTTAAAAGAAAACAAAGTAACAAAGAAACCTCACAACTTCCTTTTACATTTCTTATGTTGATGATATCTGAGACTTGCCCAATAATCTTAGATATCATCAACCTTAGATATCATCAACCTAATTGCTTTTACTTACACAAGACATGGAACTGGGTAACAGTGATCATCAGAGCATTACACTACAGCTTCCTAAACCTCCTTTCAATCTTGAGAGCAGCAGAAGGAATTTTGACCTTATAATCTGAGAAATTTTGCCCTAAAAAGAATGAAGTATGAGACTGCTTCAAGGACAACATTAGGAAGCAGGCTCCTCCAGCATAGCTTGATGACTTGATGTTCCTGATGCTGAGGTTCTCCAAGACTACAAAACTACAGAAATTTTAAAAAAAAAGCAACAAAACAAACAAACACAAACCACAACAGCAAAAAAAAAAAAAAAAAAAAAAGAAAAGCAAGCAAACAATAAACAAAAAAAAATTAGGAAAAATTTAAGCCGATTACTAAACATTTGTTTGTATCACCTGCATAATTATATATATGATAGCCTGGATAGGCCAGAATTTATTTTCAGTTTTATGAAAATTTGTCCCTAATCAAACTTATTTTCAGAAATATCCTTTATAATTAGATTTTTAATGACTGACCCAAGGGTGGGCACAGAAATTCCTGTTATTGTAAACGAAAATAGAGCATCTTATGAAGCTTTTGTTTAGTTTGCTCATAATTGCTCTAAATCTGTTACCATTCCCAGAGCTCAAGTGTGGTAACATAATGTTCAAATGTTCTTAGTCTGCTTCAGTGCAGTGTCAGACTGGTTTAAATTTGTGGCCTTCCTGATTTCAAGGTCTATTAAGCTGACTGACCACACCAAAACTGATTAGAAGTAATCATTTGATCTGTTACTGTGACTCAGCTGGGAAGATAGAACTAATGAACTAATGTGAACTAATGATGGCCAACAGCAGTCTTAAATCTCAACAGCTGTTTTTGCAGGGATCATGTATTTATGCCCCAATATGCTGGAGTGGAATGTATTCTTAATGTGTCTCAGGGTAGGTTTATCTCTCTCCTTACTATCTAGTATATGTTATTAAAAATATCACATCAATTATAAGTGTCTTTATACATAATATTTAATAAAGACTCATAATCTGACCAAAGTGACACCCTCCCTTTTATGGATAACTCGTACAATGGTATATGTCCACTGTCTGCATCGATTATAGAAAGCAAACAACTTAAAATATTGGTAACTATTCAGTTATTCTTCTATCATAAGGCAGGACACTCCATTTTAAATTCCCCACTATGAACCAAATTCGACTTTATCACTGCAAAACTTGCAATATATCCATTATCTTCAGATTAAAGCTAAAAGCTTTTGATATGACAAGCAGGCAATTCATCCTGTTTATCATCTGACAGCTAATTCTCCTCCTCGTGCTGCAATAGTGGAGTACAAGTGTTCATTTTGTCACACTAGCTTTACCCTGCCTGAATTTCTTCCCTTAATGCATGTTTGTATTAATCTCCAGATTGTCTTCAAAGTGAGAAGGTGGATGTCCCTGCCAAAATTTTAGCACTTCTAAATAATTGATATAATCTCACTGGAGCTCAGAGAGAATTCTTAACCAATCCATCAATCTGAGAAGAGACTTGGGGAAGTGGGGGAAACAGAGATGAAAGGTAATTACGTTCAGTAATAAAATGTCTAGCTAGAATTTCCATCCTTTAAATTTACAAATTTTCATTTGGCTCTATCTGCCTTTGTAGATGAACAGACCTGTTGTATGAGTGTTACATTTGCTGTTTACTCTGTTTCTGTCTCCTCTCCTTCAAATTTGCCCAGACATCATGCAGGAGTGGTAAAAGGCAGATGTACATTGGCCTTTGCAACTGTAAACTCATTAGCTGAATGATAATTTTGCCTGAGGCTTACAGGACTTCTCATTTGAAGTTAAAATGTGTCCATAGGTCCTCAATTAAAATTTGAGCTAAATACTTTAAGAGCTGAAATTTATTTATTCATTAGTTTATTTTGTTTGGTTTGGGTTTTTTTTTTAGTGGAAAAATGAAAAAGGAGTCCTTAAAGACACAGGTGTGTTTTTCTTACTGAAATGAATTTCAGGCACTAAAGGAGTTTTGTCACTTTTAATTAATTACCTGTGGCCTAGATACAGAAGAATATTATTTCCACCAGTTTATTTACCACCTGCTACCAGATTAAATTCACAGATTTTGACACAACACTAATTGGGAAACTATTGCCATTGTCATAGGGTAAATTCATGGTGGGGAGGGACAAAAGTATTTGTTCCTTGAGGTGGCTGAAACCTGATTGACACTGCTGCCCCCAGGGTCATATTTGAGTTCACTCCTGGGCTTTCCCTGGAACATGTTCAACATTTATTGAATGGTGGCGGAGTCCAAATTTGGATCTGCATTTAAAAAAAAACCCAAAACAATAAAAAAAACAAAACAAAAATAAACACCACCCCCCCAAACAAAAAGACCCAAAAAACCCCCACCCCCAAAACCAACCAACCAAAAAACCACACCAAAAACCAAACCAAAAACAAACAAACAAAAAAACCAAAACAGAAAAACAAACTTCTGTCAGGATGTAGGCCACTGTTGCTGTGGATCACTTCATCTCTAGAAACAACTGGTCCAGACAGAGATGTCACAACTTTGAAAAGCAAGAAAAGTAGGATGCTTCCCCCAACATAAATTATTTGTCTATAATGACTTGAATGCAGTGATAATGATGAAAAATGTAGTATACCCCAAAATCACGCATCATTAGCTCCCCAGTTTTTCTGTGACAAGAAGGGGACAGAAAATTTTGAAAGTCTGGGTGCAACTCCTCCAAACTGAGCAGAACCCAGAGACCAGGCTTTCAAATAGCACGTTTTTTGGAGATAATATCCAAAATAGTCTTATAATGTGAATGACTTATTAAGGAAAACCTAATTAGGAGAAGAACTAACAAAGAACATGCTAGAGAAAAGCTTTGGTGAGGTATGGGAACAGGTTGTCTGGAGAAACTTGTAGCTCCCCAGTCTCTGGAAAGTTTCAAGGCTGGATGGAGCTTGGAGAAACTTCTGGAATTGAAAACAATGAGAGGTGGCTGGAGTGAGATGATCTCTAAGGTTCCATCCAATGCAAACTGTTCTATGATTTTATAATTCTCTGAATTGGACCAGCTGCATCTACTTTATTGGTATTTTATGAACTATGTTGAATAAGGATCAGCTCTTAAATCAGGGCCTGTGAGAAAGCAACCAGTACCAGAGGATTAAAATAGGTGCAGCATCAGACATCCTCAACTTCTAAATGTCACTACACAGATGATAATCCTGATGATGAGGTACAGCAGTAATCTTTCAACATAAATAAGCAACCCTATTGTTTTCCAGTAGTGAGAGATGTGAGGAAACATGTACTAGTGAGCTAATAAGTCCATACCCTTATTCACAGCAGAACTTGCTGCAAGCAGTAGCAAAACCAAAGCAAGTCCCAGGATCAATTTTGCCCTGCTCTGAAGCACGAGGGGGAGGCATTGGAGGGGTTGTGGTTGATATCTCTGAGACACTTACCCACCCAGAGGCTTTTCAGGATGAGAGAAAATGGCCTCAATTTGCACCTGGGCAGGTTTAGATTGGGTATTGGGAAAGAAATTCTTCACTGAAACAGTTTTCAAGCCCTGGCACAGGGGGCTGGGGCACATGCATCACACTTTGGGATGTGGTTTAGGGGTCAACACTGTGGTGCTGAGTTAAGGGATGGGCTCGAGGATCTTAGAGGTATTTTCCCAACCTTCATTTCTCTATGTTACACTGATTCTGCTGAAGTAAGCTGCTCTGGCTTCAGGCATTCTGCATCAGAGCTCTACCAATCCAAGGGTTTGTGTACTTCTCATAAAATCCTTTGAGTGATTTACATCTTAAAGGACATCTTCCCCTTATTTTCCTCTTCTCTAAATCTTACTTATAAGCAGAGATAGTCAGTCCCTATTTGAAGGTTTTATTTTTAATGACCTTTCTTTTTCATCTGAGTGCAACAATGGAGGATGATTGAAGAGCTGAGACCCAAAGACTCTTCAATTTTACAAATTGGTTTAATTTGATGAAGAAGGAATGCTACATTTTGTTAAATTATATTATGATAAAGAGGAGCTGGTAGCTTCTCAGCATGAATCTGAAAGCAAATTATTTCCACAAAAAAAGGATGATGTATTTAACCAGACAAGTAATTATGTTGTGGTGCTACTATCTCCCCTGCTTCAGTTTAGAAAAAGAATTCAATTATCACTCCATTAGATCAAAAAATAATTTTAGTGATACATTCAAATTGAATTCATTTATTCCTAAGCATGCTCTGGATTAACCTTCATGCATTTGGCTGATTAGAATCTTCAGTCAATACTGTTATTCAAAAAATCTACATTAACTTGCTACAATTTGTATTTTATGTTAACATGTCCTGTTATTGATTTTTCTGATGCATTATACCATAATCATATTTAATTTTCCAGGTTAGATAAGTGAGCTTCTCACACAGTTTAATAAAAGTTGTTTTTTTCTTGTCTTGCCTCCTCGCCCCACTTTTCAGATAACAATCACATTTCCATGGCTGTCTTGAGATGCTGTAAAAGTGCAAGGTCAGAGGTAAAGTCTTCCAAATCAAAAAGGAGATCTTGTCCTTGTTTTATAAATCTGTGATTTTCTTGACTTTTGAATTTTACATTTTTGCTCATATTATTACGTGATTCTCTGTCTGTTTCCTTCTCTGTCACAACCCGACCCAGCAGATTTAGGTCCTGTGTAAGGATAAAACTGTAGCAAAGTAAAAATAAGAGTAAGGTGATTTACAAGTTCAGTTCCATGTATACTATGTGTAGGTGTAAGGGGTTGACTGTGACAGATTCCCACACTGCCCGGGGAGACATTTGAATGTTTTCTTAACCGATCAACTTTTTCCCATAAAATCATTGTTTCTGGCACTTAAACACATGCAATACCCCTGGTACTCCAAACATTTTAAGTAAAATGATGCCACTTGCATCAACAGGCCAAGGAGCTTGCCCAGACCTTAAAAATAAGTATCATGACCTCTTTTTTTCCTTTCAAATTAAATACCACAAATGTTACAGTCCTCCCAAGTAGGATGAAGAGGCAGGAGAAATATTCTGTCAGGAGATGGGAGAAGTCTCATGATCACGTGCTCCTTGGTTCTCATGGAGTACATCAGCTCAGCAGGTGTCTGCTGGAAACAAAGCACAGCAGAGAGCAAAGAGCCGAGGAGGCTCCTGAGGAGTGTGGGGCAGACCTTTCTGGCTCACCTGGTGAGTGAGACAACCAGAGGAGAAACCTCACTGGAGGTGCTGATGGTGAAGAGAGGAGGGCTGGGGGAAATGTGGTGGCTCAGGGTTGTCTTGGGCTCCTTGACCACAAAATGAGTTTCCCTTCCTAAGAGAAGCAAGGAGAGAGGCCAGCAGAGCTGCCCCTCGGGAGGGCAGAGTTTGGCTCCTTTAGGAGACTGTTGACACATTCCCCTGGAAAGAAGTCTGGGTGGCAAATGAAGTCCAGGAAGGCTGGATGTGCCTCAGGAAGGAAAACTTAGAGATACAAGATCAGGGAGTTCCCCAGGTGCCAGAAGTGGGGAAGGGAATTTGCCTGTCCAAACAGAGAGTGTTGACTGAAACTTGCAGGGAAAAAAAGGAGAGTGTACCACCTCTGGAAGCTCAGGTAGAACTTAGGAAAAATTCTTCACTAGAAGGAGTTTTCAAAGACTAGAACACACTGCCAAAGGCAGTGGTGGAGTCACCATCCTTGGAGGTATATAAAATTTGCAGATTCAACAGCTAAAAGCATTGGTAAGGGATGGGCTTGGCAGTGCTGAGGTAACAGCTGGACTTGATGATCTTAAAGCCTTTTTCTAACCTAAATTATTGTATGATTCTATGATAATATTCTCACCTCAGTACATGAGTTTAATGTGTTTTATCATCCTTATATGAGAGAGCATAAAATCTTGTGCATTTTTAATTACAGAATAGATGGGGGCACTAAACACTTCAGAGAGGAGTAAAAATTTTATTTTCTATAATTTTAAGGGTTACATATGGTCTCATGTCCCAAAATTACTAAAATCTCTCTGAGTTGCTCTACCACTATGCACCAAAATTTTCCTGTGGTGTTTTAAATTAACTCACCCATTTTCTGTACTTCAAAAATCAATGAAACTCAGAAGCTATAACTGCTTTCCATTTTGTTCCTTGTTGACATTTGTTATGTTATATTTTTATTTATTTCATTCTTTACCACAGAACTTGGGAATCTGATAGAGTTTTAGCAAAATAATCAACACCTTTGATAGCTGAATTGTGCTTCTGACTAACTCTAAGACTGAAAACTCTTAGATAATTTATGCTAAATTATTTGCTCATCCAGTTAAAATCCTCATCTATTGTAGTCATAATTTCTCTCTGATTTGGATTAATGGCCTACTAGAAAGAAATCTTATGAAGTAGTATTCAGCATTTTTTTTCCTTATTTTAAGTCCTTAGGAAAAAATCCCCACACTTAATGATGATTTCTATCTGAAACAGAAAATAGTCTTTTTTTACAGCAGCGCCTTACAGCACAAGAGAAACCCACAGCCTTTTCCTCTTACACTGAATATACTGCAACATAATTTTATGGTGCTTTAAGAAAAAAAATCTCCTCTTGTTTTCTAGCTGCACTTCATGGCCTGCAAGCTATCTTTACTAAAAGATAAGTAGCAAGTTCAATCAGTTCACTGAAGCAGTGAGTTTCTCTGAGGTGTCACTCACAAACCATCTACCAGCTTTATCCTTTCTGTACTTGTTACAACCCAAATGCAACATCCCACTCAGGCAAAGAACACCAACATATAAAAATGTTAATTTTATCAATGTACTCTCTTCAATAAGCTTTCTACCTCAGCCTCCTTAAAAAAAAAAAAATTCTTTGTTTCTGAATTTGAGAATTATGCTCATTTATTCCTATTTTATAATTCTCTTTAATTTCTATTTTCTAGTACCTTGTTTTCCTGCTGTTGCTTTGACAATCTTCTGGTATCTTCATATAGGGAGAAGAATTTGTCTGTGTGCAGACAAGCTTTGTTTGTCCCAGGAGCTGTCGGGTTCAGAATTTTTGCCATGACTTGGCATCAGCATAGTTTGACTGTAAAATTTTACACCTTACCCAGACCTTGCACACAAAAATAAATGATCCCTAGAATAAGGCTAGGAGGACTTCTCTAATCTCTTCCTAAGTGCTCTGGGCCTACTCTTACCCGTGTATATTTGCAATAGAATGAGATTTATTACAGTATCTATCATCATCCATGGATTTGCCACTTTCCACCAAAAAAAAACCCCATATTATTCAGTTTCCTCTTCCACAGGTTACCCAAAGAAGCTGTGGCTTTCCCATCCCTGGAAGTGCTCAAGGCCATATTAGGTGGGGCTTGGAAGAACCTGGTGTGGTGGGAGGTGTCTCTGCCCATGCAGGGAGGTGAAATGAGATGAGATTTACAATCTCTTCCAGAACAAACCATTTTGTGACTCTGAATCTGTAACACCTAAAACCTGCAAGGCACTAAAACTTGTTTCCAAGCCACATAATTTCACCCCTGCATCATCACTAGATTTTGTTTTGCATTTCCTGAATTTCTGGCTTGCCACTTTGCCACATGTGCAGTACATCACAGCAATTTTTCCTTTAGTGTTTGTATTGGCTTCCAGCTGTTAACTATAATGTAAAACTTCCTTTTTTTTGTGATTTCTGTTCACCTATGTCATGTGCTGGCTTAGTAAGGGGATTTATTTGAAACTATATTTTGTTGCTCAATTTTACTACCTTATCTACCTCCAATGTTTGAGCACTTTTATTAACATGTGTTAACATGCTGAGACTAACCCCTGTCAAAATCTCCCAAGAATGGTGGCGTGTGGATGAGGAACTCACAGCTTCATTTGATCTATTTTTATCAGACTCTGGCCACAGGTGATCTCTACAGCTGAGAGAAAAAAAAGAAATCCCAGAAACCAAACCCAAAACACATAGGTATGTTTCAGTCAGAAAAGCCTTCTCAAGGCGTTAAGGATTCTTAGGGTTTGGATTTGAAGAGACCTTGGACATGGTCTCATCACACCCCCTGCCATAGGCAGGGACACCTTCCACTACCCCAGGTTAATCCAAGCTCCATCCAGCCTGGCCTTGGACACCTCCAGGGGTGGGGCACCCACAGCTCCTCTGGGAAATCTGTGTCAGGGCCTCACCACACCCACAGGGAAGAATTTCTTCCTGATGTCTAATCCAAATCTACCTTCCTTCATTTTAGGGTTGTCCCCCCTTGTTCTGTTACCCCATACCCCAGTAAAAAGACCCTCTCCAGCCTCTTTGTAGGCTCTTCTGGTGGAAAGTGCTATAAAACTCCCTGGGTTGTCAGAAGGAAAGAGCAGCAGCAGAAAGAAATGCAATGGAGGAGACAGTACAAAGGGAAGGGTAAGAAGGGCGTGGGAGAGTGTCCTGGGGACAAGGGAGGAGTTCCTGTCCCTGCTGCCAGTGTGGTGCAGCCACTCCAAAAGCTAGGGCTTAGTGGAAGTTGTGGGCCTGATATTTCTGGGTCTGAGGGATTTTAGCCTGCTAGCAGCTGCTAATTTTTTCCCAATGGAAATTTTTTTAAGAAAGCTTCTTCTTAAAACAGTCTTGGCAAACAACTCTCTCAAACAATCTTTCCACAGGGGGTGTTTTGCTATTTCTCTAGTTTAACCAATGGGATGAAAGAGGCGTCATTTCTAGTCACCAATCATGTTAAGTCTGTATTGGAACGCCTTATAAAAGGTAGTAAGAATTAGACAATAAAGCTTTTTTCTATGCTCTTTGCCTTCTGAAATATTGGAGTCTCTCATCCTCCTTTCATGTCCTACAATAACAGGAAGTCCCTTTTGAAGGGCTGTCACTTGGAAGCCACGAGCACCTTGTGTTTTGTGATAGGAGCCTGTGGAGAAACACCCTGAAAGCTGATCAGCTTTAATGTACACACAGACACCAGTGTTATAAATGAAACACTCAATTAAATAATTCAAAGAATAATTTATTACAAAATAGAGCGACAAAATGNTTAATACAGCAAAGGAAACATGAATTATTTTGGGACATAGATCACAACAGAGAGGACCAGCACCACAACTGTGTGTGTGGGGAGAGGCTCTCTGCTGGAACTTGTTACAAACCCCACCAAGCTCTCCGGCTCAGTTCCCTTCTGACATTTTGGGGTGTTTGACTTCATGTCCTCAGCAAGTGGAACCCATGGGCTGTCCAAGCAGACTGGTGGGCTCTTACTGTTCTAAGGAAAAGCCAGGTTTCCTCCACAGACAGCTGCATCCTTTTCTGAATTTTTCAAAATATTTTTGAAATTTATATAATAGAACATGCATTTAAAAAAAAAAAAAAAAGAAAGAAAAAAAAAGGGGAGAATGACCACCTGCACGTAATAGAAGAGTCCTTAGTTTTGTGACTTATTCCATGTCTTGAGTATTTTCCCTTATATGACTCCAGTTCTGATTTTTTTTTTTTTTCTTCTTTCCCTAATAGTTCATTTCATAATTTCCCCTTTTTATGGGGTGGTGCTCTTTGATTTACTGGGTTCTGGTTTATCCTTCTTAAGACAAGCAGCAGGCCTTGGGCATTTTGTTTGTTAGTTTCTTTGTTTGTTTTGAGTTGGGTTGGTTTTGATTTTTTTTTTAATTTCATTGGTTTGTTTTGTATTTTGTTATTTATTTCTTTTAGTTCAAGGGGTACCACAATGCCATTATTTTATTATTCTTGTAGAGTGTGTTGACTACACAACACTAGCATCAATTCACTGTAGGATACAGAGAAAACTACATAGGCATTGCCAGTATCCTTAGTAATTAGCTGTCTCTGTTTGGATTTCAGAGTTCTTACTGAGGTGTTTTTTTTTTTTTCGTTTTTCCAAACAGGAACATTCCCAGATCTCTTTCTTCAGACAGGTACCTGAATCCAAAATGCTGCAATTTATTTGAAAGAAGGAAGAAAATTGCAACCATTGAGTTCAGCTCACACACAAAAAAAGGGGAGAATTTTGTATTCATTGAGCTAACCACTCTTCACTGCACTGTTTCATTTTAATCTAATGCCATTCCACCTCCTCTTTCTTTTGTCCTGGCAGAGTCAATTATAACCACAGATTGCTACATGGAATTGCAGCACTAGGGAAACTGTTAGCACCTAGCTGCTCTGGCACAAGATCACACTAAACAGCTTATTAAGATTCAGCCATCAGCTCTGATGAGTTGCATGCTGTAAAGGGCTGGGATTTACTTCCAACTCATTTAATTACAGAAATCAATGAATTCACAGAGCAAAGCCATGAACAGGAAGATCAACTCGACTTGGCCACTGTTTCATTTGAGATCTCAAGACGTTACAAGTGAGACAGAACTGAGAATCTGTTCAGTCTTGGAGGTTTGAACAAATGAAACAATGGTAACACAGTTGCCCATATCTTTGCTCTGATATAAAAGTATTTTCAGTATTTCACAAATAAGACAAATAAAATTGAAAAAAAAAATATTTATCTTACAAATAATGGACTATGTTATAAATAGGGGCACAAGGGTATTTGTCTTATAACACAGGGGATTCTCTCATAAATAAGGGCACTAGGATGCTCTGGCAGAAAAGTATTAAAGAATACTACGGAACTGAAAATTCAATTGGTTGTGCTGAAAAGGGTTTTTTTTTTTTTTAACATTTGAATAGCCACCTAAGCACTCTCTTATCTCTCTCCTCCAAAGCAGGTAAAGACAATGGTCATTCAGAGAACCTCACCCAAAATAGCAACACCAAGAATCTGATCCAGCCTGTTTTGGTGATGGGTAAAGCAGCAGTTTGGGTATTTAAATTTCATAAAATGTACGAAGCTGAGGTAACTACAAGATATTTCACTCAGTGCATACAAATTTGAAACAACATGAAAGGATGAGTAAATGTTACAAAATAAACTGCAGGTTTTTAGGATCTTGCAGTGCATCACTCTATTTCCTGGCTATCCCCTCTGAAAGCATGGCTTTTGTCACATGGTTTCACAATTTATTCATTAAACTTTAATGTCATATGCCTTGCTTTCCTGGTATGCCATTACTGTGTGATGTTAACTACAAAACCAAACACTAAACAGAGCTTTGGGGAGAAAAAGCCCTCAGGAAAACAAAAAAGGAGAGCAAAGGAAAACATGAGCAGGTAGAACAGAACTTGAAGGGGGAATAAGGACAAATTAGAGAATGAAAGTAACCACAATTTAAAAATGCAAACAGAAGTCCAAGATATGTTAATCAAAAAATGTCCTATTATGCAAATGTAACAGTAATTGCTGAGCATATGTATTTGAATCTCAAAAGGAGAGAAAAAAATATGTAACAGCTACTGATGCCATATTGTACATTTGAGTAATTTAAGACACTGATTTATATTTCTTTTGGAGGTTCCTTCTCTTTCTTTCTCCCACAAAGGGCATCCTTCCTGCATACAAATGAAAAGCTCCAAAACACTTTGTCCAAGGTTAATAGTTCTGTTAATTTTTTTTTTTGTAAAGATTTAGCAAGTCAAATAGTTGCTGAGCTCTGTGGCATGGAATTGAAGCATCAGGGCAGAAGTGGAAAGAAAATTATCTGGGTGAAATGAAGAAATTGAAAAGACAGTGATTAAAAGAAGTATTATGATAGAAAGTTAAATTAATTAGTTGTATGAAGAACTCTAAGACAAAGACTCAGGTTTATAAGAAGGTATGCATTCCTTAAGGTAACAGTGTTTCAATTAATTCAACATTATAATGAGGAGGAGAAAAAAAACCCCAAACAAATGGGTTTTGGGGTCTTTTTTCAGTATGTGGTTGGTTTGGTTTTTGGGGAGGCTGGAAAGATTGAGTGGAGTTTTTTGGATTTTTTTTTTTTTGGGGGGGGGGGGGGGTTTGCTTTTCATTGATAGGAAGTCCTTGAGGGTAACATTATCTCCATGAAGGCATTATGTACCCACAGCCCATGGAACTGCCTGTGTAGAGTTTGAACAGAATTTAATCTAAGAAAAACTATTTCTTTCTTCTTCTAATGCATTGTTACCCTGTGTGTGAGCCAGCAATGGGGAAGAAAATTTCATTGCCCTCATTACCTGAAACTCTGGGCTTACTGATCCCATTCTGAGGAATTCCTGGCTAAAAAAAAAGGGTTAACTGCCAGGATCAGGTTTCCTACCGCAAATTCCAGCACAGCCTAAATACTAAAACAGGACTGGTATGTTTTCCTTCTGCCTGCAGCAGAGCACAAAACATCTGGGACCATCAAAAGTTCGCAACATTTGGGGTAAATCTGGGGCAAAATGGTGTATAACTTGCAGAGGATGAATCAGACTAGAAAAATTCATGTCGTGAATGTCATAATGAGAAATAAACAGTTGAGATTCACAGAAAATCTATTGCTGTGATTCAAAAGTCTTTTACAGAGACAAAAGAAAAAAAGAAGTATCTTTGCCATCAAGGATTATAATGGAGATACTTAAAAGATTAATACTGCTCTGGAGCACCTGGGGTGACGCAGCTCCGGACTGTGTCACTGACACAGAGATGCCTGTTGGTGAAGATGAGAGAAACTTTAAATAAATGAGGACATCCCTGTAGGCTTGATAGATATGACATGGAGACCAAAAAAATCCCCTACAGTTTTGGGGTGGTGGGTGGAAACGGTGTGGAATAGCCTGAAATGCTCTACCTGGCACAATACACTTGTATTTGAGCAATAAATAAACCTTAAATAACCATAGTGGCTGAGTATAGGGGGAATTATGGCCTCTACCCCATACACTGACACTTCTGTCCAGGCTATTTCATCTCATGCAGAATTCTGCACCTCAAACATTACATGTGAACACATATTAAGTGACCACTGAGGTTTTTTTTATGAAAATTTACACAGTGGCTGCAGTCTGAAATGCAACCCTGGCAGCTGGCCCTACTCCAGTAACGTGAACCAACAGAACACTGGCTACCACAATTTTCAGGGAGGAAAGTAGATCCAGGCTTCTCCCTGTGTGTTTTGCAATTAAATTTTGGTAACGGAAAAAAGGAGAAAATTAAAGCCAGATAACAATGTGTAGCAATTGTATCCTGTTTGGGAGTATCCCAATATCATTGCACAATTGATATAAAAAAAAACCAAAATCACATAGAAAACTTCTCTTAAAATTATTTCAAGATTTTCATTTAAGGGATGATGAGAGAAGAATTTTCTGGGAGCTAGCAGTAAAAAAAACCAAACAAACAAAAAAACCCACAACCAAACAAACATAATACATGTCCAAAGACTGGATTCAACAGGTATGTCTACCAAGTTATTCTCACCACCTAATCCTTTAAAGTGGTTGCTCTCAGGTTACCTGGTTATCTCTCATCCAGCTGTCATGTCCACACTCAAGAGTGAGGAGATTCATATAGTGATTTCAAAGTTTTTGGCTATTTTTCTTTAAGAAAGTAGAAAGGTGTAATAGTGCAATTTTAAACCAAACATGTATTTTCCACATAAGGGAAAAGGATTTCAGTTTTACAATAAGACTAAAAAGGAAAAGCCCTAGAAGCTTCTTTGCTCTGCTTGCAGCCATTGGCTTAATACCAAGACAGAAACACAGATAGGTCTGTTTACCTGTCTTTCAGAAATGTAGCCATTCTCTGTTGGGCAGTTTGCCAAAAATCCCACCTAAGTTATCCCGTATTTAAGGCAGAGAACAAAGCTTCTTGGGGCTTCTTGAGCTGTCATAGCAGGGTACAATACTGGTAAGAACTTGGGTTCTATTTTGTTTGTTTATTATTTTATAAGTTTATTAAACCTTTTACTTTACAAAACATACCCAAGGAGCCGTCTTGCAAATTATTTTCAAGCCACTCTGTGTGGTGCGGGCACCCTCAGAAACTTGATACATCTGCACTTGGCTTATTCCATTCTGGCCATGTACAAGAATGTATCAGAAAGGTGCTAAACTATTGCTCATCAGTCCATAGCCTGCCTACTTGTGGTGCTATCTAGATGGATGAGACTCTCTATTAGTTTTAAATAGTGGAGGCAATATTTCCTTATAATGCGCATTTTTTTGTTTATGCAGGCACAATTTTGTTTATGCAAACATACTTTTCTCATGTAACTTCCATTTTTCTGTAATAGCACTTCTGCAGCCATTCTCTCCTACCTTGTCTGCTCACCATCTCACTGAGTGATTTTTTTGATCTCACACTGAAAAAGCAATTGAACATGGACATTTGCAAATTTAGTGGCCGAGATATTCTGTGATTTTTTCCTGGATGAAACAACTACCATGCAAAAGATGGAAAGAGACTGGAGGAGGTGAGGAACCTTTGGCAATGTGCAGCAGACCTCTGGGATACCATTATTTGCAAATATGTGACAACAATCTCTGATTAGGTTGCCAAAATACAAAATTCAACTCTTCAGCTTGGCTCCTCTTTAATTACTGCTGTATGGTAATGCTAAAAATCCTTTCTGTAAACTCACTGCCCCCTTCAAAGATGACATTGCCTAGTTCTTTCATTGTCTTCCAACCTGCACCTTAAGCTGGGATGGAATTTTTCCCAGAGGACCTAGACAGGGTAGGAAGTGCAGAGTAATACCTGTGGTCTGTATGGTGCAGCTGTGAGGCTTTGTGGATCTGTTCTCCATTCTGGGTTGTGGCTCTGCAGGATTGTAGTAAACTGAAGGAAGGCATTTTGGTCCCTCCTGTAGGCTTCCTGTGTAGCAGCATTTAAAATTCATGGACCTTGACTTCCCAGAAAAGGATGCCAATCCAAAAAAGCATTTTGCTCAGTACATTATATTCTGTTGGTGAGATAATCAGCATTAGAGCAACTGCTCACGGCCTAGCACAGAAAGCAGAGTCATTTCACCTTTCTGCTAATCAAATCCTAGCTGAATGCAATTTGAATAGTTTTGAAAAACAAGTAAGGCTGATGAGGGCAAATTGAGTTCTAAAAGAGGTGTTGCAGAGCAGACAGGACAGCAAGCAGGATGCCACAAGAACAGGCCATTTGCAACCCCTGTGAAACATTTCTGGGAGTGAAATGT
>VWYE01017564.1:141159-166448 GCA_013398995.1 Alaudala cheleensis | reverse complement strand
CATAAATAAAAAAAAAAAAAAAAAAAAGAGAAAGAAGTCCCTCAGCTCTCGAAGGGAAATTATCATACAACATCAAAAAATAAATGTTCCACATGTGGGCTTTTAAAAAATGTGATAAAAATTGAAATGCAGAAGGAAAATATAAAAAACTGTGATATTTCTCGGTAGAAAAATGCATGTGGGAAAAAGAATCTGATTCCCCTCAGTTACAATGACCAGACAAACACTTTCTCACTACTCAGGTGCCTCTACACATCAGGTTTAGCCCTTGCTGACCCTGTTAGCTTTCCACAGCAGCACAGATAGCAGGGCTGGAGAGCAATTCTGAGCCAGATGATATTTGACGGCAAAAACTGTACCTAAACATTTTTAGGGTTTTTTTTTCTTTTTTGACAGATATAAAACTAACACATTTTTAAAAACATCCAGCAAAGGGGCTGCTCCAACCTCTCTGTATTTCCTTAAAAAATCCTTTTTCTAGGAATTTTTCCCTAATTATAAACCTAAATCTCTATTACTGCAACTTAAGGCCATTGCTGCTTGCCCTAGCCCCAGTGAAGAATAAAAACCGCTTAATTAATTTCCTTTTTGTAGCCATTTTTTACACATTTGAAGATACTCATGTCTTTCCTCACTCTCCCCTCCTCTAGACTAAACAAATTCCATCATGCTGAATATTCAAGGCCTCAGTGGCTATTTACAAAGTGCTTATATATCAGGGCACAGCAGACCTGAATGGCTGTCTAAACTCCTTGGTAAGTGATGGCTCTGCTCCTCTGTCCCAGGGGAGCTGCTTAGGTTGAGGGAAAAAGGAATGTGAATGAACTTGAGGTATTTCATGAGCAAGTTCAGATGCATGCTGTGTGTTCACCCCAAAGGTGTAAATGGATACTGTGGAACTAGCCAGCCTCCTCCAGAGGAAGAAGAGAATAAAGTAGAGCCAAAGGGGGGTGGTAGCTTTCCAGGAAATGGTGAGAACTTAGTCTGGACTCAAGAAGGAGTTTTATTGCTCCAATTGAAGCTAAACTAGAAGTAAGAAGCTGAACACAACCTTTGTGTATCTTGAAATCTCTGCCCCCCATCTAGACCACATGAGGGTTCATCTGTGAAAACTCTGCTGAGATTATAAAAGTCATCCAAAGTCATAATGTGTCCCTGAAAGTGATGATTAGCAGAAAACTAGATGCAAGAGACTAGGTTTAGGATTTTAAGGCAGAAACTGATGCACAGGAAGTTTCATCTGAACATGAGGAAGAAGATTTTTACTGTTCACATGACTGAGGACTGAGCAGGTCATCCAGAAAAAGTGTGGAGTCTCCCTCTCTGGGGATATTCCAGAACCCTCTGGACATAATCCTGTGTCCTGTGCTCTGAGATTGGGCTGGTGCAGATCACTGTGGTCCCTTCCAACCTCACCCATTCTGTGATTCTCTGAGTGTGTGACTTGCAGAGTTGTGCCAACACCAGATCAAGTCCCAGCTTCAGCAGCTGGCAAAGGGTTTACTACTCACCTCCCTTCTCTTGGTGCCGAGTTTCAGGTTTGTTTTTCTTTTTTTTTCCTTTTCTAATGTGATGGTTAATGCAGACACATGTCACTGGACATAGCTGGAGAAAAGAAAATCCACAGGCAATCTTTCTCTGCTGGTGAGAGTGCTAGTTGTCACTCCCTGCTTGGCAGATGCTAGTTACATCAGTTAGAATTGTGTGAGAAGGTGCTCAGATGCTGAGACATGGGAATGGATATATAAGTACAGTAGGTCTTAGTTTCTATTATGCAATAACTATTTGAATAAAACCTAGACTGACTCTCAGTGATGCTGTGGTAACTGGGTGGTGAGAAAAAGGGGAGAGATACAGCTCTTCCTTCCCACATTTAATCCTCACAAGAATTCTTCGAGATAGAAAACTCTGGCAGATTTGCAGGGAATTTGCCTTAATTCTGCACTGCCTTTTTCCCGTTTCTAAACTCAGCACCTGAATATTTTCCAGAAATACTGAGCAGAGTGACTAAGCATCTGTCAGGTGTTTGCTCCCTCATCTTCCCAAGGGCAGGAGTAGGAGTGTGTGTGTACAAGCGAGAGCAGATGGCAGAGTAAGCATATTCTGTATACATGGATGTGGTGAATGCACTAATATTGTTTAAATACCAAATCCTCAATAGCTTTGCTCTAAATAGCAGTGTATCAAGCTAGTGGGATGAAAGTCATGGAAGTGTTTTGAGGGAGAAGGCTGTGTAGGAGAGGACATGAGGTACAGAGAGAGAGATGTGCAGAAGGGGATTATTTAACACTTCAGCAACCCAAATGCACCACTGGATTAAGTCTCTAATCTGCAAACAGAGAATCGATTAGGTACTATTAGAAAGCAAAAAATAAAACTGCAGCAGAGTTCAGCTGCTTTTGCAGAACTAACAGGCCAGCTGAGACTTGAAAGGAATGTGCCTAGAGTGATGGTGAGAGGAGCACAAGGAAACCCAGGGCAGGGGAATGATAGCTCACACCTGAGACAGCGAGTGGGAACAGAAAGGAAGGCACTGCTGCTGGCCTTCAAATAGACACTTTATACTTTCTATCATACTTTATGACACCTTTTTTGGGAGCCAAAGTCTGCCATAGTGGCTGCCCTTAGCACTGAAAGGCAGAAATTTCTGAAGAACAGGGTCAGATTTTGGGGCTTAAGCACGAGTGACTCTGAGGGCTCAAGGTGGGTGAGTGGCAGAAACCTGATTGCCCTGATGGTTGGCAGATGGAAAACAGAGCCCTGAGTTTTGACAGCTCCAGCTGAGGCTTTTTACAGGGATAGAAAACAGGCAGCATCCCTGAAGTTGCCTTATCGTGGTGAGGGTAACTTTAAATGGCTATTGTAATTTGTGAAAGCACTAAGTAGGTCATTGTATCTTATCCAGTTCCCTCCCTCGTCTTGTTTTCTTCTCTCCCTTCAGGAAAGCACACTTCCTTACACACTTGATTGCTTGTTTGCAAATGGGAAGTGCTTTTTACAGAGCACCCAGATGGCATAACATGCTCAGCATTATTGTCCAAACATGAGCAGTTTGCATGGAGGCTCGAGGCAGTGTTTATTAATGAGTCGTAAAAACAATGAAACCTCACCAAGCAAAGACTAGGAAAAAGTTGTAAATATATCCCATGTTTTTGGGGTTCTTTTGTTTGTTTGCTTTTGTTTCTTTGTGGGTTCTTCTGTCACTTCACAAGACCCAAATTTCCTTTTAGAGTTGCAAGTATCATGTGCTGGTTGATGTGCTGCAGGAGAGACATCAAAACTCAGGATATCAAGTTAGAATAAAAAGTTGGTTTATTTTTTCTTTTTTTTTTTTTTTAATGGGAGTTAGTGATTGTTTTTTGATCATCAAAGGTGGTCCAGATCTAGATTTTTTTTTTTTATACTGTGTAAGTGCTAAGGAAAGGTAACACAGAAGCCTTTGAGGGGCCACGGGAGAAAATAAGAACTAGCAGACCAGTATTAACTACTGTAGAAAGTGGGGAAAAAACATTTTTAGAAGATTCAATTAGGATAAAGGAAAGCTCATTCACTTGGGGAATATAAATGCTCAGCAAGCATACAAACAAGGAGAGTACTGAAATAACAAAGACTCTAGAACTGAGGAAGGAAAGAAAAAAACAGAAACTCAAGTCACATTAATTGTGTGGATAAAAATACAAATTCTGTTTTTTTTTAATGTATAATTTGTTCTGGCCAAAATCACTGAGTTTGTGGGATACTGCATTTAAAAAAAAAATATTTTTCCCACTTTGCAAATAATCCAAAATTCTTAAGCCTATGTAATAACTCAAATACATAGTAGTAGGAGACTTCTTTCTTTTCCTGCATATTATTTTCCACAGCTAAATTATCTACATCTGTTATATCAGAGGGGTCAAAATGTTCAAGGGATGACTCATATTCATATATTTATCATATTCATATTTTTAGGTTTCTCCATGAGAAATTGCACAGTAACAACCCCCAAAAATTTCAGCTCTATCTTCTCCTAAACTAAAAATTACAAGTATCAAAAGTTCATGATAGACTGATCATCTCCTTAACTTTTTTAGTCTAGGGTTTAAATTTCATCCCCTGGATTCAAAACCACAACTAAAACTAGTGCTAGTGAAACATGTCAGGCTGCAGACTAATTAAACTCACCTGTCCTTACTTGAAAATGTCAGTGCAGGCAAAACAGTGGAAAGTTGAAGACAAATTTCAGTTTAATTTCATCCTCTTGAAGGCAACTTTACAGTGGGAGCCCAGTAAGATTCCTTTTAAGAAAGACAGAAATTAATCTGAATGATCCTGAAGCAACATCATATAAGCCACAATTCAGTGAGATATTGAATCATGTGTCTAATTTCTATGGGACTGTCCAAATGCTTAAAAAGCAGATGATCTGAATTTCAATTCACAGCATCTGCTCTTCAGATTGGAGGTAAATGTTCATCCAAGTGTCTTGCAGTACCAGAATGAAACCTTTATGCTGAACCCTGAACTCCCTCTGGCTCGTTTTAAAAACTACCTTAGAAAATTCACCATTTGAAAATAAGCCCTTCTTTTTTATTTTTTAATTGTTGGTTATTCTCTTTCTCCCTCCAGTGACTACATGCCCTCCCTGGAGCTCCATGGGCACATCTCCTAAATTCCCTTCCTACAGGTTTGCTCCACGAGGTGGCAAAATGTAATAAAGCACATCCCTATGTTTCTGCCCTGCAGTTCACCTTAAATGAAAAAATCCAAACTAGATTTGATTCCCCTATCAATGGAGGCTTAAAACAGGAAAATCAGGGACTGCTCTGAATACTTTTTATGTGCTTGCTGTTGCCAGGGAAACCATTCCCCTGGCATTCCAGTGCTGAGCATATCTTGCACTTCTAGCATTCCAGTTCTCAGAAAATTAAGACAGTATCATGCTATCATGGTGTGAAGAAACTATTAGGAAATCAGGATAAATATGGCTTAAATTAATAGTCCTGAGTTCAAAAAATAAAACATTTTTTGAGATCAGACTTAAAATGTTATGTATCTTTTCCTTTTTTTTTTTTTTGTTTTTTTTAAGGACTCAACCTCACACTGAAACAGATTAAGGTGCAAGGACAGACCCTGGTTCATGCTGAATATGCAGAAGAGACTGCTGATATTTAGCAGTTATTTTCTCCACTGTAACACAAAATTAGCTGTGGAGTGTGTGGCAGACAAAGAAGACTGTGAATAGCTGTGATTTCTTGTGTCATGTCATAATAAATGTGATGATCACATACAGTTTTTTGTATGGGTAAACACACTAAGACAAATTTACTTCTGATAAATCTATTGATTTTGCTAAATCATCTAGGGGAAAATTTGCCATGGTGTTTCATGCCCAGACCTTTGATCCTCTAGAAGTTATTTATGAAAAACAGCTAATAAAGTTTTCCAGGGGGACCCAGATATACGATCAGATTTCAAATTAAAGTCTCATATTCTGGGTCCCCAGAAGGCTGGAACTCATTATTGGTCTGAGCAACAGTGGTAACATCAGGGTAAGGAAACATTTCCTTAATTTGAAGAAAAATAAAATTTGGAGCCCATCACTGAATATTTCAGGTACAAATGTCTGTGCCCAATAGTCATTTAGTACCTCAGACATCATCTACTCAGTGGTCCATAGGGAACACATTTTCCTTCAAGTTATCCCTGTGTCCAAACCTTCACTTCCAAAGGTAAATTCAACAGGAACACCAAAAGGCAGTAGCAAGAATATAAGCAATGTGACAATTGCAGGGAAAGAACTTGAATCTTTCTCCTATGGGTTTAAAACTTGTTCTGGGAACTTCTGGTTTGGCCAAGTCTCACCAAAAAATTCTGCTCTTACCCCTGAGTCTGCTGGTCACTACCTGCTGCCAGGGGATAAAGCTTCTTCCAGAACATAATTGTCATTGTCTCGGCTGGAACTTGGAGTTTCAAACAGACACCTTCATAGAAACCTTTGCACCTGTTTACACAGAGCACAAACTTACTCTTTAAAGCAGGATGAGAATGAGAAAAATGAAGGATGGACAGATGAAAGTGCAAAGCAATTGGGACATCCAGTGTCTGACTTTGAGGAGAAAACTATTGCTTCCTTGTGTACTTCAACTGGGACTACAACATGTGTCCAGACAGCTTTGTAGTAACAAAAATTTTTTTAGGGAAAAAAAAAAATTGAGTTTGACAATCATTTAAATGGGGTTTGGTTGGTTGGTTTTTTCGGGTTTTTGTGGTTTTTTTTTTCTTTTTAATTGTCAAAGACCAGACAAACTATAAAGTATTTTCTGGGTGGTTTCAGGTAAAAAGAGTGCCCATGATTGTACTGTTCATGCCTGCTGTCCCCAGCTGAATCCAGGAGTCTGTGTTGTCAGAGACCATACAAACACATTCCCATTTATTCCTCTTCCTCATCACTGTTTAAATGAACATCACAAGCAGGAACTGAGGCAAGAAACAGCAAGATAAAATTGGCCAATTGAATCTAAAAAAAAGCAGATAAGGAGAGCTGCAATTGGTATCTTGGCCTCTTTATTACTGCTCAAGTTCACTTGAAATTTTAGTTCCTTGCTGCAGCCGAGGAACACAGAGCCATATATACTAGAGAAGTTAAAAATTGTTTTGTAAGAATATTTTTTCCCCTTACCTTCCTTGAAAAAAAATAGTGAGACAATTTTTTTTCTGGGTTTAAACACACGTTTTTCAATTCCAAATTTAAAATTTGTTGGCTAGAATTTGCCATGGGCAATTGTCATTCAGGAAAAAAAAATCTCTACTAACATGCATTAAAAACTCAACTGTTGTTTTTAAACATCTGTTTCAAAGTGGATATTTTTCATAGGATTATTGTTAAATGTTACTTTGGCTACTTTCAAACACACAGGATGATACCCCTATCTGTTAGATTCTCTCAATCTATTTTTGGAACTAAACTTCTTCATAGACAGAGACAACCAGATAGGTTTATAAAGGGATACTTATTTCAGTTGTCATTCTCTAATAGCAATTGGATGTCAAAAAATAAATAGCATAATCTGTAACTTCTCTTTTTCTTATTGCTGTTTTCCTGTCCTGTCTCAGAATATTTGAGAAGTTGCTCTTGGGCTCCCTGAGTATTGCTTGTGGATAATGTACACAAATAAAGACTGACCCTGTGTTGGAGCTTTTAGAAGAATAGATAAAGGATGTGAGAAAGTGAGACTTATTGTAGAGCTGGGGAATTGAAACACAGAGAAATCCCACGAAGACAGACATACAGGCTTCATTTGAGGCAAGTGAATAATAGAATCACTAACTCTGTCCAAATAATAGCAGGGGGCATGGGGAGGTATCTCCAACTGAGTGTGGTTCTGAGGAGAACAGTTTTTTATTGAGGTGAGCATAATTAGGAGTGAATAAATGAATAATTGAACTGAATGTCTAGAAAGAGCCTTAACAATGCTTGCTCTGTGGGGACACAGAATATTTTCCTCAGGGGATTGACAGAAGATCTGGTACTTGAAACATTCCAAACCAGACTGGATAAAGAATTGAAAAGTTTACAGTCTGTCCCAGAAAGAAGTGCTCTGTACGTGCCTTTAATGTAGGTTTTACCTTTTTCCCATTCTGTAATACTATGATTTATGACAAGCAAGCATTCAGATCTCTATTAGAATTAGAATTATTACTTAAGGGTCTGGTTTCTCATCAATATATGGGGATTTATAGACCTGATTTCAAATAAAGTTAATGTGTTTTGCCTTTGTAAATCGTTTCTGGGTGATGTGAGGCTAGACCACCTAGAATCAAGAAAAAAAAGAAAAAAAGAAAAAAAGAAAAAAAGAAAAAAAGAACTCCTCTGGCACACATAGCAATTTAAAAGCTGCATCAGATCTACCTGATAAAGGATAACAACTCCTCTGGTGCTGTTAAGGCCTGCAGGAGAAATAATTATACAGGTACTCATATTTACTTAAGGAAAAGCATATACTGTTTAACTACTCCTTTGTTGTACAGCTACAAGAACTGCTGCTGAATGCCCAAGGCTGAGTTCAGTTCTGTGATATGTATGGGCAGAACCTGTTAAACAAAGAGAAGTGATGCATGTGCATCCAAACTCAGAGGTATTTAAACATACCTGGAAAAATGTCAAGTTTTTAAGTAATATAGAAACCCAGATCTTCATGGCCTGAGGAGCATATTTCTAGTTAAGGGGAGCTCTCAGAATTGCAGCTTGAGGTCTGTTGTCTACAGCAAATCCTATGTCTTGTTTTAAATTTCATGTTTTTCCGTGGTTTTGGATCTCACTATTGGGAGCCACTTGGAGTGTGTCCTTCCAGTTAATAAGTTTGCTAATTCAAACTTGCTAAAGGTCAGAGCTGTAACTCAGGACCATGAGGTTATGCCTGAACCATGCAAGAGTTCTATAAAATAACATTCTTATAAATTCTTATTCTCACTGAAGTCAGGGAACATGGCTGATGGAAACAGGGCCAGAAATGCCTGCTGCACCCCACAGCCTTTTTCACCAAACCCATTGCAACCAAAGAGCAACAGTTCCAGGCTGCAAATCACATTCTTTCTTTTTAACTACAGGGACTTCTGCTTTCTTAACATCCCTTTAGACAAGTGACTTTCTTAGGGATCTTTTAGAGAGTAGCACCTGATAAGTATAAATAATTAACTTCATTTAATATACAGAATGTAAAGTTAACCAGATAGATGTTTGAACACTTATTTTGAAATAAAGTTCATACTCTAATAAGTTAGGCTGTTTGAACTGTTGTCACTTTATTTCTTTGTGTAGAGTTCTTTGTGTAGAGATCAGCTTCACTTAGAAATATTTCAGTTTATCTTTCCTTATTATTTATCTTTACCTTTCCATGTGGTGAACAGACAAATTCTCAGGATAGTCTTGTTGGAAGTAACAATAAAGATATTCCTTCCCTAAGACTGATAATATATTATTCCTCATCTCAGTTTGGCGTGTCGCATTGATTATTATGGAACAAAACTAAAAAAAACAAAGGCAGTCATGTTACTAAGGCATTATTCTGAGGCTCAGGAGCTGGGGATTTGTATCAACTAGAGCAACATTTTTTCCCCTACTTTTTTTGGTTTTATTATTTTTTCAGGCATTAGTCTTCCTCTCTCTCCAAATCTGTCTCACCCTTTTGCACTAAGGATGAGGCTCCATCATTTGTACCAATGTCCATGACTTTAGATGTTTATTGTGACAGAAATAAAATGTTAGATGAGTGTCAGACAGTTTTCACAGCCTTGCTTTCAACAGGGGAAATAGAGAGGAAGCAGTTCTATGGATGTCTCTGTGCCTCCAATGCCTGTTGAGGTCATCAGGATCTGGCAACTGGGTCTCTTTTCCTTTTGACTGTTTAGTAAAACAATCTAAGATTCACACTTGGTGGCAGTGTTTGGCAGAAAATCTGGGGAAACCCAGAAGCAGCACCCAGGATCCAAATGCATCCAGGGCTCACGTTTATTAGGACGAAAGATCCAGTTTGAATTTGTGGGTGATATTTGTGTGTGCTAATCAAAGCTCTCTCAAAGCCTGCAGAAGCAATTTAAGCGACCACTAAAATAAAAAGAGAGAGGAGCCTTCCATCCAGCCCCCACTTCTGTGATAAATTCCTGCTGCAACTTTCCCACCTGGATTGACAGAGCCTGTGAACAAACAGGCATGGGAGGGTGGTTTGCTGAGCCCCCACTGCTACTGCTGCAGCCAGAGCTGCTGGCAAGCAGGACCTGTGATCCCCCTCTCTTGTTGCTATCTGTGTTTGCCACATTTATCTAACACAGAGCAGAGGCACCAGTGCACTGCAGAGAGGAAGGCTCTTGTACAGGAGATTGCAGATAACCAGATGTCAGGCAGCTGTGCCTACCTGTGTGCCTTGTGTGTGTGTGCTGTGCAAAGAATAGCTGGGAGATGCACAGAGCAGGTTTTCCTTTTCTCTTCTTTGGATCATGACTCTCTTATCACACTTGTTTTACCTAAGCCAGGCTTAATGTGGAGGTTTCTACCAAATAATTACCCAAGATAAGTAGATATGGATACCCTCCATGTTAGGATACAACTAACTCAAGGCTCTGAAGGCTGATCTTGGAAAAAAGCACGTCTACAATGTCAAGATCTGTCTCTCAGTGGTGCACACAGTTTGAACCTAATGCTTTGGCATTGCTTTATTTCCACCACTAACTCCAGAGATTGTTGGTATCTCTTAACATCTTATCTGCTTAGGAACCATCTGCTTATCAAGGCAGAACTGTGAACTCTGGCAACAGGGTGACCTTTGCCCACCTTCAGCAGTCTTGGCCTGTTTGATGCAATTAATTATTTGTTACTTTTCTCAAAGGAAGACGCCTGTAATGATCACAGGGCTACTTTTATACCCATTTCAGCTCTCTATTTATAAGCATTCAGGCTTTCAGCCTGCCAGTAACACTGCTTATAAACTCATATGTATGGGAAATATTTCAAATTGAGACGAAGTAATTTCACTATACCCTAAAATATCATCAAACTAGCACAGAGGTTTTTAGTCCCAGAAGACGGATAGATGTGATATGTTCTTGGAAAGTTATCACCCTAGTTTTCTTGCCTCATAACTGTTTTTGAAGCAAAACTGAAATACTGGAAATGTTCATGCTGATAAGCTGGAAGAATGTACATTGAAAAAATCAACATATTTTGTTTCAGTAACTTAAGATGTGATTGACTGGAGTCTGAGCCTTTCTAATGTTTAATTATTTAAGGTAATAAACTAAAATCTTGAAATGGAAAAGTCAATCTGCAACATCAGGAACACTGTATGGAAATATAACATTTGGTACATTATATAACTTGCATGTTCATTAGGTCTCTATCTACAAAATACTGGAAACCTGCTTTTTACTCTGTGCTTATTTATTGTGATACCTGAAAAAATAAATTAAAAAAGAAAAAAGGTATGAATTCAGTCCTACAACAGAGGTATTTAGGTTTACAGGATGGAAAACTGACCACTGAAAGCAGTGATCCAGAACAGGAAAATAATTTCTGGACATGGTTGATTAAGTTCTTTGCATCATGAATGAAGAAAGCTTACACATACAAAGAAATTCCCAGCTGATGATTTCATGAAAGGGAATGACCAAGGCACTTGCTTTCTTTAGTCAGAGAGAGAAGGGAGCTGGAACTGGGAGACCAATGTCCCTTTCCAACCCAAAACCATTCCATGATTCTGTGATCAAGCAATGGTGGTATTGCAGGCATGGGAAAATCCAACTGGCAGATCCAGCAAGTCTAAAATAAGAAGGAAAAAAAAAAAAGGCTGGAGAAACACCAGCACAATATCAGTTATGGCCTGTGAAAATAATTTTGTGAGTTAAATGTCTAACTGGGAAATTCAGAGGACAGAGATAGCTCTGCATCCTGAAAGCACACCCTTAAAGAGACATATGAATGCCCATGGGATCAGACATCTGAGCATTCTTGTGGTTTAAGAATTCACTGTGTGTCAAGCAATCTGGAGTAAATGTCTGATTGCTTAATCTTGGTTTATGCAAAATATGAAGTAATTTTGCATAGCTTAATGCATCACCAAAGATGATTAAGACAAATCTCACTGCCTTGTACTTGCCAAGCGCATGCAGAGACAGCTATTGAAAAACATTTGCTGTGGGTACCCAATTAAGCCATGATTAGATAGCTCAGCCCCAGGAACCTTTGAGAATCTCTAAGAAACATAGTTGTGAAGATGTTTGGGAATTTAGAGATGAAGATAAGCCCTTTCAAAGCACTTTCTCTGAGGGCAGAATCATCATCCAAATTTCCTTGTCCAAAGGACAGCTGGGTAGCTGGTGAGTGAATTCAAAGATACAAACCAACATTCCAGAGGATCAGGCAGTGTGACCACACCAGGTTTCTTCTAGGAAGACAATTTGGGGCTACCTAGTGCATAACAAGCCAATGGTAATCATCTTTGTTCTTGTGGAACCTGGCACAGTCTAATTGAGAGGAAAACAGCATAGGGCTTGGATGACTATAGCTCAATACACTCAAGATGCATACATTTCCATGATATGAAATGTTAGTCCTAAATCTTAAACTCTTTGAAAATCCAGAAAGAAAAAAAAAAATAAAAAATGAAGCATCTCAAGATAATTCAGGGAACGCACATTGTGTGGATTCTCAAAAAGGATTAAGAGTCTTTTTGAGAACTGCTCAGAAAAATAACTGTGCTAAGTGACAGCACAGGATTGTAGATTAAAATTCAGTAAATATTAATTAGAATAAATGCAATTATACATACATCTGAGAACGGAGAGGGAAATGAGGGAGACAAAGTCAATTAAATGTAAATTTAAATTTAATTGAAATTCTAGATAGTAGAGATATTTTTTCAAGCTACTGAGGAATCCCTGAGTACTTTCAATTCCTGATTGACATCTCTTGCCCAAGTAATGCAAACTAATGGATGTTTTTGTCTGAAAAGAGGATTTTGTATGCTCTGTACCTTTTGCTGGCAGCACTGTCCTTTTCTGAAGCCACCAGTCTCCCACAGAAGAGCAACAGCATATACTTAAGGTATTAAAGATTGAGTTTCTGCTGAACAAAATGTATTTATATATATATTTTTCCTGGATATTTTTCACATATTATGACTGAAATCCAGTCAAATATTTACTTGAATTGATTTGAAACACAAATAAAATCATTCCAGATATAAAAGTGACACATTCAAGCTTGAAAAAAATCTATATTATTTTCATTATTTTCAATGACAAAAAAAATATTCTTTTTATAAAAAAGAATGCAAGTGGGTGGATAGTGTACTAGATGGAGGAAGAAAATAAACTTTTCCCATTAAAAAAAAAACAAAAAAACACCCCCCCACACACAAGAATTCCAATCTACATGAAAACCTGCCTCAAAAAAAACTTAACTCTCAAACTAAGCCGAGTGATATTTTTAAAATGACATTAAAACACTAGAAGATGAAAGACATTCTGTTATATGCAACAGTCACATGTTTTTTCTACATTTATATAAAAAATTCCCTTGGTTGGTACTTGTGTTTGAAAATATTTCTTTTTTAGCAAAAACCTCATACTGGTACCATAGTTTTTCTCATATATTGTAATTTTATTAAGTACTGTGGAGGACAGTGGGACTTTTCAGTGAATTTTAGCATATTGTGGAGGTAAGGCTGCCTCATGACAGATGGAATTCAGCTGGGATACAAGCAAGGTTGTCCTTGTAGACAGAAGTGCTCTAAACTTCTCATATGTTTCTCAAGCTGCAGGATCCTCTGAGGATCTAAAACATTTGGAAACTCATGGAATGTTTGACTAAGATATCTGTTCATTATTTGGCAGCTACAGAAAAAGCAAATATGATTTTTGGTTGGATGAAAGCAAAAAAAAAAATTTAAAAAGGGATAGAAAAAGTTTCTATAAGATGCAATGCTTGGAATAATCACCCTCATCTGAAACAGGTGTGATCACAGGTTGTTTTATTCCCACAGCAGTATCTGGGCCACCCTGTGTATCTGTAGTAAGAAAACTATCCAGCAGTGAAGAGTCAAGATTTTTTTTTTCAAGTTAGCAAGGAAATTTTGTAATGAAAAACCTCAGGAGTATTCTAAAGAACAATCCAAACCTAACTTCAGATGGTATATCAAAAAAACCACCACTATTTATTCATTTTATTCTTTTAAAGTTCCTGCCCTGATCTTAAATAAGCAAAGTGCTAAGATATGACATTCACAGAATTGTAGAATGGTTTGGATGGGAAGGGACCTTAAAGGTCAAACGCTGCCATGGGCAGGGACACCTTCTACTATCCCAGGATGCTCCAAGCTCCATCCAACCTGCCCTTGGAGACTTCCAGCAATGGGACAGACACAGCTTCTCTGGGCACCCTATGTCAGGGCCTCACCATCCTCACAGAACAGAATTTTTTTCCTAATCTCTATTCTAAAGCATTTTCAGCTAAGGACACCTTTATTCCACCACTGAAAGCCCTCGTAAAAACTCCGTCTAGTAGGACGGAATAAAGTGAAGCAACAACAGAAATCCTCACTCACCCAGTGGGTTTCCTTTGCTTCAGGAAGCCTTCCTACCAGACATGATAAGCATTTTCAAAAGCCAGATAAAGCAGTCTCTCAGAAACAGCAAGTGGCACTTGTAAGCCCAGACAAAGTGACAACACAAAACGCCTGACATCAAAACATATCTGATAGAGTCACAGCAAAATAATAAAGAGATCCCAGTCCCTGGGATCCCTGTCCAATCAGTGCAGAGTCATGCAGGTCAGGACTGACAGGACCCCAGCTCTAACCTCCCAATGACATCCCCTGGGAAGCCTGAGAAAGGGAGGCTCATGCTTTAAGGACCGCAGACAAACCCCAGGCAGGGTGAGGGCACTTCTCTTGAGCTGCAGGAGTGGTTCTCACTATAAATCAATGCATAGCAGGTGTGGCTGAATGGCTTCATCAGGTAAAAGAATGTAAGTGTCCTCCAGTGAATGTGAAGGGAATTGTACTCACAGTGGTTTGGATTTTAGGTTTTTTCTCCATATCCTCAAGACAACGTAAAGTACTGGAAGCACTGTTTTGGTACTATCAGAGAGAGCAAATATTGATGTTCATATGCCTTTTGAATTGGATAAATGCTTCTTTTTATTTTGGTAGGGAGATTTATAGTAATAACTCATAATAAATATGAGAATTTTATCTTCCTTTAACCACACAAACCAATTAGATTACTGCAATATTAAGGAATGCTTTAATATAAAATAAGCTTACTGGAGTATGAATGTGAATTACAAGCTTGCTGCTCATGACGAGGTTACTGAGAAGAAAGGGACACTGCAAAACCCTGTTAAATTTTCTGTGCTGTCCTTTGTTCTCATCATTCATCCACCTCAACAAAACACAGGTGAAATTATTCTTTATTGTTCAATGAGACAGTTCCTTAAAAATGGAACAAGGGAGTATCATGTATTTAATTAAATGAGAAAACAATTTAAACTAAAATATTGTACTGAGGTCTATTTTGTCTATCATTGAAGTACAGTATAAACTTTCATTCAGTGCAACAAAAATAGAGCTGGGAAAGACTGCCATGCACCACTGTGATAGATCAGTGCAACTGATCTTTCTAATTAAGCCTGGCTGCAAGGTCATAAGGACATTTTTCCTCCTTTTTCACACTCTTTTTCTAGCATGATTCTGGCATGAAAAATAATTTCCTTAACTTCCATTTGGTATGGAATAGCCTCTGCTTCAAGTTAACAGTAGATTAACACTGTGAGAAGCAATAATATTTTTGCAAACGGAAGGATGAATACAGTCTGATTTCTCAGCCTTTCGTCTCATCCCTCTTTAGCACTGTGTCCGAGAAAGTGTCAGACTATCAAAGCATCTTTCTCATACATAGCCTCACACAGCTAAAAAAACCCCTCAACAGCACACAAAATTTACTAATATGTTAGTCTGTAGCATTGGTACCTATTTGTAAACCAACTTTAAGCAGTATTTGTATTTATTGAACTGAGAGACAATACAGGCAGTGACATGAAAATATAATTTATCATCTCATAGAGGAAGCACATACATTATTATCAATGCCTTATTACCTGTGTTTAAATTCCCTCCCTGGTGTGCAATGAAGTGTGAGTAATATCCAGACTTTAACTCCTTCATGGCACTTCAAATGAAAGGATCCTTTCTGGAGGCAGCTGTATCACCAAACCGTTTCTGCTGGGAGTAGGTTCTGCCAAGGTTTGTATGTCTGGAACCTAACTAAATGACTGAATGACCTTTGACTTCAGCACCAGCCACTACAACCAAGGTAATACTCACTTTTTAGTGTACTTCTTCTTCTTGTGTTTACCAATGTTCCAGACTTAGTCCAGAGGTGAAAATGTTTGGTAAGAACAAAGAAATAAATCAGGGGGTAGTTAAAAGACATAGGAAAATTTCTGCTGTGGGACACGTGGACAAAGCACCAGATTCATGTGGCTTTGTTCAGACTTACAGCTCTAGCACAGAATTCATGTAGAACATGGAAAATGGGTGAATCATAAAAGGACAGGGGGAAAAGGTTTTAAATTGAAGGGAGGGGGGCGGGTGTTAGATATAGGTATTAAGGAGCTCTTCTTCCCTGTGAGGGTGGGGAGGCCCTGGCACAGGGTGCCCAGAGAAGCTGTGGCTGCCCCTCAACTCCTGGAAGAGTCCAAGGCCAGGTTCAGTGGGGTTTGGACCACCCTGGGATAGTAGAAAGTGTCCCTGCCCATGGCAGAGGGGTGAAACTGGATGATCTCTCCCAACTCAAACCATTCTGTGATTCCATTATTCCACAAATATGCAACGTGTAAACTATGCATTCTTTCTCCCTCACCTTCTGTGTATGTTTCTATTGGCATTTTTCATGAGCAGAAACCATTTCTTCTAGGGTCTCTAAACACAGAGCTACAAAAAACAACCGAAAATGCCAGACTGCAGTGTTGCAGGTGTATATCAAACTTCAGTCTTTTCTCAGGTGGTTGAATTGCCAGCTATATCAAGCTTCCCTCCTTTCATGACACTCCTGCTGTCTGTGAGACAGAGAGTGTACCCTGCTGGGCAGCTTCTTTCTGGTTTGGGTTTCCTTTCTGTGTTCACTCATTTGAAGACAGAGCTGCTTTTAGTCCGCTGCGAAAGAGGATCCGAACTTCATGGCAGTCTTTTGACTTAATGTGCTGGTGAAATATGTTAAGTTAGAACCTGGTGCTGGAAGAACTACTAGTTGCAAGGGGGGCTGTGAAAATACTCTTAACTGGGCTGACGAATTCCACCCTTCAGTTGCATTGTCAGTCTAACTAAACATAATTAAATAAGGAGAAGTTTGGGTCCACCAAACATTTATTCTACTTCAATATTTCAGGTGGATTTTTAGATATCATGGAGACATTTGTAAATTACCACACACCTCTGCATACTGGATTGCTTCCATTTGCACTTTTAAAAGCTGCTATATGAACAGATAACAGCTTTTCAAGCTGAAAATGAGTGTGAACTTATAGAATAAAGTTCACAAAAGGGTTAATTTTTTCCTTCCCATTCATCAAGTTTGCTAGTGTCAATGCCTCACCTTGTTCATCATTAATGTGTAAAATTACATTACAATAGCATGAAGAATTGAAATATAAATATGTGCAAACCAGGAAATTCACACAAGAGTTGTGATTTCTTCTTGGACTCAACCTCATCAGCTGGTGTTGCTTTGATGTACAAAGTTTTGCCAAGAGGCTTCAAACAGGAAACATCTCTACAATGTAGTTGTGTTTTGTTATATTAAAAAAAAAAAAAAAAAAGAAAAAAAGAGAGAGAGATTAGGGGTGGACCTGAAAGATACTGAGCACTGTAATATCATCAGCTTTCTTATATGTCAAAGGATTGGATAAATAAGATCAAATCACAAGGAAAGTGTGGAGTGCCACAGAGCCACAGAGAAAGGTTTGATTTGAAAACAACTTTACAGATTATCTTATTCCAGTATCCTGCCATGGGCAGGGACACTTCCCACTATCCCAGGTTGTTCCAAGCCTTCCCCAACCTGGCCTTGGACCCTGCCAGGGATGGGGCAGCCACAGCTGCTCTGGATGATGATAGTGACAAGGACCAAGGGTACCAATGTTCAGTTGTTTCATGGTCTACCAGCATCCCTCATCACTCATAATGAGCAATTAACTGGAGTTCTGAATGTTGCTGATGATTCTGTCCTCCCAGGCACTGCTGTCACTGTTCACTTTATGGTCCTGCAGTTTCCACATAAGGGACTCAATTTGCCTAGCACTAAAACACTTCTAGAACTCCCCTAATGCAGATTGTGATATAATTAGCATTCTGACCATCTCAAAGAACCATCAGGGTTGGAAATGACCTGTAAGATCAAGCTCAAACATGAATTCAGCACTGTCAAGTCCATGAACAACAATGTCTCTTGATGTTTTGTGTGAAGAGAAAGACATTTTTCTTTCCTCTTTAACATTAGTGTTCCCAAAACAATTTGTCCTTCCTGGTGCTACATTTTAGAAGTATCACAGAGCAGCACTGGCAGCGCTCTCTTTTTGTCCAGTACCCTACAAGAAGCTACCCTGTTCTCAGGACAACCTGATTCCTCAAACACAGTCTGCAGGTTTGCTTCACTCTGGAGGGCACTTGGATACACAGCCAGTGAAGGCTGAGAAAGAGGGAAGTAAAGAGGAGCATCCTGTTGTCCATCTGTGCACTGCTGAACTACTACTTCCGGATAACACCACTTCCAGGTAAAAGAGCTGCAGGAGGGGACTTAGCAGAGGCATAACAGGGCCACTTGATCAGGACAGAACCACACACAGCAGGGAATAACACTGGTTTCATGGGCAACATTATAACACAATGTCACATTGGAGCGGTGTCCAATCATTTTGAATTGCAGTCCTGCTGCAGTACAGACACATCTCACCCAGCTTAACCCTCCCTCTCTTCCCATCCACTTCTTTTAAGGCAGGAACAGTCACCCTGTTTATATGTTGCTACAAACCTGTGCCCATTGTGCTTTACACTGAATTACATCTAGGCGAAATGAAGGAATTTAGGTTTAATCACATTTTTAAAAATATAACAGTGATATGTATATATGCATAGGGAAGCTCCTGAGATCATAGCACTAGTCCCTTGAAACAGGCAGGGATATTTCCCTCAGGAATAGTGCCTAAACTCTTCAAGATGAAAATAATAATAGTAAAACTATGTGGTATAGACTGAACATAGTTAGCATTGGCATGCATAGTGAATAAAATGATTACAAAACTCAGGAGATAAGCCTAAGTATAAGAAAAAAAAAATGCCTGCTACAGAAAGGTCTGCTAAAAAACTATCAGGAACTGGTGCTGTTGGAAGTTTAGATTATTCCTGAACCCATTCCAGCCACTTCTGTGCACATAGGAGATCATGGGTTAAATCAACAGAGATGCAAGGATTTACAGTACATTTTCTTACTGAGGAGTTGAATCTCCTTATGTGAAGGTCTGAATTTGGTCCTTGATTTTGAGGAATTGGCTTGAAGCTAAATAAGAGCCAGAATTAGTCACACATTTTCAGATCCCCATGGCTCCTACATAAGAACAAGTTCAGTTGCCCCTGGAGGTGAGAATGTAGGAAGTAAATTAAAGCAATCTTTTGCCATTAAGCTAGTGTGTACATTGAGATTAATTTTTGGTGCCAGCAGGGCTTTGCTGTGAGGATGCTCTCAGCAGGGCTGCAGTCCTAACCTATGGCTGTTGCTACAGGGGGAAAAAAAAAAAAACCTGTCAGAAAAGGGGTGCCACGGCACCAAAAGGGGAAACACTCCTTGATACAACTTAAATTAATGCTAATTAAAATAAGAAATGGGTAGCAGGAGGGAGATGGCAGTGTTAATCAGCATAATATAAGGCAGGGGGCTGGAAACGCTCCACTAGGATCTGCGCCCGTACAGCTCGGTTTGTTTACAACAAACAAAATCTTCTCAGCTACTGTTACTGTAGCCATGGCAACAGTATTGAGGTTACATCTATCAACAAAGAGAGCAAAACAAAGATAAGGCTGGTGTTTAATAAAGATGAGCCATGATAATTATACACCAGGCAAAAGACGGCTGCAGAACGAATAGCCTGTGCCCCCAATTTATGTGACATTACCTCTGCAACAATAGAAATTAGATAAACTTGTGACACCAGTGTTACCATTTCTCTGGTAGGTGGGCAAAAGGCATTAAGCATACCCCCACTGCCTTTAAATATCAGACAGAGATGCAAACTCCTTGGCCTCTCATTCATTCCATGTGTAAGTCATGGTGGTTTGGGTGCGATGGTGACATCGGAGGTTGTGTCAGAGAGCACAAGAGAGACAAGGATTGCTGAAGCTCACAGGCACAAACTACCCAAATAGAAAAAAAAAAAATAGATTGTAAAGAACTATCATTTATACCACTTGGTATGTATGCCAAAAGCTACTTAATTTTATCTATGTATCTATTTGCTGTCTTCCCTTTACCTCCTTGCAAATTTTGCAGTTGGTACGGAATGTCCATGTGGTCCTCTGTGAAGAGGCCATATGGGATTCAGTTTCCTGGGAATGAAGTCAGCTTGTATTTAGGATAAGAGGCTGAACACCAGGAGTCTTCTGATGCCTTCCCCCTGACTCCCAGTCCCACAGCTAGGGACAGGCAGGAGAAGCTGTGCTCCCGAAGTGGAAATGAGAGCAGGAGATGAAAGGATGGGTGACTTAGGAAGTCTTGACTCCAGCTTATCACATCTGGCATGCTGACCCCTTTTTCAGTCTGAGAGGACTCCTTGGGAATGATTTCAGCTAAATTTTAGGAGGACACTTTTTTACAGGACTTCCTTTAATCCACATAACAGGAGGAAAAAAAAAATGCAACTCAAATAATTTGAATATAAAGAACAAGAAAAGTTCTTTCAAACAGAGGTGTTTGATGAGATTACTCTAGTTACCTGTGGTAAAACTCTAGTCCATCTTCTGGCCACCTGACCCCAAGAAAGAGTTCCTACTTGTCCTAGGTCATATCTAACATTCCCAAGAAGATTTTCTGGATACCATATAATATATAAAATGTAACTTACATATTTAGAGAGATGAATTAATCTCTCAACCACTATCAACCTGCTTTAAACTTTTACAGCATGAGAATTTTTAAAGATAGATTATTTAAGATCACTTCTCTTTAATCATCTAAAAGCTAGGAACTCAGCTTAAGAAATTAGTTGACTAGACTACCTCATTAGTAGCTGCAGAGAGAACAGCCCTGCCATAGAAGGATTCATCACATCTAAAGATAGATATCTAAGATGAGTCACCCTCTGAAGTCTTTCTGAAGAAAGACTAAATTACTAACTTAAAGCAAGCACATCTCTCTTAGGTGGCCAAGTTAAAGTGAGATAAATTTTTAAGTGCATTCATAATTTCTTGTAATGATTCCTTAACTTTACTAAGTAATGGTTTTATTACTTTAAAATATTTGGAGCCGTCATCTGGTATTGTTGTCCTTATGTTTTACCGATCAGCAAAAAATGAGGGTGATATCATTAAACAAAGGAAGGCAAGGGATCTTTCTCTAATCTTGATGTGAATTGATAAAGTTTGGCTGAAGCCATTTATAAAGAATTATTCTTTGCATCTGATCCGTATCCTGAATGGAAACAGCCATCATGGCTCTTTCATATAATTCTGGTTTTGTACAATTTTTCTCAAAATATTTGACAGTGTAAGGTTCAATTGCAGATGGTGAGATAATCTTATACACAGAGGTTCTGTTTCTTGCCTTTTGGTGTGACAGGAAGACATGCATGGTTCTCTCAGAAAATAATTCTAGAACTGTTGGAGTGTATAGAGATAAACAAAAAGCATGTCTGTGTCTTATCCATATAACCAATTATAAATCACCCTTAAGTCCTAATACCCTTAAACTGTGTCTCAAATAATATTAGGAGGCATAGTCAAAAAAACTCTTAGAGCATGTGCAAGCAATATAAATAAATGATGCAGGATTCCAGTACAGGCATTGTCAAAGCAGCTATTAACTTCAATGACACAGCAATTTATCCTCTAGTCATTCTCTTGGCTTCAGTGAATCTGGGCAAAGTCAAGAGTGTTAAAACTATTTAAACTAGGAGTGTGCACCTACAGGTAAGTGCCTAAGGGTGAAAAATAAATGTGGCAATGTAGTTTTGTAGTGCAACTACCTGAGAGGAAATAGATGTAGGAATAAAGCTCAGCAAAGAGCAGGTAAAGCAATGGGAGCATTAAAAAATAATATTTTTGCATTATATAATAGCATGTAGTGTCTCAGGGTGTTCTAGACAGATAAAATGCCTTTAGCTTTCAAATCTGGCTTAACAGGAACTCAAAGTTTCCATCTGAAATTAGGAACCATGAAAGGCTTACAGTGGCTTTAGGCATGATTGTCCAACTCTTTGGGAATCATGTGGAAATCACAATTGCAAACTGTGTCCAGTAAATGGTCCTCCAGGAAGGTGAAAACTGTAGAATGATTCCTGTGCTACTGTCTTCCTGGATTTGTGAAATGCTGTGAGTTCTCAGCATACCATCCCACTGAAAGAGAATTAAAATGTGACAGAAATTTCTGCTGCTTGTGGAGTTCATTTTATCCTGGTCATGGTGCATTTCCCACTGGAGGACTTCAGAGGTGACTCTTCTCCACCAATTGAACAGAAGCCCATGTACTTATTTTAGGAGTGTTGGTCTTCTTGGCCCATAAAATTGAAGTTTCTGTTGTTTGTCTCAACCCAGCAAAATAAATCCTTTCCAATGTCTTTTACAGCACTTGTTTGCCTGGATTTTTTCTACACTTATTCTTACAGGAAAAATTTAAATCAATGCAGGGCAATTTATGGCACATTTTATTGCTGATTGATCACTGTTCAGGCTGTAAGAGTGACATGAATTTCCTACTTCCTCTCTCAGTTCCCTAGTAACTTGTATCTAAGAATTCCCATGGGGCAATCCAAGCTGGAGCAGTTTGTGTCTGATTAGTTTTTCTTTCATGAATTTTAAACTCCCCAGAATCTCAAAATATTTTGTTAAATATTTTGGTTCCTTGTTTAATCATCAAGCAAGGAACAGGTTGTTAATTTTTCACTATGGGCTTATCTCTTCTTCAGCAAGTTCTATAAAACAGTTTTTAAATTTTAGGCAACAAAATGCTCCTTCCATACATGTAATCCTTGAGAAAATTTTATTCCAGATGGTCCCCTCATGGAAGAAGTTTTTCCCATAATACGTACAAAAAAAAAGTGCAACTAATCTTCAAAAGTTAGTCTGAAATGAAGTAGGAAACAATCAAAAGGAAAAGTAAGGTCTGCTGAGACTAAGAAGACAGATGCAGTTTGGATACCGGCCTTGAATCTCGAACAGCTAATTTAATTACTGACAGTGTTACAGACTCTCTAGCTTGGAAAAATCAATTTATCCTTGTATTCCAATACTTCACTAAACCTGAAGCACACTCTTCCATTTGAGTTTACTTTGTCTGGGACTTTTTTTTTTGGTTTTGTTTTTATTTTGTGTTCTGGGATTGCTTTTAGCTCTGCCTGCTAAACATCCTGCAATATGTCATACTATCAGTAAAGGCTTTAATGAAGGACTTGTGAGCTTACATGGGTTTGTTACACAGATAAATGGGATTTCTCAGGACTGGATACAAGCTGAAACCCTCCAGGTTTCCCTCTGTCACCACAGGATACCTATAACCCCATATTGTTTTTGTACCAATGTTTCAGAGACCATTAACAACCTGTGAGTCCAGACCTTGGAAAAGAGGGAGAAAATCACCTCTGCACCTGCTCTCTGCCCTTAGAGGTGCTGCCAGGTGAGGCAGCAGTAGCAGGGGTGTCAGTGCAGGTCACTGCTCTGGGGCTGCAGCTGCAGCCTCCCTCCTGATATGCCTTTTGCGGCCCACCCTTCACACTTCGATGGAGTGCTGTTGGAATGGAGAGTCCAGCCCAAACTGGAGGTGCAAGTATAAGGATACAGCTTGCCCTGGCTTTAAGAGGCTACACAGCAGCACATATGTCTATGTGTAGTCTACACACAGCCACTTTCTGTCTAAGCTGCTGTTCTAACTGGTGGCATCAACTTTATTCACTGTAACAGAAGCTCAGGCAACCAACTTGTGTGCAGACCCATGCAGCTGAGAAATAATCCAAGTCCAGGCTCAGCTCCATCCAGCGTGCTGGAGAAATGCTCAAGGCAAAAATGAAAATTACTTTGGAGTTTATTAGACACAGATGTAGGTCTTGATCTGCAGGATGTAAAGGTGAGGCTGGGTTATGAAGAAAGACCTGCAGTGCTCTTCTCCATTACTGCAATGATCCCCTTTAAGTGTTGCGGTGTTTTAACTGTGTTCAGGCCCAGAAGGCGCCAAAATCTCATACAACACACACCCAAACTCTCTAGAAGATATGTACATATTAGATGGAAAATACTTCAATTTACTATTAGGGCTTTAGGACACAGAATCACAGAATCACAGAATGGTTTAGGTTATAAGTGACCTCAAAGATCATCCCATTCCACCCCCTGCAATGGGCAGGGACACCTTCCACTATCCCAGGTTGCTCCAAGCCCTCTCCAAGGTGGCCTTGGGCACCTCCAGCAATGGGGCAACCAGAACTTCTCTGTGCCAGGTACAGAATTTCTTCCTAATATCTTATTTAACCTCTTTGTGAATATAAAGCCATTCTGCTCCCCTTCTCCTATCACTACCTCCCCTTTTAAAAATGATCATTAGAGATCATGGGGCCAGGAGTCAGACTAGAATACATCTCTGCACCAAAATGACAACTTAATAGATCAGGGACAGTAAAAACCTAGAAAATTGCTGAAGTACTTTGCAGTTGGTGACTGCCTTCCACCTTCCTGATTGCCCTTAAGGCCTCCAAAGGCTCAGTTTTTGGGTTGACAGAGACACTGTGGACTTGCCTTACCAGATGGCCAGGGGAAAAAATATTCTAAATGAGTAATGGAAAATCTAGGCTGAAACCAAGGGTCGTGAGATATATTAGAGTGGAGACAGATCTCTAGAGAGAAACAGTGGAAACTGTTGCATGAGTCATTTCAAAGTGGACTGAAAAAAGTGCTGGAAATCACACCACAGGGAGTAATCTTGCATTGGATGAGGGATAATGTAAGTGATTTACACTAACAGGTCTTTTCCATCTTTAATTTTGATGAATCTATGATCCCCAGAAAAAAACAGGGTTATTTCCTCAGTTTAATATACCACAATCTGGAAGAGAATATGACAGAAGTGTTTGGGGATGTGGTCTTTCATACAGCCCAGTAAATGCCAGAAATCAAGCTGCCAGCACACAATACCATTTTGTCACTGTCAGTGATCCACACAACAAGACAGACAAGAAAGATCTGTCATGCTGGGTCAGTTTGAGGAGAGCATTTTCCCCTTTTCTCCCCCCTTATTAAGTGAAAGCTCAGACCATATGACCCACGTAAAATCTCTGCAATAAATACAGAAACATTATTCCCATTTCTTCCATTTCGCAATATATTGTTCCTTCTAATTTCATGGGCCCACTGTCTGTTTGCTAATGGGATGTTGTCTACATTGTCTCCAAGAACATTAAAAGGTACCTTGGGTCATTGTTTTTGCCTTAAGTGGGCACTTTTTGTTACCCCTTTTATAAAAGACAGGAATCACCATCTGCAGGTTTTGTGGATTTTTTTTTTTTT
>VWYE01017564.1:112876-129045 GCA_013398995.1 Alaudala cheleensis | reverse complement strand
TTGTGCAAAATATTATTTCATTAAGATTTCACTGTAACAACTTAAAAACCTTCAATTTAATAAAACCTACAATTTATTAAAGAACAACAGTAACAGACTCTTAGAATCCTGTTAAATGGTCTCTCTCCTTTAGACTTTTTACCAGAAATAATTTCCTCTGCAAATAAATTACAATAAAAGGTGAGACAAAAGGCAAAGGGACCACAGAGAGTTTCTGTAAATCCATCCGAGGTCAGAACTACACAATGCACTCAGATTTCACAGAATACTCTTAGTTGTAAGAGACAAGGATCCTCAGTTGACAGGGACCACTGAGTACAACTCCTGGCACTTCACAGGACACCCCAACAATCCCACCATGTCCCTGAGAGGTGCAAACTCTCCTGGAACTCTGTTGGGATTGGTGCTGGGCACATTCCCTGGAGAGCTGTTCCAGTGCACAAACACCCTCTGGGGGAAGAACTCATTCCAACCTAAACCTCCCCTGGCACAGCTCCAGCCCATTCCCTGGGGTCCTTCACTGTCACTTCACAGAGCAGAGATCAGAGCCTGCCTCTCCTCTTCCCTCACAAGGAAACTGTGGCTGCTCTGAGGTCTCCCCTCAGCCTCCTCTGCTCCAGCTGAGCAGATCCAGAGCCCTCAGCCACTCCCCACAGGGCTTCCCCTCCAGACCCTTCCCCATCCTCACAGCCCTCCTTTGGACTCTCTCTAATGGCTCAAGACCCAAAACTGCTCCCAGCACTGGAGGTGAGGCTGCCCCAGGTCAGAGCAGAGCAGGACAATCCCCTCCCCTGCCCAGCTGGCAGTGCTGGCCCTGATGCCCCCAGGACAGGGATGTCCCTCCTGGCTGCCAGGGCACTGTTGGCTCATGTTCAACTTGCCACTGACCAGGACCCCCAGGTCCCTTTCCCTGGCACTGCTTTCCAACATCTCATCCCCCAGTCTGTCTGTACATCCAGGGCTGCTCCATCCCAGGTGCAGAATCCAGCACCTGCACTTGTTGAACTAAACTAATATTTCCTACATTTCAGTCCTGTCTCTGCACTAAACAACCAACTCCAGTCTATATAATGCTAATAGGGCAGATTTCTGTTTTCTAGAAAGTGTAACCCTTTAACCATGTCCTGATGTTCATGGGTGCTAGCTAACACATGGTTGTCATCTGTGAAAGCCCAGACAATCTTGTTTAGATATTTATGCTATCTATAAGTATTAGAAAATTTGTGGTTTGTATTCTTCTTGATGTACACAATAATTTAGAGTAAATAAAGGTAAGTGTGTTTGCTCAAAAATCTGGGATAAAACATCCCTTAGGAACAGTCACACCATACTTAAATTTAGACACCCCTCTTGTGTATGGTTCTGGTGCTTGCTGTTTATGAAGCTCATTAGGGTTTCTTGCAATGAAAAATACAATATAGACTAAAATGTTACAATATTGATCTCTTTGTTTACATATTTTAATTTTTCAGAAGATTTTGTCTCAGAGTATTCTGTGTACTAGCAGTTAAATAAATGATTAATGGTCTTCTCTAAGCAGTGGTTATTCCTCTTTTGTGGAAGTGAGCTTCCTTGGCCTCAGAGACACACCTGACCTGACCTGTTCATTACCTGTAAGTGTGGTATCAGCAGCAGCAAAGGAAGGCAAAATATGATTTGTGTTTGAATGTCTACACACAAGCAAATAAGACAACCTGAGTTCTCCTACTCTTGTTCAATTTCCAGAGGAAGGTACGTGGAGTAATTTTTACATGGTTCTGAAGAAAAAACTACAATTATAGGATGCTGTCCTAGCCTTGAATATAAAAATGAATGTTCTCAAAAAAACTGTCATCCACCTCTCTTAATGCATTTCTTGCAGGAGATCTGTATTATCTGCTTCCAAGAGGTTAGTATGGAGGGAGCTGGGAATGAGGGATTATTTGCATAGAAAGAAAGTGTGTAGGGAAGAATTTGGCTGACTCATGGAAGGTGTCAATGGCCAGTGAAGCAGTATCCTGGATAGGACCAGACAGATTCATACGTCTGCATATATGAAGGTGTATTTGTGTCGAAAACTCTGATCAAGGCATTACATTTTCTGAGGGGGTCTGAGAACGACCCCAAAAAGATTAAAAAATCCTGTAAAAGGGGTGTTAAATGTGAATTTCTATTTGTAGGTGGAAATGTTGAACCACCCAACTCAAGATCAGGAAATAGCTAGCAGGGAATTATCTCTGCTAAAAAGGAACTGAGAGCTATTGAAGATAACAAAAAAGCAATTCTTGATACTGTCATTGTGGCACATGATTTTGTAACATACAAAGAGAAATGACATCTGCAACATAAATAATTACTCTGATCTATTCTATACTTCTGGAGTATTAAAGTGGAATATTTGATGCAGCTTTGGACTCCACACATCAAGAAAAGCATGAAGAGTTGACAGAATATCAACAAGAAGGACTGTGATCTGGAGACACTAATCTGACTTTCCTGATGGAGTACAGGTTTCCCAGTGGGCATCACTGGCACATGCTGTGTCAGGAGAAGAGGACCATATGATCTACTGAGCTCTCTAATTCCAAATTCTCTGGTCTCTTGTTAAATGCACTTCAGATCTCTGCAATCACTTTCTGTGTATTCAGACAATCTCCCTTTGCTGTTTGGTGATGACTATGCTGATGTTCTTTCAATGTGTCTCTTACTTTTTTTTTTTCTGGATTCAGGAACATCTTGACTACCTTTATTTCAAGGCTTCATTATCAAGTTTAGCAATATGCTTTGTAGATTTCAGAGTTATTATGTTCAACGATCACACAGCCATTTCAATTTTGTGATGCAGATGAAATCTCAGCTTTGTTGAAGATTTTAGGTACTCAAAGAAGAAATGAGAGGAATGGGAAACTTACACATTAGATCTGATTATGACATTAAAAAAAAACCATTTCTTTTTTTGTTTTCTTGTGTGGACTTAAATCAAAAATTTGTACAAAAAAGAAATATTTTTTTTAAAAAGGTTATATTCAGAAAATTCCTAGAATAAACAATTACTTATTTCTCCTAAATTTCAATTTCTCTGTTTGAATTTTTCCCTGAAATTGAAATACAAGTAAAAACAGAGAGATCCAGAAAATAAAATTTTAATAATGTATAGTATTACGAATGCTTAACCCACCTTAAAAATGTATATATATTTCTTTTCATTCCTCAATTCAGAATTACTTGACTTCAGGATCTTTCTTCCTGGACAGAAATTAGGGAGAACAAGAGAAAGATGGAAAAGAGAAGGCAAAAGTAGATATGTTTTGAGTTCACAGCATTTAAAATAAGTTTTTTAACCAGTTTTCACCTGACCTTCCAATGGTACCTCAAGTAGCCTGGCCTTCTTGATGAGAAAGAGGCTTCTGACATGACGAAAATTAACAGATATTAAATAAATTCAAACCTTCAATTACTCCTGATTAATTGAAGATAAAGTCAAGAGAGAAAACCTCCACGTTTGGGCAAATCCTCTTGGGCACAGGCTGTGACTATTTGACATGATCCTGTGCAGGGCCAGGAGTTGGACTCAGTGATCCTTATTCAGAGATCCTGTGAAATTTGGTCCTTGGCCGGAGACCTTGGAAGGCTGCCCTGGAACAGGGTGTTGCTAACAAAAGGAAACAGATCTTGGCTTCCTGAGCCTCCTGAGAATATGTAATCCATTATAAAATTTCATAAGCTGTGAAGCCAAGATTTATGTACAGTTAGAATTCACATTTCTCATTTTATATATCACTAGAAGTGCCCAGGATATATGCAAAGACTTTAGGGTTTCACGTGTTCCTTTCTAATGCAAATGTCATAGTCACCCTTGTAAAAGCAAATTTTATGGTACATGAACATGAATAGACTGACTTGACTTGGCTAAAAGTGTTTGGCATTGAGCCTTGTTTATCACACATCATCTGAGGAGTATGGCTCTGTTAACCTCATCTCTCACCACCACCCCTTATTTTTTTAATGTATAATTTAAAATAATTATATGGAAAAGGCGCAACTGGTTAAGATAATTTTATTTCCAACTTTAACAGAAATTAAAAAAAAAAGGCAGCCTAGAAAGCAAAGTACTTGATCATATTTTCCCTTTGGAAATAAAACTTTATTAATATTAATAAAATATCTTCTTGTTATCTTTTTTCTAAAATGTTGCCCCTTAGGTATATATCAGAAGTTTTGCAGCTACTGCTTGTCAGTTAAATCTGAATATCTTGGCTGGTTTCCCATTGGGTTTCACATATAAATTATTATTTTATAACTCTGTGTGTATATATTTATTACAGAACCTTTTGCTTGCAATAGATAAAAATATACATTAATAGCTTATTAGGCCAGTGGTGATTTATTTTTTCTGTATACAATTTAATCTTGCATGCTGGCACCTTAATCCCTCCTTACCTGTCTTGCACATTAGCTTCTCATGTCCTTTCAAAAAGACAAGGCTAAAATTCTCTTTTTGTTACAGACATCCAGAGCATTTCTTTATTAATAATTCCCCAAAACAGAGTGAAAATATTAAAAACGTAGAGCAATATCCATTGCAGCATTTTTCCCCCATGAGTAGACCTCACTGAACTTTAAATTAAAACTGTTGGAATTTGAGGCTCTGATCTTCTTTTTTTTTTTTTTTTTTTTTTTTTTTTTTTTTGTTTTTTTTTTTTTTGTTTCCTTGTCAGGGAGGGAGGGGGAAGAAAAAGAGAATGAAAAAAGATTTCTGCAGGAAAAGTCAAAGAAAACAAAAAAACAAAAAAGAATTATATTCTAAAGAAAAATAAATGGATCTTCTAACCAGAACTCTCCATAAAAAAAATTTTATTTGGAAGTATCCATGCAAAACCTTCCATGAGATAATACCATGTGCTGTCACAAGGTGTTACAAATTAATTTCACAAATCTGTAAGATTTTGGATGTGGCAAAGCATTTGTTCTCAGAAAATGACTGTAACATCAGTGTTTTCTTATTTACATTCTGCTATAACTTGTAGATTAAATAATTAATTACAAATACATTAATGAGAAATTTTAATATTGTAAGCATTTTGATGTGTTTTTTTTTTTTTTTCTTCCTTAGACCCTTGAGTCTTTAATGTATTTTTATTTGGGAAATGATCAAACTTCTAATACAAGTAAGTGGGAGAGACAATAATTATCCAGATCTATCGGAGCAACAGGGACCTTTGACTTCTTTTGATTCTCTAAGAGGAAACCTCAGGATGCTTCCTTTTGTTGCAGGGAGCCATGACATGGGGGAGGAAAACTTCAATAAAATATTAGTTTCCCCACTCTAGGTGAATTTCATACAGACTGGGTGCTGGCAGGTCAGTCCTCAACCACATTTTATCTATATATTATGTTTTTAATGTTAAATTTTCTGCTATTGTCATAATACCTGAGTACTCTTCACTTGAAATTGCTGTGAAGCTCCCAATGGACTCCATGCAGTCTGTGCCATTTCTTGCATACCAGATCAGAATTTTTTTTTATCTTTTTGGTGCTGTGTGTATCTTCCCACAAGGCTTTGTGTAACCCCTGTGGATGGGTGTTCCCCTACCTTTATGTAAAATCTGCATTAAGCTTGACATTTACTGCGAAGTGTAAGCGGAAATTAACCTTAAGGCTCTAATTGAGTAGGAAAGTGATTCTGTAATAAAATCTAAAACACATCTTGATTGTAATCAAGAAACAGGGGAGGGAAAAAAAAAAGGGATTATACCATTTGGTGTTTAATACAAAGTAACACGTACAGCTTTAGGTATGCAATTTCCTTGGATGGCATTAAAATGAAATGCAAAGTGTATAAAAACAGAAAATCTTTTCAAGTGCCTTATGGAATCATAAATCACAATGACATTACAACAAGAACAACATGATTTGCCCAGTCAAAAGCAATTATGTTAGGGTAAAGGGGAAAAACAAGAAAGCTGTGGTCATCATAAACATTGTCAGCCTAAATCTGCATCTCTGTGCCTTCCAAGCCAACTTGCTTTACTATTTTATTTGCATCTCAAAAAAACATTTCTTTTGCCTTGATGAAATGGGCCGACCATGTCTGAAAAAATGAACATTCTGTCTAGCTCATCTTAACTGTTCATGCTCAGCAATCAATGTTATTTTTTTTTTTCTGTCGTTTTATCCCTGAACTGCTCCTGTTAATTGCTACATATCATACTGCAGGAACAGGCACAATTGCATAATGAACTGAGCAACCTAATGAACATGTTAACCTTCAAACTAATAAAGGCCTCATACATTTCAAATGGACTGTGCATTGAGTTTCCTCTTGAGTTGTACTTTGGATTTGGGTTGTGTTTTACCTGAACCTCTAATTAACAGGACAAGACTTCTTTTCCCTTTCAACACAATTGCTCTGGTGAGTCACAGTCTTGAAGGGTGCTGCACACCTCTAATTGGCAATCACTGAAACTTCAGGGTGCTCAGCATCTCACAGAAGTGCTCAGCACCTCAAAATCTCTAATACATAACAAAGAGTTACAGAAGATGGAAAAATCAAGCACTCTCTCTGATCACAGCATGAAGATAAGAGAGGTGAGTTACCAACTTCAGAACACACCTCAGGAATTCTGGATGAAAACATGAGATTTTTGCTGCTGTGCTTACAGGAACTAGCCAGGACTCATGTGTGAGGTCAGCACTCCAAAAATTGTTCCCCACCAAGGAAGGTTAGTCTCTTACCTTCCTAAACCAAGCCAATACCATTTTCTTTTGGAGGCAGTGAGGAGCAGTGGCTGGAAGGACAACCCAGGTGCCAGAACATCTGTGCTCTTCCTTCCCTGAAGGAAGTTTGTCACCACTTTGTCTATGACCTGGGACAAGGGTCAGGAGTGGCTGTCATGATTTACACCCAGTAAGACTGCAGGTAGCAAGGACTGGATACTAAGAAATCTTCTCCCTTGCTCTTGCCCAGAAAGTTCTTTGGGCTGGCGTCAAAGCTACAGAAAGCAAGAAATCTCCAGAGACTACTCCTGCAGAACTGAGTTCCTAGTAGCTATCCACTATCCAGGATTTTTTTCTAGTTCTATATAATGATGGGTTCTCCTGAGAGATACCTGTGCTGAAGTCTCAACCCCTTCATGCAAAGAAGACGTCTTCCACTACAAAATTGCTGCAGAACTCATATTACCAGAACTGGAATATGTAAAGAGGTTTTACACAGATTATCTTCTGGGCCATAAAAATAAGTGCAGCTGCTCATTAATAAGAAGGTTCCTTGCAGGTGTTGTTGCTAAATGCTGAATACAGTCTCAATTGCAGTTAGTAGCTGCTAAATAAAAGGGTGATGAATTTAAGGAAAACCAGCTGAAGATGCTGCCAACCACTAGAGGGATATTATCCAAGGGTAAGAGAATAACAGTTATCAGATTTCTCTCTTGTGGAGGCCTCTCCATGTGTTGCCCTGATGTTGTGGTATATAGTAAAGATTTTCTTCAGAAGTGTAGAGTCCTGACCCTGCCATGTCTCCTTCATATCCTGAACAGAATCTTTGCAAGATTCACAAAATACATAAGATGTCAGTATTGTCTCTCATTTCTTAAAATACAGTGTATAGCTTTGACCCAAAGAAACAAAAAACAAAAACAAAACAAAACCCTAACAAAAACCACAAAAAAACAAAACCAAATAAAGTAGAAAAAAAACAGATGAAAAACCAGAAAAAAACCAAAACAAAACAAAAACCCAACAAACTCCAAAAAACAAAACAAAACAAAAAAACCCACAAAACCCAAAACAAACCTATGGTAGTGCTAAAAAAATTAACTCACTAGAAAAGAATATTATAACATGTTGGTGAAGTGGGGGCATTTAGGGGACCCTTGGGGAATATTCTTGGGCACTTTAGATTGAGAAAAGCGACTAGAATCCAATTGATTTGAGGTCTGCATCTTTATCTATCACTGTATTCTCTGAGGAGACTCACATAATCTCTCTATTTTTAAGTTTATTTAAGTTTTATTAAGGCATCAAAGATTATAATATCTGATATACAGAACTCTTAGGTGGCCTCTACGTAAGGGTGACAAATGGATTTTCATCACATGATTCTGCCATGAAAAACTATCCTTATTCTGGGAATCATGAAGCTGTTATAATTAACAGGAATAAATGTGATGTTGATTTTAACATTTTTTGTTGCCAGCATCACGGTATTTTTATTTTCTTCAAAACTGTGGTTTCAAGAATGAGAAAAATATTATCCTCAGCAACTTTCACTAAAAAACAGGAAGAGAAGCAGATTTTTAAAAAATCTAGTCAATATCATCTTGAGAAAAGTTGACATGTATAACAGATATGTGAAATGCAGGCTCCAAAAAATTAAAAATCTAAAGGGAAATGTGTAAAATGTGAATGTTTTGGAGGGACATTTTTATTATGAATTTTGAATACCTGAATTTAGCAGGGAGGTCACCCTCCAGCTTCCCCCTGCAAATATTCATGTCTAAGATAAATAATGGTACCATTTTTCTCCACAAAGCCATATTTTTGACAGCACATCATTTTATGTGAAATTTCACCTCTTCACATATTAACTGTATTTGTCCTGGTCCTACAGACACTAATTTCCGGACACACGCTCACAGCCTCCCAGTAATTAAGAAACCACTGTGCCTCTTGAAGAACAGAGCTGATTAATTTTTAAAATAAAGAGATACCAGTTGCTTCCAGTTATGCAGAATAGGTCTGACATTCTGTTCAGAACTGAGCAACTCATCATATAAAACCATGAATGAATATAGGCAAAATTAATGATTGTCAGAACTAGCCAAAAACCTCAAAATTCAGTGGGAGGCAAGAGGAAAAGCCCATTACTCTGGTACTCAATGGTCTGAGAAGCCGGGAGGGAACCAGACTTCATGGAATTGTTTTGGTGCTGTGATATCTGCTGAGGCAGTGGCTGTAGGACTCAGAGAGCCTCACCTCCCCAAGGAGAAGGGATCATGGAATCATGCCATCACACAACTGCTAGAAAGGACCTGTGTGGTCATGGAGCTCTCCTCTTAACCCAGCATTGCCTGGTCTACCATTAAACCATGTGTCTGAGAGCAATCCACACCTCCACAGACAGTGACTGTACCACTGCCCTGGGCAGTCAGTTCCAGTGCCTAAGCACCCTTCCAGGGAAGAATTTTCCCAGTACCTTCTATAAGATATTGCCCTGGTGAAACTTGAGACCTTTTTCTCTCCTCCTATCTCTTGCTACCTGGGAGAAAGCAGTGGCTCCCATCTGATAACCATCAGGACCCTCTGGTGTCTACATGGGGTCTCCCAAAAAGATAATGGCTCTTTCCTGCCTGCAAATAAGAGCAAAATAAGATCATAATAATGAAAAGGATTAATGCTATTGATGTTGATCCAGCAACAGTTCGGGAACCTGGTGTAGAGGAAGGTGTCCCTGCCCATGGCAGGATGTTGGAATGAGATGGTCTTTAATGTCCCCTCTAAACCAAATCATTCTGTGAAATCATGACATTTACGTTTTCTCTCCCAGGGGCAATTTTAGTCATGTTGACCAATTCCTCAGTAGATGGAGCTGTCAGTGACCATTGCCAAAGTCCTGCAAGTACCCAGATGTCTTCTTTTTTCCCCTTGAAATCCTGTTGCCACACACACTGTTCACATTGCTGTATTCCTGAGTTGTTTTTTGCTAATCATAGGAGTCAATCAGCATGTTTCAAGTGTTTCTCAGTAGTTACCACAGAGAAACTGTGAAAGTACACATTTGGCCTTGAAAACTATATTTCAGGGGCCAGAAGGCATTTAATTCACATCATATTGCAAGGGCACCACATGTTTTGACAGGCCCTAAGAGAGGTAATTCAATGAGCATCACTTTAATGATATATGATTTAGACAGCTATTTTTTCCTTTTGTCCTCTCTGTGACCCTGCTCCTTCCCCCTTTCTTTTCAGTGCTGCTGCAGACTCACTGTCACAAAGATGTCATATCTGCAGCAAATTGTGTCCTTATTCAGAAAATAATACACAAAGGATAGAATTAAATGTGCAGATTATTACACAGTTTGCAAATGGAGGCAAAGCAAATTTATTCAATTTTCTAATTCTGCTGCTTGTCCAAGACATAAGTTAGACATGCAGGACCAGGCTTATCCTTGCTAAAAGCCCATCAGAATCAAGGGAGCTGTACATGAAGAAATTTTTCTCAGTATCAGCAGATGTTTAAGAGAGCAGAATTATTTGGGCTATCACTTGAAATTGGTTCAAACTGTGAACGGAATGGACAGGTAGATCATGTTTTGAAATATGAGGAGAGATTTCTATTTCCCCTTCTAATTCTTGCCTTACCTCATTGCTGAAAGCCAGAAGGGAAGTCTGGGAGCCACTGAGCAATTGTAGAATTAAAAGGGATGCCCTTATCCTAGAAAACTTAAAATTTGACTAGCAATAAATGAGGCATTTGCTTTTATCTGCCTGAAATTCAAACTGGGGTTCCCTCTGCCAACATGTGATGTCATTCAAGGCATAAAAAATCTGAGAGATGTGGAAAAAATAGCAGTGGAGAAAGTTTTGAATCTTTTCTGGAAACCTATGGACTCTGTGTTGAAACAACTGGGAGCTTTCCTACCCTTTTGCAACTCAGTTCTGACATATAAAATATTACTTAACCTGAATAAAGATGCTGAATCAGATCTCAGAGCAGCTCAGGATCCATCACGTTATTACAATCCTGCGAAGAATCAACACTTCTATGGAAGAAAATCAACAGGCATGGAAATGTCATGCTAACTAATATCATTATTACTTTCTAGACTTATAAAAGGCTCAGGCTGCAGCATATCCAATGTATCTACTGAAAAGCTACAACAGAGTACCTTATAGACTCTATCCTGAGAATAACTCTGACTGATGTCATCCTTCTTCCTTCAAATTTTTATTGAAATGAAAGATGGAGTGCTCATGGAAACTTGCATTATTTTGCATAGCAATTGAAGGGAGCATTTGGTTAATTAAATGTTATTTTCACCTTTATGTTGTACACATTCCCAAGACTTAAGTCACATATTTCTTATAAGCTTCTGGATAAAGAATTTTAACAAGATAGAGTTGAAGCTTGTTTATTTTGGACTCAGGGGTGGGGGGGTGGGGCAGGTTTTGAACATTGTTTTTCTTGTTTGGTTGGTTGGTGGGTAGTTGTTTGATGGGTTTTTTTGGCTTTGTGGAGTTTTTTTATTTGTGTTATGGATGGGTTTTTAGTAATTTCTCTGCATATTCCACTTACATTAGCACTTTACCTCTGTAGCCCACAGGTGTTACATCTGAGTGATTTTGAACATTTATGATTTTAATGTTTTTTATTATTACTTTTAACCTCACCACCATTTGGGTTAATAGACATTTTAGTTCACATTGGCTTGGCTGGCACATAGAGGTATTGGTGAAATGGCAGGAGGTAAATATGGTAATCAGTGAAAAGAGAGTTATAGAATTACAGAATATGTTGAGTTGGAAGAAACCAATCTTGATGAGCTTTGTGAAGGACAGAAAAGAAAATGGGTTTTACAGTTAGCCATGTTTTACCTCTGTGCTTCTCATCCTTGTCCAAATCTGACTCTCAAAGTGCTTCCCTGTCTGTATGGCCACTGCTAGTCTGACTAATAAAGGGTGATAAGTTACTGCGATAGAATCAGAGAAAGTTTTGAATGGGAAGGGGTCTTAAAAACCATGTCAAACCCTGGCCATAGGCAGGACACCTTCTACTAGACCAAGTCTCAGTCTCCCCTTCTCCAGCTGAACAGACCAAGTGCCTTCAACTGCTCCACATAATGCTTCCCCTCAAGGCCCTGCATCATTCCTTTTGTCCCTCTTTTGGAGGGCCTTTAATGGCTTCATGTTTCTTTTATATTGAGGCACCCAAAACTGCTCCCAGCACTGGAGGTGAGGCTGCCCCAGGTCAGAGCAGAGCAGGACAATCCCCTCCCCTGCTCAGCTGGCAGTGCTGGCCCTGATGCCTCCAGGACAGGGATGTCCCTCCTGGCTGCCAGGGCACTGCTGGCTCATGTTCAACTTGCCACTGACCAGGACCCCCAGGTCCCTTTCCATGGCACTCCTTTCCAAAATCTCATCCCCCAGTCTGTCTGTACATCCAGGGTGCCCCATCCCAGGTGCAGAATCTGGCACTTGCCCTTGTTGAACTTCATGTGGTTGGTGATTTCCCAGCCCTCTCATTTGTCGAGGTCTCTGTAGGGCTTCTCCCACGATTCCATGGTTCCACGATTCCATGGTTCCATGATTCCCCAAGGGAATTTCCAGCTCCTTCCAATTTAACATTGTTAGAAAACTCACTCATTATTCCTTCCAGTCTTGCATCCAAGTTGTTCATGAAGATGTTGAAGAGAACTGGGCCAAGACTGGAACCTTTTGGAACCCCTCTAATGGGAAGTGACTCTGATGTCACCCCATTCTCTGTCACCCTTTGTGCCCTGCCCACGAGCCAATTGCTCACCCTTTGCATGATGTTTTTATCCAGCTCTGAGATGAGCATTTTTTCCAGGACGCTGTGACAGGCAGTATCCAAAGCTTTGTGGAAGTCCAAAATGGTGACATCTCTGGGTTTTCCTGGATCAGCTAGGTGGCTTACCTTGTTGCAGAAGGAATTAAGGTTTAACAAGCAGGACTTTGCCCTCATGAAGCTGTGTTGTTTGTGACCAATGACTCTTGTCCTCTAGATGTTTTTTCAGTAACTCCCAGAAAAGCCCCAGAATAATTTACATTAATCCTATCTCTTACCTAAAGGTTTTCCAAGTTAGTTATTTGATAGACATATCTCCAGAGATAAGTTCTCACTTGTGAAACCCTTTGATTCAGAATGGTAAAAAGAGCTGCTCTGCTTTCTAGCTGGCACTGGAGAAGGTGCTGCTACTCTGGTGGTGACTTCATCTCTCTCTTAGACATAAGGAGGTCTAAAAACCCAAAAGACCTTTAAACTCCCAGCCTTATGATGTCTAACAGGGTGATGTAAGGAAAAATAACTGTCATTCTTACACCTTCAGGAATAGCCATGCTAGAAGACCTCCCTAGGCTTGTGTTGAGCAGTGTGAAGATCACAGTTTCAGCTAAGTGATGGAAACAGTGATTGTTCCTACCCATTCCCCTTGGGAAAGGGCTGTATCTGTTTCCTATCTTTTTCTTTTCTATACTGCCCCCAGCAATGGTGTATGAAATCCAGATTAGATGTCTAGAAGATACGGTCTCAATGCAGACTTCAAGAGGGCAGAAGGCAATGCTTTTAATACAGACAGATTTGTTTGGTCACAAGGAATGTTATAGATTAACTATGGGAGTTCTACTGTCAGTATCAGATTTCTATTATATGTTTCAACAATGGTTCTTCTAATGTTTTATTCAGACAGTAATCAACAAAGCTGGGGTTCAGTTTTATTGCTGTGAAAGTGCTATGGACACTTCAGATCATTTTATAATCACCCACATCACCCACATCAGTTTCAGAGAGCAAATGAGTCATAGAGAGGAAAGGACTGAGTTTTGTGACAATACCCTACCCAAAACAGGCTGCGGGACAGAGGGAGGCAGCTGTTATTCATAACTCATGAGTTTCAGCCACAGGAAAGGGTGTGGGGATGTTCCTCTGCATGTCCTAGGTCATTAGAGATGAACAAAGTGTTGGAGACCATAGGAAAATGTTTGTATTCTGGAAGTGGAGACAGTCTTCTTCTGCCCTTCTACAGATTTTTCTCAGTGAAAGCAGCAGAGGTTCTATCAGTGTTCTGTCAGACACCCTAGTGCAACTGTGTTGTTTTCAGAACATTTCCTCAAGAGAAAAAGAAATAGAAGAAAATAAAGACAACTATTATCTCTATAAAATTTTAAATATTGTCCTTATTTGCTGTGCTTCTGCACATAACCTTCTCAGCCTTGATTACAATTTTAAATCTTTTTTCCCTGATACTCACATCTTCACTGACCTCTGAAAATATGATGCACTAATCCACATTTAAAATAAGCTTTAAAGTGTCTGGGGAGTACTGGGACATTATACCCAGGCCCTTCTGCTGGGACAGATTATGACTTTGATGGCATCAAGGCAATTAATAGTTTCAATATCTAGATACAAAACACTCTTGGTTGCATATCAGTTCATGGGGTAAACACTGTAGGGACCCATAAAACCTTATTGTTTGTGGAATTCAAATTAATGATGCAAAAGGTACTGGCAACAGTGATTGCATCATTGTTGATACAACTCAGTACAGTTAGACTAAGACCAAATCAAAGGCACATCATATTCACCAATTCTAACAAGGATAGGGTTTTTATTAATATTCGTGGTTTTCTATGCAAGGAATACATTTTTAAATGGCAGGGACAGTACATCAACATTATTTTTTTCCCCCTGACTGTTAAAAAAATATCTTCCTTTTTTTTTTCTTCTCATAAATAATTTTGTGCAAGTTCCAGGGACAGGGTAGTAAGTAGATATTTATGGTCTACAAATTTAATTAAAAAAAAAAAAAATTAGTCTGCGTCTTTTTAAAAAATAAAACCAAAATATAAAAACAAACAAACAGAAAACATATCATTAAGCTTGTTCAAAAAGCAAAAAGAATGGAAATTATAATTTTTAGTTTTACAATTTGCACTGTTCTCACTGCTATTTGTATGACTGTAGAGGATAGTGGCCAAAACCAGCTTTTGGATGGAAGAGGATATTGGGTATTGCACAAGTCTAAAATGAGGCATAGTACTAGTCTCAGAGGGTTTTTTGTCTAAAGAAAGGGAGACAGGTGATAGAAACAGCAAGGTTTTTTTAATATAATTTTCCGGGTATAGGGAGGGGACAAACTGCAATAGAAAAATAAGGTTACTGGCAATGCATTCCTAATTTTATAATGATCTAAAAACCATCATAACATTAATTTAAAATTAATTTCAAATGCCATGAGATTTTGATGATTAGGGGTTTTTTTCCTTTTTTGGGGATTGGTGTTTCAGAGCTTTTTGTTTGTTTGGGTATTTTTTATTCATTGTGTCTGTGTGCATGGGAATACAGGAAAAATCTGAAAGACATTTTCAGTTCCTTATGTATAGCTGAATTAATCAGAGTGAAATCCCCATTGGATGTAAACCCTAACAAGAATATTAAATACCTCTCAAAAAATGTGGTCAAAGTTTGGTCTCAACTGGCTAGATTTTAATATTTTCATTTATTCAGGAAACAAAACTACTACTTTTTTTTTTTTTTAATAATACAACTCTTGTTACATTTTTGTTTTGCCATTTACATTTTTATCCTACCACAGCCTTCTTTATAAATTTTTCCTAATCACATTTGCAGTATTAACAGGTCACAAAACTTTGAAAATGCCATTTTTTGTACCAACCAGATTTCAGTGCAGCACCATTAGGAATAGTAACCTAAGCAAATTTAAGGGTTCAGTCACTGAGCAATCTTAAGGCATACATGCTGCCCACAGTGAAGAAAATTATACCAGACAGAAGCTCTTATTGTCCCTATGACCATGAATTATGTAAAAGCTAAGAGTGCATTTGAGGCTAGGCAGGATGGGGCTCTGAATGTTCCTAACAGAAAATAAAAATTATTCACATGTTTATGAAGGGAATAACACAAATCATTCACTTTTCTGCAGTTATAGGGAGCAAGAGTTGGTGGCCCATGTCCCCTTCAGCCCCATGTTGATGTGGTTCGGAAAGCAAGAGTGAAATGAAATTGGGTCTCCTCTGCTACTGTAGTGTGTGCCAGGTAAAAGGTTGGACAAAACTTCCTTGTTTCACTGCCTTAAAAAGAGTGATATCCACCTTCTCTATTATTCTGTTTCTACTCTATACCTGCATAGAATGAGGCTAAAAGCTTCAGTTATTGAATTTATATGACTTTCAATTGATGGAAATGAAAATTCAATTTTCAGAGTATCTGAAAATAAAAACTCAAACATTTCTAATCTCATTTGAAAATGTTTTAAAATCAGAAGGTGGACGAATAAACACGTGCTGATGCTTTACCTTGGTTACAAAACTGCTGCTACTGAAGTTTAAAGTCTCTGTAAAATTTCTTTCCTCACTACATGCCTTAATTTTTAAATGAGAAAATATCAGGCCTCTCCTCTCCTCTCCTCTCCTCTCCTCTCCTCTCCTCTC
>VWYE01017564.1:83904-112711 GCA_013398995.1 Alaudala cheleensis | reverse complement strand
TAATTTTCAATGCATACATCTCCACTCCTCTCCTCTCCTCTCCTCTCCTCTCCTCGTTAAAATATATTTTTAACAGTTAAAGGAAAATAAAAAATCTGTTTGTTGACTTTTCATCTACATGGCAGACCTAAATGAAACATTTTTCATTTTCACTTTGTCAGAGGATAGATGGAAAGTGCCATCTGTAATATAATAACTGTGACCAAAGTGATGCTTCCTCAGAAGTGTAACAACATATTCTTTCAAACTGATTTTTTCCTCTATTTTTTTTTTCTTAACAAGTAGCACTTGCTAGTATTTACAATCAATTAATTTAGGCTGATTTGAGAAAGCACTTTACATTACTAGAAAAAAGAAAAACAGCTTGAAAAAATCAAGGCAAAATATACTTCAGTTTACTGTGTTTGAAAATAAAAAACCTGGACATTTTGCTCAAAGTTAAATGGAACAGAAATCCATTTTCTGGTAAAAAGGAAATATTTTATCTAATTGAGCATATTTTTTATATTTTTGCTTCCTTAAAATCAGGAGATTTGAACAATAAAATCTCTAAATAAAAAAGATAAAAATAAAATAGAAATCTCTAAATAAGACTCTACACCTGTATGTTTTGAATAGATGAGATTTATGCATGCATTATGATATTATGTAAGCACATCACATGACCCTACAAAACAATGAGAAGTTTTTTTGCCATTTTTGCCATTTTTTGAATTGCATAATTTTTTTTTAATGTTTTCACAGAAGTTAAAAGCTTGAAGGTTTATTTGACTATGTAATCCATACAAGACCCCTGAATGTTAAAGTCCTATTTATGATTAAGGGGAAGAAATTTATGAAGAAATTTATGAAGAAATTATATATTATAAAAATTTATCCAGGAAAATCTAAGATTCTGCCCAAATCTTGGTATTTAAAATTGGGAATATTTATTGAAAACATTACTGTCCTAAATAAAAAGAAAATGTTGTTTCTTGAATATTATTGATTTAAATCAAGTTTATAGAACATACATTCCTTCTCTTCATGTTTTCTTTTCAAAATATGAAGGGAACCTGGCAGGCAAAAGGAAGATATTCCTAAAATAAATCCCAAGTTTCATTATTTCATGACTGATCCCTCAGAGAGCAGTAGCTGAAGTTACAGAATCAAAATAAATGGAACTCAGTCAGTTTCCATCATCAAAAGATCTGGTCCTGCTTGTCTTCACATCTTCTCTCTCTTGTCCTGGATTGCAAAGCCTCCTTTTAACAGCCACAGTGCTGGAGGTACTGCAGGGAGCTGTGGTGTTAGAAGTTGTCAGAGTTGTGGACTTCCACAGAAACATGGTCCTTGAGGGGGAAAACAGACCTTTCCACAAAATAGGGGCTTCCAATGAGTGCATTGGAACTGCTGCAGACCCACTGCAGGACTGTCAGAGAGATCTCTGAGCCAGGAGCCTGTGTCTGTGCAGGGGACTGCAAAATCCATGCTGTGCAAATGGCCACAGAACCCTTGTGATTCATCTTTGCTGCGCATCCTCCTCCTGCTCAGCATCAAAGCTGCATTTTAAAAAGCAGCAGAAGACCCTTAATCAAGGCTTTTAATAGCAGACAACACACATCACAGGCAACTGTCCTCCAGGGAGCAAAGGTATTCTTGCAGAGGACTAAAGTACATCTTCTCCAGTTACAGCCCATAATTTCTGTGCTACTACAGCAAGAGTGTCTCAGGGGAAATGGATAAAATTGGAGCATGCAGTGGGCAACTTAAAGGAAGTAAAGTGTTGAGTGAGGGTCTTTAGTTGTTTTTTTTCAGATAATTATGCATATTTAAAGAGCTTGCCAAAAGCAAGGTTTCCCATCTGATATTCAGTATAGTCTAGTTTTTTTCTTACCAACAGAGAATGTGGGGATTAAAATTTCACGTAAAATCAAATATATAATCATAGACAGAGATCACTTTTCCCCTCAATAAGTAGTAAATGAAAGCTGAATGGAAAAGGGGAAGAGGAAGCATTTGCAACTACGTAGGCTTAATTATTATGCCATTATTGTGTTCTGAGACCATGAAAGCTTTATCTCATCAACAAAAAGATGCATTAGCCTTTGGATTGCAGAATAAAGCCACTGCAATATTGTGAAGGATTTCTGACTTATAGTGAGTTACATGGTGGCTGGATTGCATCTATCAAATGCTATTTCTTATCATGAAATTTAAACGTATGCCTTTTACTTATCCATATTGTTGTATATGAACGGAAGATGAGTGAATGTTATTTGCTCTGCACAGCCCCATTGTGGGATATCCAAGGTAATAATGTGGACAGTCAGTGTTCTTCTGGGGGTTGTTTTTGTCAACCAAATAGCAGTTCATATAAGGTAAATTGTTCCTCTTCACTTTGTGCTGAGTTAGAAAGTTGTTACTTTGGAAGACACTGCCATAAAATTTAAATATCATGGGCTTCTTTTGCATTGTGATTCACATAACAGCACCATTAAAAACAAGTGAAATAGTTATCCCACTCAAATGCAAAGTCCAGGATTCAGAGAATTTGAAATATGCTCATGGAACATCAGTGATAATGTCTGACTGGCTTTATGGAAGATGGAGAGCACGGGAGATGGGCACATTATTGTTGTCTATTACAGCCTTACAGAAGCTATTGAGAGGTTAACACAGCAAGAGCTGATGGGGCAGTATTGGGCAAGCTGATGAGTTACTCCTAAAATCTGGGTTTATCATGAATAATCAGGAAGAGATATTCTGCTGCTGCCTGCGGCACTATGCAAAGCAGGCATTTCATCAGGATAAAGCCTTTCTACTGAGGTCACCATGTAAACAGCTAATGAAGCAGAAACACTCCAAGGATTCATTGACTGAGCACATTTAGATGTGTTCTGTATAGCTGTTCAATTGGCAGCAGTGAAATTACCTCTCTGATACTTTAAAGAATCTGTGGACACTGTATTCCTCCAGCATTAAATGGGGTGTTCATAATTAATTTCTTATTTTCCAAGGCAGTGTAGCAGTTTGGGTATAACTTTTATTAAGCATTGCAAAGTTAAAAGGAGAGGAAAAAGCCTAGAGGTCATAAACTACTTCACACAATTTAGAGTGCAGTAAGGAGTTATTGCTGTGCTAGTGCCTGTTAATGTATCTGCAATTTTCCATCAAGTTAACATTTTTTGTCCCAGGAATTGCCTTGTAACCACTTACTACAAAATCCCACATCACTGTGATAGAATTTAACACAAAGATAGTTTGAGATGAAATTCATGATCCTACAAATGGATGTTGTTTTGCAGTATTCTGCAAAGTCCCAAATGTTACTGGAGTTAGCACAGCATTTTTTGAATCATGGGAGCATCTTTTTTCAACATGGTAGTATTTCCTGGGTTGTAAAGTCTAATAAATCCTCTATCACATCTTCTTCAAAAAGCTCTACTATGGTCAGCTGAAGAATAAAGCTGCTAAAGCCTTCCTGGTACTGATTTGTATTTATGAAAATTTCCCTGTGAACCCTCAGGTTGGCAATGAACTGCTTTCCTTCACCATCTCTCTGTTACAGAAACAGAAACAAACATCCCATATGAGCAGTTCTTTAGGAATAAATGCCAGATATGGAGATTTTAGGACCAGGAGGAACTATTATGACTTCTGTGTAACAAGACATTGGTTCCTTACAAAGTGTCAAGCCCTTAATTTGACTGTGCTAAAAACACACATTATGCATGTAATTCATCTTCCAGTGCAGAGCATGTGAACTGTGTCAGTGCTTTTATCACTTTTACTGCTCTTCCTGGGAACACACCTAGGGATCAATCCTCATGCTTGGATTCATCTGCCAGATTCTTCCTGGAGGCTGGGGGATTTTGTGCCTGTCCTCCTTCACTCACAATTGCCTCCTGGATGTTCATTATTGCATCAACAGCTTTCTTGATCTTTCTCTTATTTAAGTGACAGCAAAAGTCTTGAAGCGCTCTTTCATGAGTAAAAGACAGGTTTTCACACATGGCATCTGTATTTTACACTTAAAAAGTTTTTTTAAAAAGTAAAAAGTTAAACAACTAAAAGCATCCTTTATCATTAGGCCATGGAAGCAGTGCCCTTGAAATCTGTGGTATGTGTTGGACCAGGTAAAGCTTCCTGAACTAATGGAGACAACAGTGAGGGGTGACATTTCCATATCTTAGTCAGGACATCCAGTAGATGAAGTACTGTGTAACTCTTAGTGGGATGGAAACTGTAGTGATTAATGTGTGGATAACAACATCAATGAATTTAAGGTGTTTAAAGAAATCCTTCTGTTCCAGTTTGACTGTACATGACTGCTCTTCTCATGTTGTATGTACATTATGGCTACTGTGTCATAGGAGATATTTCAAAGACTGGTAAATTCTTTTCAGTAACATGAAGCTGATAATCTTGTAATGAAGGCTCTAAATGTCTAATAGATAGGTCTTCCTCATAAATTAAGCAATATTATTCATACACAAGTGTATTGACACTGGCCATACTCCAGTATTAGTAATGAGCAACTTAGACGCTGATTATGAACCAATTCCTTATGGAAACTGAAATTCTTTTAGAATGCTACTTTAATGTGTGCCTATATTGATATATATACATGTGTATAAATGAAAACTTGTACATACCCACACTCCACATCCATATTGCTCAGACTCAAAATATGATACAGAAAAATCTCCCTGTGTTGAAGTGTCTCATGAACACTCTGAGCCAAGGGGCAGAAGATTCATTCAGGTCTGGTTAATCAGCATCTTGCTATCCAGCTAGTGTCATGAGAGAAGCCTGTCTCATCTGTTGGTTTTCAACGACAGGAAGGTTTTGATCCATCTGTCACACAATTCCCCCCATTTCTATTTAGAGAAATGTGCAATCTGTTCCATTAATAAAATGTTGCAAGCCGTTTCCTCCTTCCATGCAGCTCTAAACCCTCTTGACAGGTGGATATTTTGACCTGTACATGGTGCAAAGCATTGAGTCATTTTAGTAAGTGTATGTCTCCACAAAGAAAAGAAAAGAAAGATAGACACTAATTAAAACCTGGATAAATCATCTGGAAGACTGGTAGCACACTCTGGCATTTGTTAATACAATACAAAAGTCACTAATTATAGTAGTATTGTTAGTACCATTGAAGTTATAACAGCCTGTCAGAGGAGCCATTATAAACCACTATATTCAGGTGCTCATAGCGACAGCCATAAAAATTAAAGTCAAGCTGAAATTTGGTATGCATGGTCTTGGTTTGGAGTAATTTTTTCCTTTAACAAACAGGTCAGGGGGTTGCTTGTAGCTGCACATATTTGTATCTTACTTTGCTGTTTTAAAACCTTACTTTCAAAACCACTTATAAAGGAAGTTGTTTGTTTATTCCTAAAGTAAATATTTTGGGATTAAAAAGATGCCCTTTTAAATCCTGTTTCTTCTTTTTATTGTGGTCCTAACCATATATCATCCATTTTGGTCACATAATTAAGTACATGTGTATCTCCAGGAGCTCAGGAGTTCAACAGAAATAGTCAACTAGAAAAGGTACCAGAATAAATATTTTTTCTGCATCTGGTTATTAATTTCTCCCTGCCTGTCTTCAAAACTTCACTTAAGAGACTGGGGAAGAAAATAATGTCTCATTTTCTTGGCTCCTTTTTGTCATTAAAAAATGTCACCTACTTGGGGTGGGAGTTGTTCTTCACTGATGTTTATACGGTGCTTCTCCCACCGGGATTTCAAGCCTCAGTCAGATAAAGAATAATGGGAATGCAAATACCATGGAACAGAACGTTTGCAAATATTCCTCCTAGGGGTGGCTACTTTTAGGGTTTTACTGGAAATCAGTTACTACTGTACATCTGCTAAAATGGGCCAACTCAACAACAGCTGGAAAAATTAAAGATCCCAGCCCTCAGTTTCTTGTGGCATGCTGTGAGATTATCCCCCCGCAGCCCCCTGAGACTCTCAGGCCAGCTCAGATCCCTACAAGGCTTAGGGGGGGGAATATCCCAGAGGTAGGACCAGAATTTCCAGAGAGATATCTGAAGCTCTTTATTCGTGGTGGTCCATGCAGGAAAGAGAGCTAACAAGGAAATACAAGGTCTTAAATAGGGTTTTTCCCAAGGAGGGGATATTTGGCCCCTGGCCAATGGGACAGGGGGAGAGGGGAAAGTCAGGAAGGATATCTAAGCATTCCATCATATCCTGGGGGGAGGAAAACCGTTTCTCAGGGGAAATGCAACAATGCTAGTTCATAGACTAAATGAAGCACAACTGTTTATATGTTATACCTATAATAGTAGGGTTAGATCCCGTAAATTATGCAGGACACCATTAATAAGTTTCATTATGCATCAGACTACAGTGTCCTTATTCCAGCAGCAGTCTCTGGTTAATTTCACAGCAATCACTGAAGAGCTGACAATGCCAGAGATGGGGGATTACCCTGTGTGCCCCTTGATGCAAGCAGCCATTAATATGATGGCACAAGGATTTGGGATAACAAATCAACTCACCTAGAACAGACCCAAACTCATTAAAGTTTAGAAGTTGTATGTGTTCAATCTTTATCTTAAAAAATAAACACAGAGGGGAATTGCCTGATAATAGTATTTTGGTTTTTTCTTTCATCCAAATATATCAGCTTGTAGCAGCAATGCAAGAAAATAACAAGACAACTTAATAAGATGCAGCAGGTAAGTATAAAACACTTGACATCAGGACATTTTCTTCAACATCTTCTTCATTTATTTTTCTTCCCTACTTCCTTCTCTTCACCAAATACAGAGACAAAGAGCTACTACAGATGACTCCAAAATCCAGTCAACTTGAGTCTGGGCTAGGCTGGTAGTGCCTGAGCCATCTTTGCTATCTACATATTTTGTAGTATCTTGCTTCTTAGCCTAAAACAGACTTGTATCCATGTGATCCCAAGCCTGTGGGGTCTGAAGGGTGTTGCTCTGTTTCATGTCTGCATTTGCCATCCAAGGGGTCTCATTCGTTCATTATAGACCAAGTCCAGCTTGAATTTATTAAGGAACACTTTCAGGTATGGAAAATCAAGTGTCTTCCCTGCTGGTCTTTGTGGGACCCTTTTGTAAAACTCAAAAGAGCTCATGATGAAAATACAGAGTGTAAAATGTAAAAAAAAACCCATGAAATAGATTAGAAATTTCCTGAAAACAAACAACCTCCCCAAAGTAAACAAAACCCAAACAAATAAACAAAAACAAACAAACAGAATCCCAAAATAAATTACCAAAAACCAAACTAAAATAAAAAAACAAAAACAAAGTCTTTGTCCTGCCAATACTCATATTCCCAGCTGAATAACTAAAATGAGGATATCACTCACTGGCAACTGCTTGCATGGGAAATGGATGGTGAGATACCTCTGTATGGCAGCTTAGTTCTTCAGTGAAATTAATCGCATTCTGGGAGTATTTGTTCCATAGAATCATGGAATGATTTGTGTTGGAAGTGACACTATAGCTTATCACATTCCAACCCCTTGCCATGGTCAGGTACACATTCCACTATCTCAGGTTCCTCCAAGCCCCCTCCAATCTGTCCTGGAACACTTCCAGAGATGGGGCAGCCACAGCTTCCCTGGGTACCTTGAGTCAGGGACTCACCACCCTCACAGGGAAGAATTTCTTCCCAACATCTGCTAAAAATCTCTTTTTTTTCACTTTTAAATAATCCCCTTAGTCCCATCACTATGTGCTTATGTAAAATGTCACTCTCCATCTTTTTTATAAGCACCTTTAGGGACTGGAAGGGGCCTTCAGGTCTCCTTAGAGACTCCTCGAGGCCAAAAAGCCCCATCTCTCTCAGCTTGTTTCCAATAACTCCATCCCTTGGAACATCTCTGTGGCTTCTTCAGGGCTGGCTCCTACAAGTTTTTATCTCTTTTGGGTTGAGAACCCCACAGCTAATATCTCTTCATAAACAAATTCTGCATTAGCAATAAATTAAGAGGGGCAACTTCAGGTTAGTGTTTTGACATTTTTATCTTCCCTGTTCATTAAGCATTTGCATGAGCCACCTTTTATTGTGTTACCATGAACTGTCAGACCTGTTTGTGTAACCAGTCTCTCCCTCTGCACCAGCCAACACTACCAAGGCCTTTCCATTATGGCTCTTCTGTGGACAAGAAGGGTTTAAACACATCTCCTACCTTATGGCAGCAGTTAGATCACATGGATAAAGAAAAAAAAAAACTTACCTATATTTGATCACACATACAGACTCATATCAGTAGTCTTGTAATTTCTAGGACCCTGCTCAGTGATATTTTTACATGAAGCCTGTGGGCAGCAAGGACAGGTGATGAACCTGCACTGGAGAAAAGTATTGAGTCTTGGTCCTGTACAAAGTCTGACTCCCTCCAGTGAGATTTGTCTGAGAAGTCCAGAGTGTTCTCACCTAAATTCTTCAGGAAAGAAAAATGCCACATCAAACAAGACACTGAGGTTGAAATTGCCAGGGAAACAGATATATTTCAGGATACTGAAATGCTGCCAGGACATTTATTTCAATGAATCTATTTCGTGAAACATTTTTCCATAACCCTTTACTGGCCAGGGGATTTGAGTCCATGAAGCTCTTGGAAATCATTGCCTTTGTTCACCTTTCAGGCACAGTGAAATAATACAATTCCCAAAGAAGCATAAGAACATTTGAGCAATAACTCTCTTCCTTCAGGGTTCTTTTAATGTATGCAACTAACTGAATGAGGAAACACAAATGTGTTGAGGTGTTAGCAGCTGCTACTTGATGGAACATCAGGAGGGCTGTGCTGAACATTCATTAGACACTGAGTTTTTCATACTTTTTCTCTCTGTTTTTTAAGATACCTCCTCTTAAAACTCAGAGTGTTCATGACATTGTTCCTGGTCTTGGCCCCATTTTTAAAATAATTTTATTATTCTTAACATATTCATACATGCAAGTCCTCAAATATTTTAAAGGTTTGGAGTGGGACAGAATCAGGAAACAAGGTTTTGAAAGGGTCCATTGAAATATACAGAAGCCTCCCTCAAGAATGAATGTTTAATTTTTACAGTGTTGGTGTGGACACAAATAATCTAAGGCAGCATCTGGCTTCTAGTCCATCAGGAATTCTGTGGCAAGGGCAAGGGTGTTGGACTCTGGTCTCACTCAATCAGTTTTCCACAAACTGAGCATAGGAAGCCAAGGTGTCCTTTAGTGTGTTAGAAAATTGACCATTTCACAAACACAGGTTGTATAATGACTATTTTCAAATTGTTCACTCCAAAAAACACAAACAACCACACAAAATTGCATTCATAAGCCCTGAGCTTATAGAGAAGCAGCCAGCAACATGGACTCTTCCCTCCACTGTTTTAACAGAAGGCAGAGTTAAACACAAACAAAACAGAGAATAAACAAGCCTGAAGATACTCAGGTTGAAAGCATCCTAAGTTTTTAATAATGCTTGTCAAGGATATTGGAGATGTTGAAAAACAAGGATCTGCCCTCCAAAAAGACTCCTTGCCCAACACACTCTGCACCAGCTTGCTCATGCTTAATCCACCTTCTTGCTTTTTCTGTCATCTTCATGCTTGTTTTATACTTTATAACAGCTAAAGCAAAAACATTTTCCTTCCCAATATTAGCCCATATTGGTAATTTTTGGATTTTGTTTTTTGTTTTTTCTTTTTTTGGTTCCACAGAAGAGGTGCTCACCTTCCGGATGAGTATTTAAGGCAGTGCCTGCAGAATTCCCAAATGTTCTTCTTCTTAAGCTCTATGAAATTACTGCACCCAAAGCTTTCTGCTGTATGTGGTTTCAACATTTGTCTCCATTCAAATGAGACAGGAGTGAAACACTCTCTGTTGGATGGTGAAGTATTTTACACTCTTCCCCTGAGGACACTCCCAGCCTCCATGGCAGTGTGTGAAACAGCAGGGCAGAAAAAGTGATGATAAAGAAAGCACACCCATGAGAACAGTCCTGCTTCCTGCTTGGGCTCTGAGAAATCACTTCAGAGCAGCAGCATAGGATTGAAAAACATTTGTGTTATGTAAGCTTGGAAGGATCAGGGATGACATCTTCATTGCTTCAATTTTCATTAGCTGCAGGTCATTAAACAGGCATTTGTGGGCGTAATTCTGTATATATAAAACCACTGAAACATTCATTACATACAAAATGAATGAAAATAGACCCCAGTCATCTCTGAGTGTGACATTTTGTATTATAACAATGACCAAAGGTTTCTCTCCTTCCTCCTTCTCCTGTTACAGTTCTGATGTTCACCTGCATTTATTTTGAGGCCTGGGTAAGTTTCATGACTCTTTATCTCTTGTAAAGTAAGAGAATTTCCAAAGAGCATTTGTAGCTCACCCACAGGAAACTGCAGCCAGGCAATGAAAAGGTATCAACCAATTCAATCAGTCTGTGATCCATCAAGGAATATCTTCTAATGAATTTAAAACTAATCTAGATTTGATTAGTTTGCAGCTGCAAATTAAATAGTCTTTTATCAGTGGAATGAGTTGCCCAGAGAAGCTGTGGCTGCCCCATCCATGGGAGTGTCCAAGGCCAGGTTAGATGGGGCTTGGAGCAACCTGGGATGTGGAAGCCCCCTGATCCTGGTAGAAAGTGGAATGAGATGAACTTCAAAGTTGCTTACAACCATTCCATGATTCTGTGATTATTTCTTTCCACATAACTCTTGTGTCAGTCAACCCGACACCGAGCAAATGGGAGGAAGAATTTGCTGTGCTTATATATTTTGTATTAGCACTGCAACTTCCAGCATGCAATAGTGGGGCCAAGAATAACTGGTATGGTGGAAGGCTTTGGAGAAAATCAAAAAGACAAAAAAAAAACCTCTTGCAAAAAACTTGTTCATGATAATCAGATTTTCCCCAGAGTAGCACATGGAAAAGACAGAGCTGATGATGCCTGGTTTGCTACTGAGAGCTACAGAACTTGCACAACAAAGTTAGATCCAGTCTGCAGAGCTGTCAGTCTGGCAGCAATAGCAGAAGTGTGTCATGAGGAAGGGAATGGTGTAAAAAAGAGCTTATGGGTCTCTAATCTTGGGTAGGCTCAAGCATCTTGGGCTAATTTTGTTTGTTTGTTTGTTTTAAGCTGTTAAAGTTGGAAAGTGAAACATTTATTGAAACAATTAGATAAAGTGCTATGCTTTCAAAAAGACTTGATCATGTACAGGGTTACTTCAATGGGAAATGCCTCTGTGTATGGGTACATAAATCAGAGTTTTGTTTGGTGGATGGATGCTGGGACATGATAAAATTATCTTCTCAATGGAGAAAGGACTTGAAACTTTTTCTTTTTCTAAACTCCAAGTAGCAATGGGAAAATAGTTAGTTCTCAGCTTATTGTAAGCTATTCAAAGGAAGAATTGAAGCTCAAGAACTCGGACAACATGTACTGTATTCATTCAAAGCTTGCAATTGTACATCCAATAATATTGTAAGGTTCCAATCTAATAGGTCAAAAAAAAATATGGTCTTAAAAGCAGTTCAGTTACAATGTGTAAGTTATTTTGAGGAAAGAAGAGAAATGAAAAATAACAAGTTTTAAAAGATGCTATTCTTAAATGTTTTAGAATAAAGAGCATGGAAGAAGCAAAAAAATTCCTTTTTGTGCCCCTGAGAAAAGGAAAAACAAAAGAAAACATATCACCTCACAATACCAGCCCACATCCAGACCAGACCAAAACATATTCTTAATTAGAGTGGAAAAATAAGATTAACAGGGAAAAATATATATATATTCCCAGAAAGTATCATGCTAGGAACACATCAGGAAGAAAATGACATACATTTCCATAATGCATAGTGCTTGGCTGTGATTTTGCTGAGAGGCATAAAGGACTTGGAGCCTACACAAAACGTGTAAGGACATCAAAGCATATTTTAGCATCCAAATCAGAAGTTATTCCTCTCAGTGTCAGCTGGCATTTAGGGAAGGATCAGCCAGCCAAGGAAGTGAAAAGAAAAGCAGCAGTGGCAGAAAGAGTTTTCTAATAATTCCTGGAGGAATGTAAGGTGCTGTTCTACCTGGGGTACTGGCCAAGTAAAGGCATTTTTCCCTTGAAGGAAATGCTTCCTGTCTTTGCCTTCTGCATTAAAAAATAAAACCACACATAAAAGTACAGCTTTAGACAACAGAAGTGCCAAAATTTCAATTAATATAAATGCCTTGGCTCCAGTTGGAAATATATAGAAGACCCCAGAATTTACTGTTGAAATTACAGAGTAATTGTGTGGTAATATCACAACAAAAACAGATGTTAAGACATTTAGTGATACCTCTACCTGCAGCCTGTCTATGTAGATGCTTTTAGAGAGCAGGAGATGAAACTGGTTATATTCATTTAGGGATAATAAAAACAACAAAATCCTTTGGTGGGTTGCTGTTAGCTGAAGGGGTCTCTCTTTAATTGGTATAAATTCAAGTAAATAATTAACTATCACCATACAAGGATGACTAGGCATGATAGTAGAGATTTTTGAGGTTAAGAATGTTTAATTCTTTGCAAGACCAAATAAACCAGGCAGCTTGTAGGAACAGGTTGCTCCTTCCTGAATTGGACTGGAAATATTTCACAAATCATGTTCTGCTAAGCAAGACCCTCGGAGCAAGGGATGGAAAAGGGCTGTGATTTCCAGGAGAGGAAAAGAAAGGACTGCTCAGCCTGGTTTTTTTAGGACTGGTTATCAGCACAGCATGTAAATATTTTCAAACTAAACTGGATGCCCAACCTGTATTTTTCCTGTAATCTGCAGGTAAACATTGTATGTGATATAATTTATTAAGAAAGGGTTAAAATAACATTGATAGACAGAGCCAAAATCTGCATTATGTATAACTCAACTGGGTAGGATTGCAAGATACTCATATAAAAGAAACCAATCTTGTTGGGAGGATTTCCTGTAATATTTTGTATGTAAAAAATACCAGTTCTGATTTGTGAAGCACAGATGGAGCAGGGACCTCAAACCAGGCTCTGTGAGTTATTCCTGTGCCTCTACCAGCCCCTACTTCCCTTGGCTGTATCACTCAGTGCTACCTGACCAGCACCAACAGCTGCAGACAAAACCTTCATCTCATTATTAATAGTATGACCTATTGGAAAATGGTTTTTTGTCAATATTTTGATTTTTTTAATATTTTTTTTCTCATTGCAGCCTTCTGAGTTCACCTTCTGGCTCAGGGCAGAGCACGTGTAGGCACAAGAATCTGCACACAAATATTGCCATGTGTGATGGCTCTATTCTTTCCCAGAAGAGAAGGCATTGAATCAGCAGAATAAAATAGGCTGAGTTAACAGTTCCATGGACAGTTACTAAATCACAGGATTTTATTTCAGAGAGACCTACNAAAAAAAAGGAAAGATGTGAACAATCTATCTGATATTTCTCATTACACAAAATTTCACCTTAATTTAGCAGGTTTTGCAGCTGTTTGAAATTGATTTAATAACCCTCATGCAGGACAGAATGAGACAACAAAGCAGATTGTGCATGGCATTTAAATTATCCCAGGTAATGAGAGGTTTTCTAAGCCAGGTACCACTCCTCAAGTCTCTGTGCCACCTCCACAGTGGCTTTGAGACTCCTGCTGGCTGCTTCAGATTTAATTTTGTGAATTAAGATTTAACTGTGTGAAGTTCACTGTGTTCTCAATCCCTCATGCTATGCACACATAAAGGCCAGGGGATGAGGTCTTTTATAAGGCTTATGTGTTTAAGTTTTGTCTAGACCATGAGGAAGTGCCTTGTGCCTCTCTGCTGAAAGCTCAGACAATTCTCAGCTACCCAAAGGTCCTTCTCTTCGTTTGATGAACAAAGCTTCAATGTTCCCTTCACTGGCATTCCACATTTATGTGAGTTACCATGAATTCCCTCTGATCAGCACCTCTGCTCACAGCCTTACTTCACTCATTAAAAGATCAGGTTGTTTTCCACTTCACTTGAGTTTCTCCAGTGTAGCTTATAATGGCAACTTTCCATGCATTACGCGGAAAAGGATTCTTGAGTCTTTTACAGAATTAGAAGGGATACACAACTTTATCCTCTTTTTCTTTGAGGTGTTATCCCTTGTAGGTTTACTTCTTTTTCATCCTTATCCTTTGCCTGGGTTATTTGTAACAGTCACCCAGCACATCCATTATCATCAAGAAATGTAAGTCATCTCCTCTACTTCTTATTTGTCTCTCTTGACTCCACAATTTTCAGAATATTTCATTCTGCAATTCATAAATTAAAAGTACCTTATGGTCTCACCATGCATAATATTTTAACTGTGTAGTGGGAAAAAAGAGTTAGTACCTCTTTCCTGACTGTTTAGCTTTCCTTTGCACCTTTCACCTCTGCAATAAGGCTGCTCCATTTGCCAGACTCAGGATCTGTTCTTTACCCTTGATGTTTCTCCACTGCTCACAGACACAGAAATCCCAGCATGTTTTCTTCAGCATGTAGAAGGGGAGCTGCTAAACTCTCCCTGAAAGTACAATACCGCAAGAACACAGAGCTTGAAGGGACCAAAAGAGATCAATGTGTTCTGTCCCCAACAAAACAAGAGTTCAAACATATCTTTCCCAAGGGCTTTCACTTTTCTTAAAAGCATCCAAAAAACACAGACAGAGCAGTAGCCTGTAGTCTGTTTAACCCACACAAAATTATGAAATGAGGATCATTTTACTCATTACTCTCACTCCGATTTGCTTCTTTAAAAGGCTACACAGACAAAATTGTGGGATTTCTTCTTGCTATTGAAAAAACCATTAACCTTCTCTTCTTCAAGTTAAAAACAAAACAAAACAAAACAAAAAACTCCTCCCCACATTTTTCCTCCAGTAATGTTATCTAAATTCAGATAATTTTTACAGGTTCTCAAGATCAGCTTGAATTCTCATCCTATCATTTAGAGTACTTCCTTTTTATTTCTCCACAGAACTCCTTGTACCACCTACATGGACATCCATCACTGAAGTAATTCATAATGGAAGAGACTCTTGGAAGAGACTCCAATTAGACTCCTGGATGCAATCTCCTCACAGTCTGTCACTTTGCTACTGAGAGATAAATATAAGGATACAATTGTTGAATTGTGTTGTTGTACAACTAAACTGTGCTAGAATAGTTCTTATTTGGTCATGAGAATGTCACAAAGACCAAGTATAAAGGCATATTAAAATCCATGTACCTCACATCTATCACCCTCTCCACCTATGCACTATAAGGACATAATTTGATGTTTTGTCAAATCTGCTGCAGTTGTAATCTCTTTATTACTCAGAAATATAATTTTTTTTATTTGCAAATTTTTGTACAATTTCTTGGACAAATCAATGTTAATGTTCTCCAAAAAACCTCTTTTTATTCCTTTAAAGGGCCCTTGTTAGGTTTTACTTCTTTAAGTCATCTAGACCTGCCTTTTTATCCAAGAGTTATTAGGAATAACTATTTTGACTGCAGAGGTCATTCTGACTTGTTTCTGAAGCGTTGTAGAAACTAAGATATTTGATTATGTCATTGCATTCAGATCTGAATGTCAAGCTAACAAAAACAAACAAACAGTGAGCACTGAGTCTTTCCACGAACACTTGATTTCCTTGCAAAACCACCCTCATCTCTGCACCATCTCTTTTTTAAACAGATTTTTTTCTACCATTAATCCCCCACTCACAGAGGTGTCCTGTGTCCTCCATGAGATGTCAAATAAAGAGCCCTCTCTCTGAACTGACTCACAAGGCTGCTTCTTCCCTCTGAGACACATTTTCAGACTGGATATTAGGAATAAATTCAGGGCTCTGAAGATGTTAAGGCTCTGGAACAGGTTATGCAGAGAAGCGGTGGATGTCCCATCCCTGGAAGTGTACAGGACCAGGCTGTTTGAGGCTTGAAACAATCTGATTTAGTGGAAGATGTCCCAGCCCATGGCAGGAGGTTGGATTGAGACAATTTTTAAGGTCTTTTCCAACCAAAACCATTCTATGATCCTATGTCTGTTGGGATGTTTGATAAAAGAAACAGACCAGTAAATATTAACTTAAGGAAAAGACAAGCAGAAATTATGCTTGCCAACATCAACAGCAGTTTTTTATCATTTTACCTAATAATGTGTGCTTCATTTGTAGTGGATGTAGCAAATATACTACTGCTGTTCAGAAGGAATTACAATCCTGAAGAGGATAGCTAAAGCTGCCAAAACAACTCCAAAAGCTAGGTTTCCTTAATGAGACCTGCAGTCACTTGTCTTTCATGATAGATTTTTTAGAGTGAGGTTATTAAGCAGCCAAACTGACTTTCATCTTAAAGTATAGCATAAAAATTGCAGTTTGTTTACAATACTTCTCATTGCACTTGAAATGATATGTTATCTACTGCTGACAAAAGAGCAAAGTATTTCTATTTCTGTAGCTCAGCATCCCTGTTGGGGAAAGGAAACCTAAATTCTCTTCTATTTCAGCACTTGCTGCTAAATGATCCTAAGTGGCATGCACCCAAAGGGGTTTCTGAGAGACAGTGCTCAGAAGTGCTGTAGCCAGGAAACTGCCTCTTGGAACAAAACTTCCGGTTACAGATTAGATGTAAAAGTCCCCAATCAGTGAATTATAGGCTGAATCCAAGAATTCTCTCCATCTAATTGTCCTCCACATCCTGGCACATGCAGGGCCCAATCCTCCCCGTGCTCTTGAGCACTTTCTTGTCTGTAAATCAATCCATTTCCAGCAAACATCACCACAGCTTCAAAAAATACAAGCCCTTTGAACTGGCTGTTTGGAAGGCTCAGGGCTATTATTAGCCACATCCAGAGCTACCAAACCTCCAAGGGTCAGTTATCAACAAGGTCTAATTTCACAAGAAAACATTGTTAATGTGTTATTGTGGTGATTTTAATAGACTTGAATGCAGTTATAAAACTTCTTCTAATTTACCTTCCTCTGATTTCTGTCCACCATCGGTCTATGGTTAAGTATCAAGAATTTTTTTCTACATATCTCCCTACCACGAATCTTGAAGTGAATCATAGCATGGCTGTAAAAAAAAGAATAATAAATATATACAGCCTTTTATAAAGACGTAGGAATAATAATCTTCTAGGAGATAGCCTGCAAATGTCTGCCAGATGACATGAATAGTCCATGATAATCTTCCTAGTTATTAAAAGAGATTTCATCTAGTTATTTATTTTTTTTCTCCAGAGTAAATGAACCATTATAAGGCCAACTTGTTTTTGTGGTTTAATGTTTTCATCATTGATGTTTCTTACAACCTGAAGCCATTATGATGACTCACATGCTCTCAGACTTCAGAGACAAATGAATGCTACATGTACTAAAACTTGGTACATATCATTCTCATCATCCTAAATTGGACATGTCATAAAAAAGGCTCCAAAAAAACACCCCACAAGAAAAGAAATTAATGGTCCTTTATAACTCCAGCAGTTGAATTCATAAGATTAAAACCTAAAATGCTTTGCAGTGATGCAATTGTTCTTTTATAGGCCTGGCTAATCTTATTATGGAGAACAAGCACAGGAATATTGCCTTACTGTGGAAGGATTTAGGTTTCTCTTTATGTATTGAGAAGCATGCCCAACTAGTTGTTTTCTGTAAAATTATAGGTTTGGGTTTTTCAGGGTTTTTTTAATGATCTATCAGCTAAAGAACAACATTTTGTTATTTCTGGGTTTTTTGTTTTGTTTTCTTTTGGGGTTTTTTTGTTTTTTGTTTTTGTTTTTTTTTTTTTTTTTTTTTTTATTATTTTGTTTTGAAGGGTTTCCAAACAAACTTTTAGTTCAAGATATCAAATACAGGATTCCTGACCTTACAAATCAAGAATAAGAAAACCCCCAGACAATGCAACAGAAGAATGATTGGGTTAGAAACTTTGGGGAGATTTTCACATATGTTTATGTGGTTGACTTCAAGTGCTTCAGGATCATAGTATGTGTGAATGGTACAATTTACCAAGCCAAAATGGTACAATTGTCCAAGCCAAAAAATTCTAAAATAGGCAAAACAGTCATCTTTACTCGCACATACAAATAAACTCATTCCACTCCTTAATTTGGAAAATATTCATTAGAATGTAGGTGGCTCTAGTGAATAGTAGGAAGCAGATCATTCTTTTCACTTCATTAAAAAATGTGAATGATTTGTCTAAGTGTTCATCACAAATTACTCAGCTGCAGGTAAAAAAAAAAAAAAAAACAAATATAAACTTACTGGAAATCTAATTGCTCATCTGTAGTGAAATGGTGCAGTGAAAAGATTTCCTGGACCAATATCTGACTTGTTTCAATGTAGGTATAATCCTGCCTATCCCATCCCTACCTCAATTCAGGCAAAAAAGATTTTAAATTATATAATCACTGAGGTTGGAAATTACCCCCAACATCATCAAGTCCAACCTTCAACCAATACCACCACAACCACTAAATCAAAGCACAATGTGCCATGTCTTCTCATGTTTTGGACACCTCTGGGGATGGTGATGTTGATGTGAGCCTGTTTCAATTCTCAACTCCTCTTTCAGTGTGGAAAGTTTTCCTCAGATTCAATCCAAACCTCCTGGTGCACTCCAAGGACAATTTCCCCTTCTCACTTGTTCCCTGGGAGAAAAGACCAGCTCCCACCTGGCTTCAACCTCTTTTCTGGCAGTGGCAGGAAGGGAAAAGGCTCCCCTTGAGCCTCTCTTTTCTCCCAGTACCCTCAGCTGCCCCTCACAGAATTTTTGCCCCAAAGCCTCCCACCACTCTTTGACTCTCCTGGCTTCTCTTGCTTGGTGGCTTGCTCCTGCTTGGAAATTTGGTTTGTGACCATCTCTCCAACCACCTGTCCAACTGAGCTGCACCATGGACACTGAGTGACCTCTCTGCCGCTGCTGGTGTCACTTCATGCTAAGCAGCAAAGAAATGAGATGGTTTCAATGATTTATTTTATTAGTGAAAATCAAGCAGTAGTCTAAATAAGCAAGAGTGTCAATGTGAACCTGCTGGCACCCTGAGCAGAGGGAAGAGACAATATGGTCTGAAAAATGAGAGTAATTTTTGCTTTCCATCGCAGTAATGTCCTTTCTTTTAAACAAAGCTTGGGATATCTGGTGAAAATAACATTCTCCATCTCCAAATGGGAACACCTGATAAAAGGATTGTCACTTGTTTTGCAGGAAACTGAAAACTATTGTTAGAAGAGGTGTGTAAGAGGCCTTATAGTCTGTTACTGGATTTATTATCTTTATTTTGGTCTTGCTATCTGAAGACAATCTTGTGAACTTTTTCTTATTATAGTTTCTAGTACATGAATGCTCCACCTGCTACGGATAACACTACTATAATTGAAACTGCGGATATCCGGAGTGAAATGCTCTATCCTTTTAAATCTACATGAGATTTTTATACCATTCTAAATAAAATCAGGCTGTTTTTCTTTCTTTGTACCAATCACACAGTGTATTTACTTTAGGATTATTAGGTATAGAGTAATGCCTGGAGGCACATTTAAACATCTACTTAGTGACACTGTGGTAAATTTATGGAAGAAAGGCAAGTAAGAGAGGAAACAGGCTCAATGGAACAGAAATCCTGAAATCTTCTATCCAACACCATTTTTTATGCAAAAAACTCCTATGTATTTTCCCTCCTTTTCCCTGTTTTCATAGGTTGTTCTCAAGCATGTCACATTGCCATAAATACTGCATCAAATTTGTCACCCTTAAAAATAAGAGATTGAAAATGAGAAAAAAAGGAGATTTGCACGAATGTCAGTCTGTGGAAATGTAATTGTTTTATCATCTTATTTTAAGACCTAAATTAACCTGCTCTATTCTCATCAAATGCTGCAAATGGAAACTGATATTTAAAAACCATTCCCTTTGGCTACCTTCTGTATTTGCCTTCAAGTCAAGGGAGCAGAGTGGATGTTCCCCAGAAGGAAATGCACCTAAATGTACCTTGCAGGCATCTTTTGGGCAGGTTAATTCACCCAAATCCCTTCTCCTGTAAGGACAAGTGGTTTGATGTTCAGTTTTGTTCCAGCGGCATAATTAGCGGGGATATAAGAAAGACAAGTGAAAGAATACAAATATCAAATTCCTCCCCCTCTTCAAGGAAGATTTATTCCCTAGAGGCAGGTATGCCTCACATGAAAGAACAAGGAAGACACTTCAGAGGCACCAAACACCTGTAAAACTGCTGGGTTCAACCCCTGGAGGGCTCCTGCAGAGGAGGGTCCCTGAGCAGCCTCACGCACTCTCAGCAGTCTCTGTGCCAGCTTTTCCTCCATCCACAGATCAGCAGCAGCTTCAAGCCTGGCTTTTCTTAAATCCTGGCCTACTTGGACCACCAGGAAGGTTTTCAGCAACCAAGAGCTCTTTGAGCCACAATGTCTTGAAAAGAGTTATGTTTTATTCTAGAGATGTGGTGGTTGCTATGCTAAGGAAGATGTGCAGGTAATGGAGCAGAAAGAGTTTTGCTGTCACTGGCTAAGCAAAGTGATAGCATTTTTCTGTTTTCCCTTTCCTCTCTGTTTCTTCAGTGGCCTGTAAGCCAGCTCAGAAAGCCCACACATCCTCTTCTGTAGCTTCATGAGATCAAGCAGAACTGTATTTGTTGTCAGTTGAATAAAAAGATAAAGTTTTCATGCACACACACACACATACACACTCATCCTCCTCCCTCAACACACATCATACCGCATCATTTTTGTTCAAGAAATTGGAATCATGAATGTCTTCCTGTAGAGCCTCTGTTTTGTGGAAACTGGAAGCATTATTTACTCATAATGATAGGACTAAATTGATTTCAGATGGCATGATATTAATCTTTGCTGTCTGCTTTAAAGCCATGGCTCTAGGGCTAATTACAGAACTTGTGTTTTGGAAAACTGTCCTCATTTTTTCACACACTCTCTGCCACCTTTTCCTCCCAGAAACAAGCTCCTTGCTCCTGTCCTCTGTATTTTGAGATTTTCTAATACATTCATCTCCCCATCAAGGGCTGGGGGTTGTCTCCCAATCAACATTTCAACACACAAGTCCCTTCAGTGTCTGGATTACCCCCAGATGCTGACAGATGAATTAGAGAAGCAAAGAGAAAGGAGTTTGGCACATAGCATGATAACAAGAATTTACCAATTGCCATGCAGCTGTAGTGGATTTCCTTTGTTATGCCCCAGGACCCCAGTAGATGTTTAGGGAGAATGGCATTTCCTGACTTTTTAGTTTTTGAAAGCCTGCCTTGACTTGTCAGCTTGTGACTTCCAGGCAACTTTGGTGGCATCCTTCCTCTCCCTTCAGTTTTTCCAAACATTCTCTGTATTTTTGAAGAGCTTTTTCCATAGCTGCTTTGAGACATTTGTCCTGAATTCTTTCTTTACTCGCTCTTTTCCCACTTGTATCCCTCTTGCTTATTAATAGAGTTCTTTTCATCTTGGTTTTTAGGCCTTTGCCCTATAGAATCTTCCCCTTTTCTCAGTGGCTATGAGTGCACCATATTTTTCCCCATTAAGACTCTGTTGACTTTTCCTGTTTTGTACCTTTTAAATGAGGTTTTCTTCCCCAAGAGTGCTTGAAACACTTGTGTAGGTGTTAATTGTGTTTTATCGTTAGCCAGAAAATGACAAAGATGAGCAGCCATCACAGCAGGACAGGAATCACATCCCCCCTGAGGCTGAAACATGGTCCCCAGGTCTGAGACCTGAGGAACACAGAACAGACACTCCTGGTCTGGCCTTTCATGACATCAAAAAAGAAGTATAAACTCAAGGAGAAATTATTAAATGCCATTATTTAATTAGAATCTAGTAAAAAACAATGCCTTAAACAGAAGCAAGAAACCCATCCAGAATTCAACAAAAACATCTTTGTTGGAGTTTATATTTTAAAGATAACTATATTAAATTCTATTTAGAATATGAATAATGTAAAAAAGGCAAAGTGGAAACTTCTCAGATAAAGTCATTTAAACTAGCTGCAAATCACAATCTGTGTTAGAGTAATCAGACAGGAAAAGAGAGATAACAAATTATTGTACTCTTCTTTTTCTCCAGGTCCTTCACCATACAGTTAGTAAAATATAGAGCCAATCTCAAAGATAATTTTCTTTCCTATGAAAAATTTAAATTTTTCAGAAGCCACTGTTGAGTAAAATGTGGGGTACAAAAGAAGTTTTCTCTAAGTGTCACACAATACATGATTCTGCCAAAGAATCAAATCCTCATGGAATAATGTAAGAAAAATGCTTCTGAATTTTAAAGTACATAAACCACTATGGAGGAAAATATATTGGGCTTTGGCTTCAGTATTTCAGTTCTGGGCCAGAATATACTGGTTTTCAACCAAAGGCTGAAAGATTTCAACTTATGTGGGTTCATAAAATTTCTTCTTTGTTACTTTTTTTAATATTAAGCATTTCCACAGAGCAAAAAGGAAGCCAATGTTTGTAAACACCTTACTCTAACCAAACTTTACTGTTTCAAGCCATGGTAAGATCTCCTTTATCTTCCCAATCCTGTAGTTTTGTTGTTGTTCATTTGTTCAGTTGTCAGGTTCTGGTTGTTTTTATTCTGTCTTCTCATAATTTTGTTTTTTTATTTCCTTTTTTTTTTCTTTTCCTGGAGGGTTGTTGGAATTGTTGATGCATTTCACTTTATACACCTTGTTTACATTTATCTCAAAGATGAATACCAAAAATCATGTGCTTATGGTATACACATACATGTATACACACAGACAGTGTCTCAGGCACACAGTTATGTATGTATTTTTATTTATAAACATGTATTTATATGTACATACTTCAACTAATGGTGNTCTTCAAGGAAGATTTATTCCCTAGAGGCAGGTATGCCTCACATGAAAGAACAAGGAAGACACTTCAGAGGCACCAAACACCTGTAAAACTGCTGGGTTCAACCCCTGGAGGGCTCCTGCAGAGGAGGGTCCCTGAGCAGCCTCACGCACTCTCAGCAGTCTCTGTGCCAGCTTTTCCTCCATCCACAGATCAGCAGCAGCTTCAAGCCTGGCTTTTCTTAAATCCTGGCCTACTTGGACCACCAGGAAGGTTTTCAGCAACCAAGAGCTCTTTGAGCCACAATGTCTTGAAAAGAGTTATGTTTTATTCTAGAGATGTGGTGGTTGCTATGCTAAGGAAGATGTGCAGGTAATGGAGCAGAAAGAGTTTTGCTGTCACTGGCTAAGCAAAGTGATAGCATTTTTCTGTTTTCCCTTTCCTCTCTGTTTCTTCAGTGGCCTGTAAGCCAGCTCAGAAAGCCCACACATCCTCTTCTGTAGCTTCATGAGATCAAGCAGAACTGTATTTGTTGTCAGTTGAATAAAAAGATAAAGTTTTCATGCACACACACACACATACACACTCATCCTCCTCCCTCAACACACATCATACCGCATCATTTTTGTTCAAGAAATTGGAATCATGAATGTCTTCCTGTAGAGCCTCTGTTTTGTGGAAACTGGAAGCATTATTTACTCATAATGATAGGACTAAATTGATTTCAGATGGCATGATATTAATCTTTGCTGTCTGCTTTAAAGCCATGGCTCTAGGGCTAATTACAGAACTTGTGTTTTGGAAAACTGTCCTCATTTTTTCACACACTCTCTGCCACCTTTTCCTCCCAGAAACAAGCTCCTTGCTCCTGTCCTCTGTATTTTGAGATTTTCTAATACATTCATCTCCCCATCAAGGGCTGGGGGTTGTCTCCCAATCAACATTTCAACACACAAGTCCCTTCAGTGTCTGGATTACCCCCAGATGCTGACAGATGAATTAGAGAAGCAAAGAGAAAGGAGTTTGGCACATAGCATGATAACAAGAATTTACCAATTGCCATGCAGCTGTAGTGGATTTCCTTTGTTATGCCCCAGGACCCCAGTAGATGTTTAGGGAGAATGGCATTTCCTGACTTTTTAGTTTTTGAAAGCCTGCCTTGACTTGTCAGCTTGTGACTTCCAGGCAACTTTGGTGGCATCCTTCCTCTCCCTTCAGTTTTTCCAAACATTCTCTGTATTTTTGAAGAGCTTTTTCCATAGCTGCTTTGAGACATTTGTCCTGAATTCTTTCTTTACTCGCTCTTTTCCCACTTGTATCCCTCTTGCTTATTAATAGAGTTCTTTTCATCTTGGTTTTTAGGCCTTTGCCCTATAGAATCTTCCCCTTTTCTCAGTGGCTATGAGTGCACCATATTTTTCCCCATTAAGACTCTGTTGACTTTTCCTGTTTTGTACCTTTTAAATGAGGTTTTCTTCCCCAAGAGTGCTTGAAACACTTGTGTAGGTGTTAATTGTGTTTTATCGTTAGCCAGAAAATGACAAAGATGAGCAGCCATCACAGCAGGACAGGAATCACATCCCCCCTGAGGCTGAAACATGGTCCCCAGGTCTGAGACCTGAGGAACACAGAACAGACACTCCTGGTCTGGCCTTTCATGACATCAAAAAAGAAGTATAAACTCAAGGAGAAATTATTAAATGCCATTATTTAATTAGAATCTAGTAAAAAACAATGCCTTAAACAGAAGCAAGAAACCCATCCAGAATTCAACAAAAACATCTTTGTTGGAGTTTATATTTTAAAGATAACTATATTAAATTCTATTTAGAATATGAATAATGTAAAAAAGGCAAAGTGGAAACTTCTCAGATAAAGTCATTTAAACTAGCTGCAAATCACAATCTGTGTTAGAGTAATCAGACAGGAAAAGAGAGATAACAAATTATTGTACTCTTCTTTTTCTCCAGGTCCTTCACCATACAGTTAGTAAAATATAGAGCCAATCTCAAAGATAATTTTCTTTCCTATGAAAAATTTAAATTTTTCAGAAGCCACTGTTGAGTAAAATGTGGGGTACAAAAGAAGTTTTCTCTAAGTGTCACACAATACATGATTCTGCCAAAGAATCAAATCCTCATGGAATAATGTAAGAAAAATGCTTCTGAATTTTAAAGTACATAAACCACTATGGAGGAAAATATATTGGGCTTTGGCTTCAGTATTTCAGTTCTGGGCCAGAATATACTGGTTTTCAACCAAAGGCTGAAAGATTTCAACTTATGTGGGTTCATAAAATTTCTTCTTTGTTACTTTTTTTAATATTAAGCATTTCCACAGAGCAAAAAGGAAGCCAATGTTTGTAAACACCTTACTCTAACCAAACTTTACTGTTTCAAGCCATGGTAAGATCTCCTTTATCTTCCCAATCCTGTAGTTTTGTTGTTGTTCATTTGTTCAGTTGTCAGGTTCTGGTTGTTTTTATTCTGTCTTCTCATAATTTTGTTTTTTTATTTCCTTTTTTTTTTCTTTTCCTGGAGGGTTGTTGGAATTGTTGATGCATTTCACTTTATACACCTTGTTTACATTTATCTCAAAGATGAATACCAAAAATCATGTGCTTATGGTATACACATACATGTATACACACAGACAGTGTCTCAGGCACACAGTTATGTATGTATTTTTATTTATAAACATGTATTTATATGTACATACTTCAACTAATGGTGTTCAATCTGTTCCAGAGACGCATACATTCAAATGTTTATTCAGCTGATATTGAGGAAGACTGGCTTTCTTAACAACAAAACTATTGTAAATGTCTTAAAATTAAACAACAAGCTTCAGGCAAAAAAGATGTATGTGTAGCAAAAAGCTATTACTTACAAGACCATATGTGCCAGAAGGCAAATACTCCCATGTTCAAAGACAGAATGGAGGAGACAACATATTCCAGCTCTGAGTCCTTTTAATGCATCTCTCTTACATACACAATAAAGATTTTTGGATCAAGCTGACTGCTTTCTTTCTACCAGAGTAATCAAGCTCTACATCATTAACCTTTCTGTTTGCCTGGCAGATTATCTGGGAGAGTAGCAAGTGACTACTCCTCCGGGCTTTGGAGGCAAGCCAACACAATTACTCTCGCCCTGTTCTTTGAGGTGGCAGCTGCAGAGAGATCAGGATGTAGAAAACAACCATGGAATCAAAGGGTTACAGGCTTTGGAGCCAACTCTTCATTCATCTGCCTATCAGCCAGAGCTCCTAACTCTTTTGGAAGACAAAACCTCGCAGCTCACTGTCCATGATGAGCAGTTACAAACCATCAGTCAAGCAGAGAATGCCTTCACAAAGGTCTAATGTTAGCCCTACTGTCCTTCCACCTGTCTCTGTTTTCTGGGGCTGGTGGTGGTGGCAGCAGCACGGATATGTAACAGAGCCAAAAGTATGCTGTCTTGCAGATTCTGTTCTCCTAATATGTCTAGTTGGATAGTGTTATTGTATAAAGTCTACTGACATTCTGCCAAGTGCCAGCTTAGATTTTTGGAAATGGTTTGTGCTCAGAAATTTTCACACACGGGCTAAAAGCACCTCCCTACCGAAATGCTCTCACTGCTGGGTAGTGAATGTGGCTGCTCTTTAGTGGTGGTGATGAGCACAGTTAAGCACAGCTAAGGAGAAGGTGAACACCTGTGAAAGACAGGTAGCAAAAGGAGGTGACACCAGAGTCATTGTCCAGGATCTGCAGCTTCATGGGAGATGAATAATTTCATTACATGAGGGCTCTGATATCTTCAAAGGAGTTGCTCGAGCGTTCTGCAGGAGACAGAATAAATAAATGTATAAAGGGAAAGAGGAATACAGAAAGGTGAAGTAATTTATCCAAGTCATGCTAATCGTGTTGGGCAGAGAAAGGATCCCAGACTCTGCATCCTCAGCCTGTATCCCAGTTGCTAAGCAACTGTCCTGAATGTGAGGGTGCCCAAAGCAGAGTGTATCAGATGCTGTAACATTGGCACTCTGACACCTCCTGCTTTGATTCACGCTGTCTCTGAGGTCTAATAAAGAAAAAGCAATGGGCCCCCTTGTCTGTCTGTGGCTTCAGCTCTCCTGCATTTAGTCTCTGAAATGAAGCCCCCAAATTAAAGGGCCAGTTGAACTGTAAGCTTCCTTAGCAGCAGATGTAAAACATTGTCACTCCAATGGGTGAGTTGTGCCACCTCAGCTCTGAAGGACTGCAAGCAGGTCTCAGTCTCACATGCCTTAAGGAGGGTAAGAAGGGTGATTAGGCTCCTAGCTCAAGATGTGTCAGCTATAGTCATAATATCATGAGGCCTATCTTGGCTTTTCTGTCTTACAATTCTGCTGAAATACATATTTCATTACAGAAAAAAAAAAAAAAGAAAAAAGAAAGAAAAATGGCTGAAATACTTAATATCTAAGAAAAAAATAACTGGGAATGTTCTGATGGACAGAAATGGATTCTTAAAATGACCGGGCCAATGTCTGGAATTCTTCCTTGACAGTGTAATTACATGGCACATCTGCTATAGCTGACTTCTGGATGATTTTCAGTTGGCAATGTGGAGGCATCCACCAGCAAATATAGCTCATAGGCCTAAAATGACAGCCCTGCCTTGCCTAAAAGGCATCAAGACCAGAGAGATGATCTCCAACAATGAATTTGCAAGGAAGCCAAAGAACTGATGGTGAAAGTGCTGAAGGGCAGAGGCTGAAGTAGTCCAGGCTGCCCTGCTCTCAGCAAGGATTTGTCAAATGGCCTTTGTTTGCAGAGTTCCCATGTGCTGCACTCCAAGAATAATGGAGCCTTCCAAGCAACCATGGCTGAAAAGGATGCAGAAAAGTTAGAGAATGGTGTTGGAAGCCACCAGACGAGAACATGAACTGAAGAACTGAAGCTGAGAAAATAAAATTTCCAAGGAGATCTCTCAAAGTCTAGATGAAATCTTATCTACATAAATCTAAATTATTTCATGTGTTTGTTGTTTTGGTTTTTTTTTTTTCCACAACCACCAAAACTGATGGACATCTACACTCATGATGCATTTTCCTACTCAATCTAAAGACATATTTCTATGTGAATATCTCTATTAATGATCATAAGGACATAATGATAGAACAGGAGCAATGGTTTCAAAATGAGAGTAGGTTTAGACTAGATGTTAAGAAGAAATTTGTGACTGTGAGGGTGGTGAGGCCCTGGAAGTGTCCAAGGCCTGGTTGGATGTGACTCTGAGCAGCCTGGGAGAGATGAAGGTGTCCCTGCTCATGGCAAGGGGTGGAATGAGATGAGCTTTAAGGTCTCTTCCAACCCAAACTATTCTACAAAATCTGTGTCTGCCTCCCATCAGCTGTTCTCTGGAGGAGTTCTGGGAATGCTGGCATTCACACTGGACTTGATCTGAGTCTGATAGTCCGAGACTGAGTGAATTNGGGTTGAAATGCAAATGCAGATATTACATCCATGCAGTTGAAATTGAACCAGGTTGTCTTTCTGAGGGTCTCTGTACTGCTGCAGTTCTGGATTCACAGTGCCTCAGTTTCAACACAGAGGACAGGGATTGTCAATACTTCTGTCAAGAAACCTTTGAGTCGGTCCAGGTTCAGTAGACTTTAGTAGTTTCCCCAGTTTTTCCTGGGATGATGACATGCTTGGTTTTGATAGATTTCAGGGAATGAAGAGCAGGAGAGATTTGGGCTTTGCTTATCATGAGAGATGTCAGTTTGTGTGCACTGGCCACATATGGGAGCCCTGTTAGCTAGGTAAAGCCTTGGATCACAGCTATACAGGTAGGGAGAACAAAGGACATGCTGGCATCTTAACTAAGGGGTGTTTTTTGCCATCAGTGACACAGATTTTCTCTTTCTGTTCTCTAAAAAGTCTTCTCTGTTTACCATGAGAGTTTTTTGGGGTTTTTTTTTCAGTTATAAGATTAGTTAAGGACAACCAAACAGTTATTGGAATAACTCTTCTCCATCT
>VWYE01017564.1:72872-83632 GCA_013398995.1 Alaudala cheleensis | reverse complement strand
TGCCTCCCATCAGCTGTTCTCTGGAGGAGTTCTGGGAATGCTGGCATTCACACTGGACTTGATCTGAGTCTGATAGTCCGAGACTGAGTGAATTGGCTGGACTTGATGATTTTGGAGGTTTTTTCCAGCCCTGATGATTCTATGGTTGTAATTCTGAATGTTACTTCTTGCTCCAGAATTAAGATTTGACATGTACTTGTACCATGGAAATAGAAAATATATGTTTATATATATATATATATATATATATATATATATATATATACACATACACATATATATACACATATATNGTCGGTCCAGGTTCAGTAGACTTTAGTAGTTTCCCCAGTTTTTCCTGGGATGATGACATGCTTGGTTTTGATAGATTTCAGGGAATGAAGAGCAGGAGAGATTTGGGCTTTGCTTATCATGAGAGATGTCAGTTTGTGTGCACTGGCCACATATGGGAGCCCTGTTAGCTAGGTAAAGCCTTGGATCACAGCTATACAGGTAGGGAGAACAAAGGACATGCTGGCATCTTAACTAAGGGGTGTTTTTTGCCATCAGTGACACAGATTTTCTCTTTCTGTTCTCTAAAAAGTCTTCTCTGTTTACCATGAGAGTTTTTTGGGGTTTTTTTTTCAGTTATAAGATTAGTTAAGGACAACCAAACAGTTATTGGAATAACTCTTCTCCATCTACTCCAGAATCCACAGCTTTCTCAGAGATGAGGTCATGAGCATTATTGGTTTGACGCAAGATTATTCACCCATTGTCTTGGAAAAAGCTTACCAGATACTCAGAAATTCCATTTACTTTTAATCTCCTTACTTAGTTGACCTTCATTATGAAAGAGGTAATTGTCAGCTTCAGTGAAGCTACAGCACTTCCATCAAGGCAGAAATGCATCCATGTGTTCTATATATTTCACAGAACAAAATAAAAACCATCAGACTGAGGGTTAGAAAAACTCTGAATACAGGATCTTAAAATTCAGCATTTAAAATCTCCTTTTGTAAAACTAAATCAATAACTGAACAATTATCAATGAGTTTTGCTGGCATTGAAATTTTTAATAGTGCTAAAATGTTTTGGTTTGTTTTTTATTTCTTGTGTTTAATTGTTTGGATTTGTTTTAAAAGACTTGTCTTCTCTGCTGTTTGTTGTTTTCCACTGTCTGCTATTTCCATCATGATGCAGCAACAACATAACAATGTTGGCTGAAAGCCAGCTTGGGAATAGACTGAGCCTTCAACGGATTTTTGATGCATGAATATTTTGAGGGGGCATTTAAATGATGTTTGTGCTTCTCACAGTGTGAAAAAAACAACACTGCCAGGTTTCTTTGATCTACTGGAAACAGGCTATCATAATACAGAAATAGTTAGCTGAAGTAAGTACATTCAGGTAGCTTCTTTCTACTTAACTGTAGCATCATTTGGTTCTACGCTCACAAAGGAGGTTTTCATTCAGCTGGGGCAAAGTGCACACAGTTATTGATGGTTCAAGTATTTACTCTTTAAAATGACAGTTCTGAAAACATATTTCTCTCACCACACAGAGAGTGGGAGGGCAGTGGAGAGGAGGAGATAATTGAGGGAGCTGGAAGTGAAATGATGTTCATGTCTGTCAGTGCCATTTCCATTTTAATGACTGTAAAGAGGAGTGTCAGAAAGCTGCCAGACAGCAGAGGTTTGGGTCACCACTCAGGGTGTCAGATGTTGGGGTACTCCAGGCTGACATTCACCACTGAAGGGAGGAATGTGTCTCCTTTGCCCTTCCCTGGGATGGACTGATACTGCTTTGAGTTCCTAATGATTCACAACCTAAGGCTGCAGTGAGGTGGGAACATTCCTGTGTTTGACAGCCTACAAACACAAGGGCATTCATCACACCTTCAGTGGGCAGACCTGCAGTCTGAAAGATAAATATTGATGATTTGATGAAGCAAGCAGCCCAGGAGAGGGGGAGGACAAATAACAACAGGTTGTACCAGTGTAGGCAGCCTGGCTCTGTGCACGATTTAGAGCAAGGCACACATGGCTCTGTTGGAACTGATTCTGAATTCCTGTAGCCCAGTGTCCCACCTCCATGGTTTCTGAGAACCTTGTCTGAAAGATTTTGGGGCAGTATCTATGGGCCACCACACAGACCTTTAGTGTCCCTCCAAAATGGTCATTCTGGTGATAAGGAATCTTTCCTGGCTGAATGTCTGCAAGCAAATATTTGGTGGAAAGCTGAAGCAACATTCTGTGTGCAGAGCATGAAGACTGATGCTCAGCATGCTCAAATATAGCCATCACATGTGAATTAATGCCAGTATGAGCCACTAGGTCCTCAGAGTCTCTTTCCTCCAAAGTTTGTGGGATTTGGGCATAAGATTGGAAGAGGTCCTCAAAGGAAAGTTCAAGAAATCTGCTTTAAAAAGAGATCTTCAAATACTTCCCAAAAAATATTTTACCTCTTTATTTCTACTTTAGAAATTCTTATTTTCTGTTAAAACATTTATTTGACGTGTCCTTTAGTTATCACTTCTGGTGTTTCAGAAGATTCCCTGGCCTAATCACTCATTGTAGGAAAAAAAGACCATTGTTGCCTTTTATCTATTTTGAACTTGCCAGCCTCCTTAATTTTATTGCACATTCTCTTGTCCTGCCACTAGCTGAGAAAAGAAGCACCTAATTTATCTTCTCTCAGTCATTTATTTTTGTCCTTTCATTATGTCCCTTTGTCCCTCTCATTTCTAAGGTAACTTTTCCCAATCTTTTCAATCATTCTACATGACAGATTTTTCCCTTTTTTTTTTTTTTTGGTTCCCCAAAGGATCACTTCATTTGTCAATTTTTTTTCCTTATTTTTTAATATTTTGTTTTCACAGCAGTGAAATGATACTTCACAAATTTTTCCAGATGAGACCACATTTTGATTTATAGGTTGGCTGCGTAGTATTTACTGCATCAATCCCCATCTCAGTTCTTATGAAGCCTCACATCTTGTTTGAATTTTTTTTTTCTTAAAACTACAGCTGCATATGGTAGAGAAATCTGTCTTCATTGATACCCAGATTCCTTTCCTGGGTTGAGACAGTGAATGTATACTCCTGTCAGATGTACAAGCAGTTTAATTTATTTTTTTCCCCTCAGTATGCCTTACTTTGCATTTACTGGCATTGAACTTCATTTGCCCCCACATGGTTTAGCTAAGCCTCTTTGAAGTTCCTCACGGATCCCTCTGGTCTGTGCTTGCTAAATAACTTTGTGTCATCTGCAAGTTTTGCTAACCCCAGTATTACCCTCTTTCAAGATCATTAATACAGATTTCAAACATGAGATCTAATGCAGAACAATGAGAGGCATCCCACTGTTCACCTTGTGCCACTGACTATTTATTCCTTCCCTTTGTTTCCCATCTTTCACCCATTTTCAGCCCATGTTTGATGCACTCCATGAACACATCAAATAAGTGAAACCATAAGCGTGGTTTGACATCAGCATGCTTGCTTCTCCCTGTGCTTTGAATACAGTTTGTGTGGTAAACACAGTGTGTTGGTTTTTTTTCCCTTTTGTCCAAGAAATCCCCTTTCCTTGGGGGATTTATTTAATTATTAACTTTCAAACATGTCTAGAAATTCCATTTGGTAAACTTAAACTTTGTCACTGTCCAAGAAAAAAAAAACAACAAAAAAAAAACAGAACAAAAAATAAAATGACCATGTTTATAGTTAGGTTCACAGTTCAACATTTTCAGGAATTTTCAGATTTCTACCTAAGGTAGGACTTTGTAATTTTTACTTCTGAGTAGTTAAGAGTTAGGGAACTACAAACAAAAACATTTCATCAGTTGCCTTTGTGAGAAGTTTACCCCTATATCCAGAAACATCAGCATATGTTAAAGCACATCTTTTTTGCATAAAAGGTTAACTTTGATTTTGTCCCCATCTTAGGAGGAGAATATAAGATAAGACAGCTTTCAGCCAGAAAGGATGTCCCTCTCTTCACTATCTTCTGGGTGATCAGGCCTGTGCTGCTTCACTGTCTGAAAGCCCCTTTCTCTACTTTATTGTATACATCAAACTCATCAAAGTGTCTCCTACCATTTGGGGTACTCCCCAAAATTAATATGAAACTGGTTGATTTTTTTTTTTTTCAATATGAGCTTAAAATTGAGCTGGTTCTGCAAAGAATCTTTCCAGTCATCTAAATAGCCAAAATATCAAGGGAAAGGGAGTATAAATGATGTCAAACCAAACATGTTTGCTATTTGGAAGAAATGCTTATAAAAATGTTTAGTTGGAACCTTTTTAGAGCGTCTGCTCAGGAGCCTTCACAGAGTGCTGAGAAAAAAGGGAGATGTCATCATTCCAGTATTAGAGAGCTGACACTGATATTGATCCTACTTCCTCCTTTTATCTTGGAAATCTTACTTTACAATAGCAATTTACAATCCATAAACATTTAAGCATTGAGTTCTTGTGATGTTCCCTTCTCATATGATGACATCTTGGTTCTGACCCATTTATTAACATATAACTTAATTTTTGGGTTCCTTGTCACTGTGGCAAGATCCACAGAATGGATTTTGTGTGTGGGAGGTGGAGAATTAGCAAGTTTTTGGGGCAATCTGCAGGGAATTGGTGGTATAACACCATGCTTGGAAGTGTTCAAAAAGCATGTAGATGTGGTGCAGGGGACACGGGTTAGTGGTGGTCCTGACACTGCTGGGTTAAAGGTTGTACTCAATGATCTTAGAGGTCTTTTCCAAACTTCTGTGATTCCATGAAATGCTAAGAAATACCCTTCTCACTTCAAAATTTTTCCATCTTAACACTGCCAATAAAGAGGAGTTTTCTTCCATTGGGGATGTTCAAACATAATCCCTCTGTCTTGTCTTTATGAAAACAAACAAACAAGCTCAGGCAAAAGTCTTTTTTTATTATTATCATTTTTAAAGTTGGAATGAAGGGAATTAACTGCGTTTTCATGTCTTAAGTCTTAGATCCACCTTCCAGCATGTGGGGGATCTGAGTTCAGATCCCCCCCGTGCCTGAGGAGATTTAAAAGCACACTGCTTATTTCCTGATGCAGAAACATTTCAACAGCAGTGACTCACAAAGCCTAATTTTCAAGTATCCAATTTGTGTATGGTCTCAGCACTTTGCTAAAAAGGTAAGACAACTGATTTTAAGTCTCTGTTTCAAAGTAAGCAGGATAATCCTTCAGTTACAGAACTCTTCACTCATCAAGTGCATAGATGGTTTTTCTGTCATTTGCAGTGGAGAAGGAGCATCTCTGGTTCCCCTCTGTCTGGGCTGTCCTTTTTCATGTGTTCTGCTGGGGGAGAAGGTTAGCCATTTAGATAACTATTGATAAGGGGAATTAATTGCTGGGTTTTCTTCCATATTTTCCACTGGAAAGTTTAAGGAACTCTCACATAAGCTTGAAGCCTTTCCTAAACCCAGTTTTATTCACTTAGCTCTCTCTGTGTCTTCCACAGAAGGGCTAATTACTGTGGCTCTGACAAAGTTTGAAGGTTTCTCTAAAATTCAGGAAATTAAATGTCATTTGTCATCTGAAACTTTATACTGGCTTCCCAAGTCACAACTTCAATCATAAAGTAACATAACGACTCCTGAGAACCAATTTAGTTTTAGGAATCTGTGCTTTTCATTCATCTTGAACTTTATGAGAAACTAGCGTCGCATCTCCAGCTTTTGTCAAGAGTATACTTTTGAGGAAATCTGGTTTCTCCCAGTTATTGCACAGCACTCAGGGGTCTCAAAATCTTTTAAATCCAGCAAAACTAAGAGATGCTCCTGAAAAATATACTTGATGTCCTGAAGAACCTGTTGCATCCCAAAAGTCTGAAGATAATCTGGAAAAAAATCCTTTTAAAATGTAAAATGGCCCTCAACTGCAGCTATTTCACTCTGCAGAGCTGCTCCTCTTACACCATACTCATTCCTTGCACAGGCAAATTTTTGAACTGGAATAGGTACCTCAGTTTATGTGTATTCCATAGCTGTCCTGATCTTGCTAAAGCATGGCAATTTTGTTCTCTCAAATAGTGGCTGAGCATACCTTTCTCTGTGAAAACCTGATAGCATACTGCTTTTGATTATAAAAGAAAAAAGTTTCTTGTGCAACCTGGATTGCAAAATCCCTTTAACCTCTTTACTGGGAGGAAAAATTAATAGAATAAAATGTGTTAAATCAAGTGCCAGAGAAACTATTAAACAGGTAGTTATCCTTTTTCTAGAAGTTGAGAGTCACTTAATAAAGAATTAATAGAACCAGTGAGATTACAAAACTGGAATAATTCATATTTGGCAAACTTCACATATATTCCTTTCTTTCTTCAAACACTCCTTTCACCACAGACCTCTTTCCCAAGCCACAATCCCCAAATTAAGAAATCTAATAAAACATATGTAGTCACTTCTCTTTTAGGAGTGAAACAAACCTCTGTGGAATTTTTTTTCTTCTTCTTCTTTTAAAGAAAGAGAAATTAGACTGAACTAATCAGCATAAATTGTATGGGGAACGTTATGACTCATCATGAGAAAATTCTGCTTCATCTCAATTTAAAAAAGAAATTTAAAAAATGAGGATTTTTAAATTTACTGAAAGAAAAGGAAGATTAACTGTGCTCTGAATGCAAGAGCTTTCCAGGAGACCAAATAAGTCTTCTATAAACTGATTTGCCTTTCTGACTGCGATTTAGTGGAGTGACACCTAATTTGTTCTGAGAGTCATTGATGCCTCCAACACAATGGAGGATGACAGCTTGCATAACCTCTCTTTCAGCTCTCATCTCATTTATTCTGTTTGAAGTCGAGTTCCGACAAGCGAGAGGCACAGAATTAATATTACCTTAGATCAGCTCAGTCTCCAGAGGGAGCAGCAAAAGCTTTTCTGGAAACAATAAACCCTTTAAACATGACAGGAGGAATAGGACCTTAGGAGGTATCTGAAAGTATCCATTATTAAAGAAAGAAAAAAAAAAAACAACAACATATATATCTATGTGGGTCACTTTGATTGTGAGGGCTTTTTTTTTTTTCACCTTAACAACAAAAGATGAGCTACTGCCAGTCTTACAAACAAATTTAAAGATGTTGCATACTTTGTGGTTAACATCTATATTATATACACACAACACACACACATACATACATATGTTTTCTTTTTTGTTGTTGTAGCAGAGTCCCTAGCCATGGATCGTATTTGTTTTGACTTTGAAATTCCCTGCTTGTTTGATCTGGTTCCTTTCCAATTTAAGATTAAAAAAAAAAAAAAATCTGGAAGGGAAATTCCCATCACATCTGATAGTTTATAAGGTCAAATTTAATTATTGCAATTTACATTTAAAATTAATGTAACACTTTTAAAGTGAATCAGAGGAAGCCAAAGAGATTACTTGTGCAGACAGCTTTGTAGAAGGAACAAAGTAAGGATGCATGACAGTGTCTGTGTGCACTTTAATCTGTGGTCTACAGAACATCAGCATGGATATAAAACTGGCACGATTCCATTCAAGTAATAAAACTACAGTGAATTATGCCAGCTAGTGGTCAATCCTTATACATATATATATATTTAAAATATACACATATTTAATATTTATTTTATGTCTATATATGGACAATGTGTTCGAGTTTGGCTGGCAATTGAGATAGTTAAGGGGAAAAAAAAATATATATATAAGAATATGCAAAAAAAAAGAGAAATGGTGTTATTTATCTAAAATTTTCACGTCAAGCTACAGCTAAAGAAAGGGAAAAAAATCTCCCTGGGGTTTCAACAACTAAGAGTAGGTAGTATAAAAACAAGGGCTATCCATTAATAAATAATCTAGCCAATGGTTAAGCCTTGCAGCATTTTCTTTTTGTGAACTCTCAGTGGACTTCAGATTTCTATCAGCAGACATCCAATTTACATGTGAATCGTGATTTCATCATATCATATCCTGTCACTCCACTAGGAATAATTTCCTGTCATTCCACTGTGAATCATTTCAGGAAAGTACAGATGACTTAATAATTTACAATTAAATAGTTCATGTCATGCTGGAGCAAACCATGTGAAAAGAATCAGTGTATTTGCCACACAAATGCAAATACCTCTGGGAGATGCTGGGTGCAGAAGAAGAGAAAAGAAGGGAGGAGGAAGAGAAGAAGAAAAGGCAATAATTTAGTGATGGACAGGAGAATGGCAGCATGTAGCAGGACAGTGGAGTAGGAGCACAATTTTAATAGGAGTCAGAAAGCTAGATGTAAATGAAGATGTTAAGTAGATTGGGGAAAAGGCAGCCCAAATATCTCTTTGATAGGAGGGGTGATGTAACCTTTCCTGTTCTGCTGAATACAGAACACTTAACAATCTCAAGGGACCAGCTATAGGCCTTGTCACTGAACAATTTACTAAATGAATATCACTTGTCTTCCCCGCAGTCCCTTCTCCTTCATTTACCCAGCCCCACCATTTATTGTATGTATTTTTTCTTTTTAATAGGCTTTGAATTTTAGCATTTTGTTAGAAGTTCAACATTATTGGTCAGCATCTTTGGGAGGTTCTACATACGGCTTTGTGCTAATCTGTTCACTTTGGCTGTGCCTTTTATCTTATTCGTGATGTGTAAGCCAGCTCCACTGCATTCCCTTCTGCCTAGAAGAGAAGAGAGAGGAAATATATTCTTGTGCTCTTTGATATAGTACTATTAGTTCTCTTTTCTGGGTGGGATTCATCTTCCTTAGCTTTAGACAGTTACAATACAGATGTCTCTGTCTGAGATACTCATCACTGTCTCTCTATGGAAAAAAAAAAGAAAAGGAAGTGCTTTAAAGGGAGTCTATTCTGTCCTACATTAAACACTTTTTTTCAAGATGAGATAAACTTCACTCTAAAATTGCCTATTTCATAGAATCATGGCATCATGGGATGGTTTGGGTTGGAAAGGACCCTAAAGATCGTCCAATTCCATCTCCCTGCCATGGGTAGGGACATCTTCCACTATCCCAGGATGCTCCAAGTCCTGTTCAACCTGGACATCTCTAGGGATCCACAGGTTCTTTGAGTAACTCATGACAGCGTCTCACTACCTTAATGATCAAAAAAAAAAAAAATTCTGTTTAACCTAAATATACATTTTCCTTCTATAATTTTCTCTCTATACTTTTGGCAGGGTTTTTTTGTGTTTGTTTGTTTTTGTTGGGGCTTTTAGAAAAAATCAAAATAACCTACTATAAGAGCCCAGATGGAAACATCTACTAGCTGGATGCTAAAAAAGTAGTTGTAATTAATACAATATTCCAAGTCAGCTTGTTTTGGTAATAATATAGCAGGATATAAAAAATAACAGGAGGGATGCTAGAAAGGGTTTTTGAGCACAAAGATGAATACACCTCTGCAAAGCAAAGTAAACAGACAAAAGATGACCTTCTAACCAAGATCCAAAATAAAATCACTTACCTACTACACAAGCATCCCTTGAGAAAACATTCTATCAGGGTGAGTCATCATGAAGAAGGGCAAAACTCAGAACACAAAGGCAGAGGAAGACAGATAGAAAAAAATTAGTCCTTTGATGGCATTTAATAGTCAAGGCAAATTAATTTCTTTCATTGCATTAATTTAATCATATACAACAAGGGCGAGGCAAAAGGTGTCATACATCTCTACAACCACGCTTTAAATTTGCTTTTTAAAAGTGTTTTTGGGTGTAAAAGAAGAAATAGTGCAGAGTGGATGAAAAATACTGTGTTTCACTAGGATAATCTCTACAGTAAGATTTGTCTCCAGCTTGTAAGGGAACTTGAGCAATCCTATGTATAAATTCTCAATCAATTTTGAGAGCAAAAACCATAGGAAAAAGCAGTGCCTGGTTAGGTACTTTTCTGAATACAAGGTACATTGGATAGTGGAAAGGTAAATTAACTCCCAAGGGAGTTAACTTCCAGTTACTCCATGTAATGCCTAAAAATGGTCAAAAACGTTACATCAATAAAAAACCTCAGATATGCAATGGAATTTATATCAAAGATCACTGCAATTTACAAATAGCAATTAATTCTCATTATGTCACCCCAAGACACAATTGATAAAAGCAATTTAATCTGTGGGTGGACTTGTAGCCCAGAACAAAATAAATAAGAACAAAATAAAATCCCTGGATCTCCTGGCTGTATTTCAGAAGAGTACATACAGTGAATCCAAGTTACATTCTGTAAGTCTTTCATCTAGTTTCCCTCCAGAGAGTGAGATTGAAAATGTAATGATAGAAACTGTCTTTATAACAGTAACACTGTGGTTATAGAAGCCCTCCAGGACTGAGAAAGCTATGTTCAATTCCTCCCTGCAGGAATTTAATCTATTTTCCCTCCTTACATCTGAGGAATCTTGAAATTTTTTTTTGTGCTAAATGATGAAGCTTCAACAGGGCACCAGAAATGTGCAACTGCCCTCCTTAATTCATAATAAGGAGGTATCCTATATGTTATTTTACAAATGGAATAGAAACATTCTCTGCTCTGAAATAATTCTAGTTTTATAGGCATGAATTAAGGATTAATTAATTGGACTCAAGGAAAAAGAATAGAACCTGAGTGAAAGGGTATGTCCTTGAATGTCCAGCTAGAAATAGACTCTAGTTCTTACTCTCCAACTGATAAAAACTCTCCTCTTATTCTCTTTGTTATCATGCTCTCCCAGAAAAATGGAGGTGACAAAAAAAAAAAAAAAAAAGAAAAAATTAAAATTGGGCGGCTCATTTTTGGGCTTTTT
>VWYE01017564.1:23736-71189 GCA_013398995.1 Alaudala cheleensis | reverse complement strand
TTTTTTTTTTTTTTTTTTTTTTGCTCTGAAGTCTGTTTTCAGCTAACTCAGGCATGCCAGTTTTGGAGGGGTTGGTGTGGAATTTATTGCTGAGGTTTCATCCAGGTCTAGATGGGAGAACAAAGAGTTATCCTGAAACACCTCATTTCAGGCTTCTCTTTAAAAAAAAAAAAATTTATATCTAAAACTTACCATGCTGATTGCACAGAGGAAAATGGACTATAAAGTTTTTTTCAATGCTATTATATCTTAATATCCATTAACCATGATAATTTTACCAGTGTTTTTCTGCAAAAATAAAACCCAGCAACAATTATTTTTCAGTTAAAATTTCAGAGGGGCAAGAGCAAAATAACTGGCAGAATGAAGAAAAAGGTTCTGTAGGAGGCATGCAAGACCACAACTGGTGTTCAACAAATGCAGAAGACAGCTCTGCTTTATCTAACAGAAACCAAGGCAGTAGGTTAGTAAATTAGCAGAAAAACTCATGTCAGAATAAGTGTAGAGAGACTTCTGGAAACATGAATTAAATTATGGATGTTCCCTAAAACTTCTCACACAGCATTGCCATATCCATGTGGATGTAACAGCCTAATCCTCTCCCCACAGAAGGAGCACAAAGACATAATGTTGCCATTATATTTAAACATGACCACATTTTGCCCATTATCTAGGTTTCCTCTTTTCCCCACCATATAATTCCCTCACACAGGCTTTTTATCCTGCCACCTTCAACTGAACAAGCTAATAATCAAAATTATTCAACTATTGACACTGTTCAGCTCGCTCAAGTCATTTAATAGCTGTAATATTCTTCACCTGGTAGCACTGCAACATCCTTGCTTGTTAATGGAACAAACATCAGCTTCCAAATGCCTCTGGCTCAGCAGAGAGAAATGGTGCTACCACAATTATCATGAATCAGTGCATCCAACACTGCTCCACGCACCTCGTTTTAAGCCAATAATAATTTTAATAATAAGGTTATGTCTGCCTCGAGCAACTGGAGAAATCCCTGAGTTAGTGTCAGCTCAGCTGATGTATCCACTCAGAGGGGTGAAAAGCCACACACGAGCACTTGTTTGTGTCTCTACAGCAGGAGAGCTTCATTCATTAAGGTTTCCATCAGGTAGCAGTAACAGATGTGGCCACACACATTTGGTGTCCAGCTCCAAAGGTCACGCTGCCTGTGCTGCCAAGAGTCTGGTGTGTCAGATGCTGTATGCTCGTGGTTCCATTTCTGGTGGGGTGTTCATGCCTCTGCACACATCTGGCAGCAGTAAAGGCTTTAGGTGAGGAACGAGACAGGGAGCTGCATTACCCCACATTCTTTCCACAGGAGAGGGGGGGAGGGACAACGCAGGGTGCAGAGGCTGTCATATCTTGAATGGAGAACATTGTCACAGTGATTCTAAAATGACTTTTTCTCTCTCTCTTTATAACTGCAAAGGAAGCCTGAGATGAACAGCAGCATAAACTGAAGGCCTGAACTGGTGGAAATGAGCTGAGGAGTTTTTTTCAATTTTTAATTGCTATTAAATGGCAATAATGGCTGAAAGAGCTGCCAGCTCTAAGGCTGCTGTTGGTTTCTTCTATGAGACCAGGATCTTTTTATTGGCTTGCATTTTCTTGCAGGTCACCTGGCTTTAATTCAAGCCAAGTAATTTAATATTCATTGAAAGAACATGTAAGATGGCTTTTCCTGCACTTTCACATCCTGGGCTAGGGACCCTGCCTTTTTGTTTACCTCAATGGGAAATTTATGCGTGTTTTTTTAAGTGCCACCAATTACCATTCACAAAACAACCAGCACATAATTGTGCCTGTTTTCAGATCAAGTCACAAAAGCTTTGTGCCAGTACCTGTTAGATCTGATTGGACAAGGTCACACAGAAGAGCACTAAGAAATGGAGACAGAGATGTCAAAGCATTTCCAATGGCAGCAGCAACCGCCCCGCTCGTATCAACAGGGGGGAAATGGAAGCATAAACCAAATTGCATTCAAACGATTGCAGTTGGAGCACATGTGTTATGGGAAAGGTTTGAAGTTAGCACATGTGCTGATATAGCAATATGACGATGAAGGGGGAAGAAAATTCCAGCATTCAGTGTCTTTGCAGCACAGATGGCTGGATTTGCTTTGCTGGCCTAGTTACTCATTAAAATGAATCAGATGAATCTGGCTATCCCAAACTGTTAGTATATGTCTCTGCCTTATTATTCTGTGCTTTGCAACAATGATGATACTATTCTGCCCATGGGCCAAATAATGCTTCCATGTGGATCACACAATACTCTGGGGGTGGGTTGTTGGTGTCTTGACTAAAAATCCCCTCTGCAGTGAAATCTAGGAAAGGCTACGAGGCACCAAGTGCATCATATCTGGGTGAATAATGTTTTAAAAAATCACTCAGCAGGTACTACACAGACAGTAAGCAACTATGTGTGATTAATCACAGCGTAGCAAACAACACCCACTTTTGGAAACTTACTTGCCTTTCATGTTTGGTCAGTACTGAGTGGTAAACTAGCAAAGTACCTTTTACTTTTGTGTTCTCTTTTCTTTTTAATGCAGCAAAGGATGTGTTTAATGCAAAGAACACCACAGTTTTCCTCTCCTCCTTGTCTTCTTTTTTTCCTTTTTTTCCCTCCTCTTTTTTCTGTCCTTTTTTTTCCTCTTTTTTTTTTTTTTCTTTCCCTTCCAGAGAGTGAAGAACAGTTATGAAGAGTGGGGTGATATATGGTCCCTCTACACAGTCATAAAGTGTAAATTTCCAACATGAGATGCCTGTGGGGAGGGTAGATTTTCCTTCAGCCTCACGAGTCCCACTGATGTTAATAAAGGAGGCATGTCTACAACACCCCTCACTGAATAATTTACATCTGCACAGACAGAGAGTCAGAAGGCAAAGCTGGAGACACATCAGAAAGCCGGCTTTAAATCAAGTCAAAAGTTTGCCTGTGTTTGTGGGTGGTTTATTATTATAAAAGGAAATCAATGCAAATTGAAATTAAAGCTGTCCGCTCAGCTTTGAGGGTTTCAGGATGGGGTTTAATGAGAGGGGTAGGAAAGTAATATGTATGAGGCATGGCTGAAAGAAAAGGAGAGGTTTAAGGAGGGAAATGAAATGCAAAGGTTAAATGAACAGCAAAGAGTGATAAGAACTACAAAGCAAAATTAAAGCAGTAGTTTTAGAACTTCTTTTACAAATATATTATTTTGTTTGCCTACAAAGAGGAAAGGAAAAATCCAGTAAGTTTGTTCAAAATAATGGAGATCTGAGAATAAAAAAATTATTGTGAATTAGTGGCTGTGTTTTAGACATACATTTAGTACCAAGCCTTCAAAAGAATCCAGATGCCAAGACATAGACTGCCAGGGGCATCATTAAGAATACTTCTTATGAGATTATGTTCCTAGAGGCACAAAGCAGAAGAGGCACATAACATGATGGTACCTTAGCCAGCCCTGGGTGGATGAGCTGAGGTGCAGAAAGAATATTATTCTGTTAGTGTAGCCATTTCTTACTGCTCTGAAGATGCACTTTCAACTGAATACTCAGCATTAGCATCCTGCCCAAACCTTAACTAATTTCCTATGGGTAACTTAAAGTTGCTACACAGAGCTCTAAAAACAAACTTAAGTCAGCAAATGACAAAGATACAGATCCCCATAAATAAAGTGTTAGATCCCCTTTGATTTTCTGGACAAGGAGAAACTATTTCCTCCCTATGGAGGTTTGTCTGATCCAGTCATTTAAGCCATGGATGAAACCTGCAGTTTCTCAAAAGACTTAGGAATTATCCCTCAGAAAACAGTTCACTCTCATAGTCTAAGCAAATACAGACCACAAGCATCAATGAGGATTGCAGTATCACAGAATCACAGAATGGGTCAGGCTAGAAGGAACCACAGTGGGGTCATCTGGTGCCACCTCCCTGCTGCAGCAGGGCCATCCCAGAGCACAGGACACAGGGTTGTATCCAGAGGGGTCTGGAATATCCCCAGTGAGGGAGACTCCACACCTCTCTGGACAATCTGTTCAGGGCTCAGTCACTGCCCAGGACAGAAGTTCTTTCTCATGTCCAGGTGGAACTTTCTGGGCTCAGTCCCTGCCCGTTCCTCTGGTGCCATTGCTGGGCCCCCAGAGCTGAGCCTGGGCCCTGCTCTGAGCCTCCCTGCAGACAGGGACAGACAGGGACAGACAGGGATGGGGTCCCCTCTCAGCTGGGGCTGCTCTGGAGGCTGAACAGCCCCAGCTGCCTCAGCCTTTCCTCATAAATGAGATGTTCCAGGCCCTTCCTCATCTTTGTAGCCCTCCAGACCCACTCCAGGAGCTCCCTGCCTCTCTTGTCCTGAGGAGCCCAGAGCAGGACACAGCACTCAGATGTGCCTCTCCAGAGCTGAGCAGAGGGGCAGGATCCCTGCCCTGACCTGCTGGCACCCAGGATTCCATTGTCCTTCTTGGCCCCCAGGGCACTGCTGGCCCAGGGACAGCCTGTTGTCCACCAGGACCCCCAGGTCCTTCTCCTCTGAGCTGCCCCAGCCTCTGCTGGAGCCTGGGGTTGTTCCTCCCCAGGTTCAGGACCTGCCTTTGCTCTGTTGAATTTCAACAGGTTCTTCTCTGCCCACCTCTCCAGCCTGTGGAGGCCCTTCTGAAGGGCTGCACAACCCTCTGAGACACGGTGACTCAGGGAAAACAAGGTTTTGGCTGCTGTAAATCAGTGGGGTATTCACATGTCAGTTTCACCATAGCTTCACAGAATCATAGCATGGTTTGAGCTGGAAGGGTCCTTAAATTTTCTGTCATTTCAACCCCCTTACTGTGAACAGGGACATATTGCATTAGACCAGGTTGCTCAAACTTAGACCTGTTCACTGGGCTGGATCCCTTTCATCCAGCTGAGGAGACTCAATATACCAAGAGGCTTACTTGTTTGGCCCATCCCATATGCCTGTCTTTAAACAAGACAAAACATTTCCACAGACATTTTTTTTTTCTATTTTCTTTTCTTCTGCTTATAGAAAGAATATTGGATAACTAACTTAATTTTGAGCACCAAAGCTCCAAATATTTTTGTTGAGACTGAGGTTCTGCGCTGTTGCTAAACCACTCCATCAGTGCAGAGTTTTATTACCTTTGTGGTTCAGGGACTTTGTGCTGTTGTCCCTTACTTTTCCTGAATGTTACTGTGTCCACTGAGTTAATGGCAAAGCTGCCTGGAAAATACCCAGTCCCTTCCAGTTGGGTTTCTGGGGTTTTTGCTGAGCAGTATTCCTACAGATTGGCCCAGATCATCCTGGAATGGGTTGTTTGTTTTCCACCCCTCACTCCAGGGCTGCCTCTAGTGCTGCTGCAAACACATCTGTGACAGCTCCTCTGAGATCTTGTTTCAACTGTTCTGTCTGTCCCTATTATCCATCCTGCTCCAACAGAGCTGTGTAAAAGTTTCCATGGTCTGTAATTTCGTCATGACTAAGAGTGAGATCTATTACTTCTGCTCTCATTCTGCGTTAAGAAGTAAGGAAAAAGTGTCTTAATCCAAACTGAAGTGACCACTGTGCTGTAAAGCTGACACAACCCACATAGCTCTTATGTGTTAAGTAGAATCATCTGTTTCCCAGTTCAGTAAGTCACAAAGTGATTTTTTTTTTTTACTTATTTTTTTTAAATACATTTTTCCCCCTAAAATACCAAGCTTGGTGATAGTTTAGTTGGAAAATGCACTATCTGAACAGATGGAGGAAAAATCTTTCACAGAAAATATATGCCTATTTCTTTAACTGATGTTTAAGATGTTTTTCACTAGGTAGGAACCCACTGAATATTTGAAAAGGTTATTGTTCTGCCATTATCACTACACCACTGTGAGACTACAGAGTGAGTTTGAATGAAATAAAATTAACTTCACAGAAGTGTCGGGTGGATGTTTATGATAGCAAATTGTCTGACTGTTCTTAAACCAGCTGCTTTCAATAGGAAGTGGGCTGTCTTCCCTCAGTGCACTCCTCCCTGGTTCAGAGCCAAGAACTGGGGAAAAAAAAAAGAAGTTTGCAATAAATGCAGGAAAATGAGGAGGGGAAACTGAAGTTAAAAGGAAATTAAAATAGTGTTTCACTATACCTCCATATTTCACTGTTTAGCTTGATGTCAGTGTCACATAAACATGTTTGTTTCCTAAGAGGAATAAGAAAGAAATCCCTGTTAAGGAATTGATATGTATTCTAAGTGTAATTTATTTTATTTACAAGCCTGGCATAAAATGGTCAAACAGCAGGCAAGATAATCTATTCTTCTTGGAATCTTATCCCTGTGTGAAGCTCCTAGGAAGCAGTTTAATGCTCATAGAGAAATCTAAGCAAGAGCCCAAGAAGGAGGGCAATATTTTCTTACATTTTTATGTATCCTTGCTCCTTGATATCTCTCCATAATTCTAATTTAATATTATCAACATCTTTTCCACAGAATCATACTTTTTGTCAATCAAGTGCAGGAATTTTGAAGTTTTTAGGTATTTTCAGTATCAACACCTACACTTGAGCTTATTATTCTAGATTGCCTCTGCAGTTAATGAAGAAAAAAATATCTGCTTGTGGGACCAATTTGTCCCAATCTATTTATTTTTTTAGGATGAGAGGGCTGAGTGAGCAGGATGCAGCTTTGCCAAAAATTAACTGGGAACTCTGATGGCCAAGAGACTGAGCAGGAGTCACCAGTGTGCCATGAGGGTGGCCAGCATCATTCAGGGTTGTCTGAGCAGGAGATGATCGGGGAACAGAACTTGTGAGACATAAGGAGAAGGTGGAAGCTTCACTTTAAGAGAAGAATAAGCTGGGTATTACTGCTGTCTGCAGCTACCTGTGTGTAGGGAAGCTGGAGTAATTGGTGAAAGTTAGTCGTGAGAAATTTTGGTTACATATTTGGAAAAAAATTCTAGGTGGTGATGAGGGTGGTGAAGCACTTCAGCAGGTTGCCCAGGTGAAATCTCCTTTTTTGGGGGTGTTCAAACCTTGACCATACAACTCCCTGAAGAATCTCACCTAATTGGTTGTGCTTTGAGAGGTGGTTTGAACTAAAGACTTCCAGAAGCTCTTTCCAAGCACCTCTGATTTATGCCCATAAGTTTGTGTGGACTTTGCAATTACAAAGAAAGCCAAAGGGCCATAAAGAAAATTGTGTGTTACCCTGTAAACCTCCCCATTTATGACATCTTCCATTGCTGTACCTTCTGAGCCAAAAATAATCACTCTTTTATCTCTACATTTACTGGTGTGTTCTCTAACCATCTGCCAGTGTAGAGGACCATAGCACCAGGGCATCTATGCCATGACAGGCTGCTCTGTTAGTAGTTTTTGTATTTGGCAGTCAAACTAAGCTATCACAATAAGATTACAAACAGAGATACCCTACTGTGGCTGAGACAGAACCATTTTTCCTTAGCCAAACAAGAAAGAACCAAAAGACTTGAGGAAAAAAAAATTTTTTTTTTCGTCTGATATGGTCTCAAACCTCAAGAAAGAGCACACATCTTGTGTGTGGAAAGAAACAATTCAATCTCTCACTCTCCTATTGATGGAGAGACAAGGCTATAACCAACAAGGTGATTTCAGTCTTATTTCATAAGGTTTGTTTTGTTTTTCTTTCTCAGCTTTTCTTATTGAAGTAAAACAAATTAAATTAATGAACTTTCAGGGAGACAGCTCTGATTCAGGGACATACTTATCTGTGAAATAATTTTCCAGTGAGTGTAATAGCAATCTCTGAACTGAAAATGTCTGCAATGAAAAATCTGTCAGCCATCAGGAATAGATCAGCACAGCTTGACTTGGTTAGGAAGACCTTCAGGAATTGGGCTGGACTATCAACATTGAGTCTGTGTCCCAAAATCTGATTGTTTTCAGTGTGCCAATCAAGGATGGTCAGAGAACAGTGGTCAGACAGGTGGAAGGAGGAAAATGAGTTTTACATGTGGGGTGACTGAGATACTTTGGAATCTCCAGCCTGAAAAATTCCAGCTGGGGGAAAGTAGGACAGGGGTCTGTGAAGCTGTGACTTGGAGAAGCAAGAGTGGGAAGATTTTTACTGTGTCTTATAATGCAAGAATTATGGGTATCAAAAAAGCCTTGCAGAGGGTAACTTTTGAAGAAACAAGAGCAACTTCAGTTTTGTACAACACGTATTCAAGGTGACATGGGATGCTGAAAATGCCACAGGTTGATATCAAGGAGAGACTAGGTTTCACAAAGTCCTGCAGAATATCTCTCTCTATTAAATACAAATATCTGGCTCAAAGAATTCCAGGCACTGAAGTTTCTAAGTTTCTCACTGAGTTTGATTAACTGAGGAAAGTCTCTACCTTGTCTTGTAGCCCATCCCTGGTTTTCTGGTTTCCAGTAATTGTTGGTGACAATGGCCAGATGGAATAGAATGCTTATTCATATGACTTTTAAAGGGTGATTCAAAGAGAATGCAAAAAGCTTCTGAAAAGCCAACATTTGCCCCAGGGACAAACTGATGTGATCTTTGCCTTCATGCTTTTGAGATTTGGTGTCACCTTGGAACACAACCACAGCTTTTGAAAATTGATAATTTCAGTCATTCCAATATCAGACAAGAGTGAGAAATATTTCCTTGAAAAAAAAAATAACAATGTCTTCTCTTTAATTTTTCTGGCTGACACAGTTTCTTGCCATTCATTAAGATTATTATACTGAATAATCATATTGGGAAATTAGCATTAATAACAGAAAATATTTACAGATCACTTTTTATTCAATTCCTTGCATAAAGGATAAATAAAAAAAGACTTCATTCTGTTGGTTGTGGAAAGAAAGTCAATATTATACCATCATACTGCTGGGATCCAAAACACAGCATGAAAAAAAAAAATCCCTAAAATTAAGCATATAAATCCATATTTAGAAGCTTGTGTGCTTTCCCTAAAATTTGTCAACAACTCAAAGGTTCCCTGTGGAGTTGGCAATAGAATTCAGAAGCTGTTACAACACAGTTTGAGGTTTGAGTGGGCTCCTCTTTTCTGAGATGGGTGTACTGTTTCCAGTTTTGTGAATGGCTGTATCACAACAGATGCCCTGAGGCTTATACCTATTTACAAAACAGTTAGATAATTTTCTTGAGGAGCAATATTTCAAGAAAGACTCACTGACACTCACATTCCACTCACGTCATTTCATCTTCCTTTTTGTTCTTATTATTTTATTATTTATTTGATTTTTAAGTAATTTTAAGGCACAGAAAAATTCTTTCCAGTGTAAAGCACTGGAACAGGTTGTCCAGAGAAGCTGAATGTTCCATTCCCAGGAGTATTCAGATCCAAGACTGGATAAACCTGGGAAAGTGTCCCTGCTCACAGCAGGGGTTTGGAACAAAATGATCTTTAAAATCCCTTCCAACCCAAACATTTCTGTGATCCTGTGATTGAGATTTCATGGATTTTTATCATTCTGAAGGAAGTCTGGGTTTTTTCAGTGTTCCCCTGGATGCTCCTGTTGCTTACGGCTATTGGGAGAATCATCAAAGACGTGAAACATCTTTCTTACTGGGATTCAGTATATAAAAAGGAAAAATATTAAACTCCAGATCTATGGCTGTGTTAGGCACATCAGGCTCCCTTGGCTGTCAGTTTGGGAGCAGTCAGACTAGGGCACAGTTCACCTCATGGTCTCAGGACACTGAAGATGGATCAAATTAATCATTCTTTTCAAATGCCCACTTCTCCCCATTGACTTTATTAGACATCACAAGTCAATGTAGCATACTCAAACTGTGTGTGTTTAATCCCTTGACATCTTGCTCAGAATGAAACAACTTCACTTTGAAAACCTAAAATTTAATTTATTCTCTGTATCTTTTTACGTGGTATTACCACTGGAAGAATAAGCATAAAATACTGAGTAGAAAAGAATCCCAGTTTGTATTGGAATTACTCTTACAATTCAGTGTTTTACCCCATTTAATAATACAGCAGTGATCTTGTGCCCTCATACACAGGACCACAAAAAGCTAGTTGCAGTAGAAGCTAAGAGCAGGTCCAAGTTAAAAGTAAAATAAATAGGATCCTCAAATTTTCTAGTCAGCCAAAAAGAAGTTTCTTTGCCAGAAAATATTCTTTAACATCTGCCATCTGTTGGTTTTAATTTTTATTGATTTTAAATGAAAATGACACTGGCTGTAAAGGATTGCTGTTCAAATTTAGCAATACATAACAGACCAGAATTCTAACTTGTTCCCCAGAAAACACTTTTTTCCTTTTTTTCAGTCCCTGGATGCAAATATTTTTATGGACTTATTAAAGAGAAGTCAAACATTTCTAAGTAACATTTTCATGAGTCAGAGGTGTTGAGTTCATTAATGTGATTTTAACTTTAGCCAGAGCAGCAAGTGACCTGCACTTCTGAAAGTCAATCTCTCAAGTCTGAATTTAATTTGGCCTTTGCAAAATAAATAGATGAATTCTTTTGGCATTTCAGAAGCATTAAAATGCAAACATACTCAAACAAACAAACAGATGTTGTTTTGAATAAAAAAATAAATAAAACATAGGCTGTAGAGGAACCATTTCAGTGGGAATCACAACATTTTACTTTTTTTCTGTTGGAACTCAAAAAATCTATTTACTTCCATATGAGGGTGGAAAATGAAAAGTTTCCCAAAAAAAACTGAAGAAACAACCCCAGACTGGCACTTTCACAGCACAATTAACAACACTTTAAAAGAGGAAATAAAACTGCATGATACCATATCTATTTCCTTTAACACTCTCACTCATCTGCTGACCACACAGGACCCCACGTCAGCTGTAAAAGCCATAACACTCACAGCACAAGCCAGAAGCTCAGCATATAATATCCCAAAATGCTTGTTAAAATTGGACAAGAGGGAGCTCCAGCCTTGCCTTCTGCTCTGGATTTTGCATTCTAAATGTCAGCGTGTCAAGCAAGTAATTTTGTTCCCTTGCATTCCACTGAAAAAATATATTTTTGGTTTGCAGAGGTTTAATTTTTAGATTGAATTAATGTTTGCAGAAGATATTTCAAAGTTGTTTCCTTGTAACTATTGTAATAGGACTTCTTAGCATTATTGCCACTGATAACAAATCCATTTAATAGCTGCTTTTCATGTTATCAGTTCCATACATCCTGTTTTTAATGAAGGCTGTTTTCCAACATCCTCTGTACTTGCAACCCCAAAGAGCAGATATAATCTTTTTTTAATTTCATTGTAATAATAGAGGCTACTTGAAAGTATTATTCTAGACATGAAAAGAGATTTCAAGATCCTGAGGTAGGTGTTTTTTCAGACAATACTATCAAACTCCTTAAGCTGAGAACTAGGTTCTCACTGAGATTAATATCTGGCCTAAAATTCTGATTATTTTATATTGAATGATTTTCTCCCTATCCTTTGCCTTCAGCATCACAGTCATACCATTTAGATATGCCATACTCAAGTATAATTTTTTCCTTTACAAACCCTCTGAGAGGGATAAATTTTCTCTCTTCCACAGAAGAATGAAATACGGTGGGCCAAAAGCCTTGTAGTCACATGGGCCATTCTCAAGACAGAAAAAAAAGATAAAATCTGTTGTTATCCATTGTAACCCAGCCTGCCTGGCAGCCAGGAAAAGAAATATAGATTTGCAGGTATAGCTTCCTTAAAAGTTTTTAAATAAATAATGTCCCCAAAACACATTTAACATCAAGGTTTAAGTCATGTTCCTACACCAAGATGCTGGCTGGAGGATTTGCATTGTTATTGCTTGACTCATGCTGACTGGAGGCTATTTTCTGTATAAAATCCACCTTTGAGCTCTAAAACAGAAGTGTTTGTATCAGTGCAGTGTGTCTCCGTCAGGGATGTCTCAAATCTGACTGGTGACACACAGTGATGCATATTTCATCAGTCTAGTTAACACAGGCAGCTCTACAGAAATCATTTCTGTATTCTGGGGAAATTTTCAGAAAGAATAGTTAGCTGTGTATCTGTGTTCACATGCATGAGATTTATATTTGCAGACAGTTGATAAGTTTTGAGACAGTCTTTCTAGATCTCCTTAGTTTCTTTGGATGCCTTTTAATAATTGTACAGAAGCAAAAGAAACGTATAAGAGTGTTCTCCAGACATGAAATTCCATCTGTGTAATTAGACCTATTTAAAAATCAAGTATTTGGTCTAAATGAACTCACGAGGCTTCTTCTTTAGTCCCCTCTTGAGGGGCGTTCATGCTACATGAAGATCTCTCTGAGCTGAACAGAACGAACTGACCTGCCAAAATGTTCTTTGTGATAGAAAATTATACTCACCAAACTTCTGGACGTGAAACTTACAGATTATTTGCACTTTGAAGTGGCACTCCAAAGGCACTCTGAAAATTTAGCCTTATTAAGCACCTAGGAGCTTGCAATCAAGCTACTTGGTAAAAATGACCCTTTCTGACAAGTTCAGTTTGCTACAAGACTGCCTATGGCTTTTTTATCACTAGGATAAAAGCATTCACAGGAAAACATATAGATAATATTTTCATAACGTATATTAAAAATACCCAGTCAAAAATTTTCACCAAAATGTAATTTCAAGGCTAAGTAACATCAAATCTGCTTGAGCACTTGCACTTTGTCAAGGGAGGGATTTAAGGGGATGTCATTTCATGCTCATCTCCTCTGTGCCAAGGTAAATATAGATTGAGAAAAGGCTTTGCAGGGAAGGGAAAAAAAGGTTTTATTTGTTTTTTAAACCAGGTTTATTATAACTGAAAGCTGATCACTTCTCATACTCCAGAGGACCTTTTTAAAATATTTAGTCCTAGAAGTTTACTCAGAAGTTGAAATCAATTTATGAAGTGGATAGCACTCAAAAAAAACCTCTCTCTGATACACAGTCTTTTAAATAACATCCTCTATGAGGCACTAAAGCTTTAATAACGACAATATTCCTGAAATGAGGATAGTGAAAAAAAACAAAACATGAAGTGCAGAAACTGCTATCAATTCCAGTCACAGTGGCAGAATGACTCTAATAGCTGAGACGTTTATGAGTCATAAATTACCATTTATAAATGCAGTGTTTAGCATTCATTTCAATGGACAACATATGGTAACAACATTTCTAAATAGCTTGAACTGATAAATAGGCCAGTGAAGTGGCTCAATTTGTTAAAATGCTAACACATTAACTACTGCATGTGGTGGTGGCATGTTTGCATCCCTAACACTGCCTGTCTGCTTGGGCCTTATGGAAATAGACACTTGCCTTGAATTTATGAACTGGCAGAGTCAGTCTATTTTTCATAATGATTTATGAGGAATCACAGTTTGCAGACTGGGTGATCCATCTATGACTGTGTTAGCCTCAGTCCCACCACCTCACATTGCATGGCTACTTTAACCCCTGGTGCCCTGTCTGGAGAGTCTGCCTGATTCCTGAGCAGTGTTTGGATCTCTTGGAAACACCTTGTCCTTTTAAAGGAGTTAGGTAATGGTTTGAAGCTGATCATTGCTGCAGTGAGATTGAATAGCACAAAATATGATCAGCTGATAACTCACCTGAGTTCATCTTGGCTTCTATAAAAACTGTATTGTTTCACACACACCATTCACAGCTGCTTTTTCTTCAGCATTATGTAATAGCAAAATTGATATTCAGTTTAAAAAAAGAATTAAAATAAATCAGTTCTATGTCTGAAGAAAACAGAAATGCCCTAGCAACTGTAACATTGCAGTAATACAGATTGTGAGTAATATTTGTGGAAGCTTGGGCTGTATTTTTTTTTTTCCTACTCTACCTGTATTTAATTAGCTTTCATTTGGCCTGTCAATGATGTTTAAAAAACAGTTTTGACAGATATATATAAAGCCAAAGCAAACCCCTAGGTGTCCAAAACATGGTGCAGATCAGGGGGTTCAGATGCTCCAGCACAATTCAATAAAAACTACTGATGGAATTCAACACAGCAATTTCTTTTTCTTCTTTTATTATTTACCTTTCCATTTTTCCCTGTTTTTCTCTTTCTCTTTCTCTTTCTCTTTCTCTTTCTCTTTCTCTTTCTCTTTCTCTTTCTCTTTCTCTTTCTCTTTCTCTTTCTCTTTCTCTTTCTCTTTCTCTTTCTCTTTCTCTCTTTCTCTTCCTTCTCATTCTTTCTCTTTTTCCTTCTTTTTTACTTTTACTTCACTCTTTTTGTTTTTTACCTGTCCAATCTCTTTCACCACAGTTCTCAATAACCTCCACCACATGGCTTTTTGTTTTAATGGGAGAGGAAGGCCTCATAACTTCCTTTCCTCATTGCTGATGGTAGAACTACAGATTCACAGGGCTGTTCTGTGATAGACAAATAATGTATGAGATACATTTTATTAAATCAAAATCACTGTGGAACAGGTTTCTGCATTCTGCTAACACTATAAAAATTTCTTGAGTTTTATATGGGATTTAAAAAAACCAAAGATTGGTCTGGAAACAGACTATTCCCTAAAACTGGTGGATATCATCCAACAGAAACCTCTACAGTGGAGACTGCTGTCTCCAAACTTGTTGGGGACAAATTCACCATATCCTATAGTGGATTTATAAACCAGGCCAGATGAATTTCTCTTCATCAGCCATGAAGAGAGTCTAAAATTTAGGTCGAGCACCAACTCAGCACCTATTTATCTTTCCTAATAAGATTTTTATGCTGATAGAACTTTGTTTCGGAGTGAGGGTGCTTTAATCACAACGACAACTCTAACAATATTAATATGAGTGACGATAATGACAACAATAATGATGATAACAATGAAGAGAAAATGCAGTGCTACCTATTTAATAACTTTATGCAGTCTGGATCCAATTGTGCTAAGTATCATAGAAACTTTGAGGATTAATCAAATGTGCTAAACTAAATCAGATTTTGAAAAACCAACCACACACACACACAAAAGAAAAAAAAGCGAGTGTTTTCTTCGTGTTTTGGGAAGGGAATAGAAGTAGAGTACATATTTGCAATCATTTGATTGGTCCCTGGTCTTGTTTAGGTTTGTAATGGCAAAACTTATGGTATGTAATCTCAAGGTGAGTAATTCAAAATTCCTCTGCCTATCTCTACAGAGCATCCTTCAAGAGGAGGTGCTCTGTTAAATTTGTATTTTCAACTTCTCAGAGGAAGCTGAGAAGCTGGGTTTGTTCAGTATTTACAGTTTCAAAACCTGGGAATATGTAAGTATTGGTTGTGTTAATTGGTTTTGCAGCTGCAACCATTTGAGGAGTAATGTTGTGCAACAGTTAAAGGAAATAGCTTAGATAACTGCTCAATCTTAACTGCTAGAGAGAATGAAATGAACAGAATTCAACCTTTCACACTGGGATCAGTAAAGAAAGCAGTGAAAATATCCATTCTGCAGTGAAAATGTCCACAAAGCTGCTCTTTTTGTTGGTTCTTATGTTTAAAACAGTTTGTGTGGAAATCCCAAGCTTTCATTAGTGGTTATTGCTAGAAGAACAAATCAGCTAATACTTGAGGAAGAAAATTTCAAAACAAGGAAGAAGAAGGTGTGTCTGACTATCAAACATGATCTCAAGCTACCAATATGTGCAAAGGTACTTCAAGGGAAATATTGTCTTTAAATACAGGCTTTTCAACAGGCCAGATGCCCTCACTGACTTGATTTCTGGAGAAGCTGGGCAGCTCACCTCTATCTTTAAGAAAAGTTTCTGAGAGTAACATCTGGTCAGCACTTTAAAAATCAGGCCCTGAAAACTGACCTAATACTTTTCATCCATAAGATTTAGAAGTTCACTTTTTATTTAAACAATGTCCCTTCACATTACAGCTAATTTTTTCCTTTATGGCTGGCAAAACAGACAAGACAGGATTGTCTCTGCTGATCACATATAGCTCAAGGTGGTGTGGAGCTGAGCTCAACCCAAATGTCTGAGAAGGAGTAAATGACTGTGGAGAGGGGACTTTTATCTCTTTTATACTTCAGAGATTGCCCTATAGAGTCCTTTCAGATTGCCTTAACATCTTTGCCACTATACAGCTCATTAGTTCTTGCTATTTCTTAACAGAACAGCTGGGTAGAACATGTTTAATTTATACTCAGCTTAGGACTGAAATATATTCTCCATAAAACTTTAAAAAGGAGAAAAATTATATAAAAAAATGTTCCTCCAAGCCTAACCATCACTAACAAATAATGAGCTTGTTTATCATTGCTTTTTTATGTCTGATACTCCAGGCATTTCAGAGCCCTTTCCAGACTATTATCTACTGCCCTTCAAACCCTTCATGTTGTTATCCTGTCTTTTATATCAGTAATAGGTTTTAAGACTCATAGTAATGAATGCAAATATATGACTGTTTTAGGGCAATAAAATTGTTCTATAGCAGTTAACTACACTCTTTGCAACAGTGGAAAGCATTTTAAATTAGCAGTTGGAGAAAACTAGGACATTGGAACACAGAGACAACATAAGAGTGCAGCAATCTATTGGCTGTTACCTAATGGAAAAGTTAGTTCATTAATGCTCAAGTCAGTTGTTGATCACTAAGGGCTGCAATGTAAAGTTTGACTCCTGTCTAATGTGTTGTTGTTGTTAGCTGAAATGGTTTTCTAGAGTTTGTGTCTAGAGTTAATCACAAGTTCTAAATAAAAAGGAAAAGAGAAAATGTGGTAATTTGTTGTTCGTTGGGTTTTTTGGGGCTTTTTTTTTTTTTTGGTTGGTTGGTTTGTTTTGGTTTTGCATTTGTTTTGGTTTGGTTTTGGATTTTTTGGGTTTTTTTTGTATCATTGAATTTTCTGTGTTTCTAGAAGTTCAGCAATTTTTACTTCTATTTTTCTTCAGTTTTTCTTCAGTTTCTCAGGAATCCCTGCCTGTAGTAACAACTTGGGACCGTGTGGGTCCGTTCCAGCTCAGTGTATTCCATGATTCCATGTCTCAGCCCCAGTCACAGCAAGGAGCTGGGAACATGCATCTCTGATCATAGATATGGGTGAGACAGTTAAAGCCAAAGTCATTCTCTATCCAGCTCCTTGGAGACAAGTCATCCATCCATTAGGACAGTAGTGTTGAAATTGTAATGATGCCTAAAGATTTTTTGCTTTCTATAAATTTTTCACAGAATCACAGAATTTTTAGGTTGGAAGAGACCTTCAAGATCATGGAGTCCAACCCATGTTCTAACACCTCAACTAGATTATGGCACCAAGTGCCACGTCGAATCTTTTTTTAAACACATTCAGGGATGGTGACTCCACCACCTCCCTGGGTGGATGGTTCCAGTATTTAACCACTCTTTCTGTGAAAAACTTCCTCCTTAAATCCAGCCTGTATCTCCCTTGGCACAGCTTGAGACTGTGTCCTCTTGTTCTGTCTGTTGTTGCCTGGAGAAAGAGACCAACCCCCAGCTGACCACAACCACCCTTCAGGAAGTTGAAGAGAGTGATAAGGGCACCTCTGAGTCTCCTTTTCTCCAGGCCAAACAACCCCAGCTCCCTCAGTCGTTCTTCGTACGGCTTGTGTTCCAAGCCCCTCACCAGCCTCGTTGCCTCCTCTGGACACGCTCAAGCATCTCAACCTCCTTCTTAAACTGAGGGATGCAGAATGGACACAGTACTAATTTGTAGCTTTGTAAACTGTTAATACATGGTTATATAGCTCCTGGTATTTTTTCCTATCCATTCTCTTAGATTTTAGTATAGTAAGCAAACCTTCAAACACATTTCTGAAATACTGTTTCGTCTTATTTTCAAGAGGATCCCCATTAAGGATATTTTGTTTTCCAAGCAGAATCTGAGAGGACACAAGAAATGGGACAAAGAAGCCCCTGGATCAACACCAGTGGGGCAGTAGCTGAGTGAAAATTACCAAACCAACTGCTCTTATAGCTGGATAATATTTGTTACATGTTCTAAGTTGTTAAACTTATAAAATCTGTAGAAATCCAATGCCAGGAGTGCCCGAAACCACCATAGAGTCACCTGGAAGTTCCAAATAAAGACCTTCTTTTTATCTTGCTATTTTAACACACAAGAGTTTTGTTTTTTGATATTAGGCAGTAATAAATCTGTATTCAGTCTCACTGCATTCTGGAGAACTGATGGGTGACCAGTGCAAAGATAACTAAATCTACACTGTGGATGCCATTGCTCTCCTAGCTCAAATGATCCTGTGGAGTATCCATGAGAATAATGATCCCCACAGTTCTTCAGGATGCTCTGTTTCAGGGCTGGCAGCATCCCAATTTGCATTAGGACGCTGCTGTGCCCATGCTTACAAGCCTTGTTCATAAGCAGATCGAGCTGGCTGAACCTGAGTAATCCAAAAGTCACCTGAGTGGTTCAGGTCTCATCTCTCCAGATCTATAACCCCAGACCCTCAAAAGAAAATAACTAGAAACCTAATCTAAATGTGTTTAAGCTCCCTCCCGTAAATCAAGGATAATAGATGGCACTGTCAGCTGCACAATGGAGAGGATAAATATACTAAAACTTTGGAGCTACTAAATTACTCTCACACTGAGGTAATTTAGTCCTGTTTCCCTGACGGATGGATGAACTTTAGCACATGTTTAAATTCTTTTCTTGGCCATGGCCAGTGCTGTGGGAAACTCTCCCTGTAACTGATCTGTCAGCTGATGATCTGTTTCCTGGGTTGTAATGCTCCATAATTTTGTTAGTGTGAAGATGCATATGAAGAAGCTTTTGCTTCATTTCCTTATGAAGACACCACACTGATGGAGGGCTTAATTCAAAAGCCAGTGTGTTCTTGCAGAAGGACTCCACACTCAGAGTCCAAATCCTGTCATTTATGTCTGTTTAATATCTCCTAAATGTGTCCTTGTTTTTCCCTCTACCTGTACTGCTAGAAATAAGACTGCTTTAGTCATCACTTCCATCAATTACTATTCTACTCTCCTAGTTGGTTCTTCCCATCACCCTACACAAGCAATCATTCATCTTACCCTGAGCTCAGACTTTGTGTAACAACACATTTATTCTGTGTACATTTTCACTTGAAATGTTGCCTTTGGTGAAAAATGTGTTTAACCTAAGACAGAGCTGTCTGTAGAAATAAAATATTTATTATCATATTTTTATTGAAAACATAAATTGATTCCTGTTTTGTTCACAAGCTAAAATAATAAGGGGTGGAGAGCAGAAAATGTAGCTTGGCTGACCAATCCCTTCCAACTTTGCTTAGCAGCTAAATACCCACGACAATTAAACTTTGTAAATTTGGGACTGACTCATACAAACATGTCAGCAAAAGTGAAACACGATTATTTCATGATTTTTTTTTTTTTTTTGTAAATATCCTGAAACATTTATGGTACAACTTACATTTTTCAGAACAAAATACACAAGGATTTTAGTTCTATCATTTATTCAAAATTCAGTGTTCAGTCTTGGGCAAGTTATATGTTTAGGCAGTAAGATTGTTCAAAAGTATGGAGGTAAACAGCCTCCAAAAGGTCATTCTTAAAAAATGCCATTTACTGTAGCTGAGAATAAGGGTATGTATTTGCCACGAATTGGATTTTTTTATTTTTAATGTTTGGTGTTGGGTTTTTTATTCCTTGTAAATTTTATCTGTGGATTTTTCAGTTCCCTCAAAAACTTGATTAAGATAAGGTGTCATGGCAGAGAGAGTTTCAGCAACCAAATGGTGTTCTCTGGAAGCAGAGGTAGTATTTGATTTTAGACAATTCAGTGATGCCCTGGCATTCCTGAGAATTCAGCTTGCACACTTTCAGCAACAAATGATGTACAGGTAAGATGGAAAAGTCATTATCCCAGTAACTACACAATTAGGAAAACTAGGCTGTGGTGATTTCCATCATGTTTTGCAAGCCTTTGTCCAGCTAATGAGCCTGTGGATCCTAAGAAGAGATTAGATGTGACTGTTTCTCAGTCACGACACAATCTCAGTGACTTTACTACAGACCCAAACAATCTACTTCAATGTTTCTTGGGTTTCATGTTGAAAGCAACATGCTGGTTGTGACTAATTGAACTACCCATGGTATTTCTTTCTCTGAGGAGAAATGTTTATAAAACTGGACCATTCAGCCTATTCAGACAGGTGTTTAATTTAATAAGGCCTGTCATAATATAAATACGTAACAGAGAAAATGGGTATTAAAAGCATTAATGCCTCCAGACTTCAGCATATTGTCACAAAACCTGCTTCCATAAATTGTCTACAGATTCAAGAAGCAAGTGTGACTTTACAGATGATTTGCTGTGGAAGTGCACTGGGCATCACTGCAGCTTTGAAACATGGAAAGATATCCACAAGAATCTCTGCATGGAGCCAGCTCAAGCACGGCAAGGTCAGTGCTGTGGCTGAGCACAAAAATTATGTTAAACCCAAATCCCCAGGCTTTGTCCAAGTACCAAACTCCCCAGAACTACTTTATTCAATAGAAACATGCAGAGAAAACCTGATTCTGCATGGGGCTGGCTTGTGTCCTCTGTGCTAATTAACTTGGGCTCTGAACACCATGAGAAGAGGGTTATCTGGTCTTGAAATAGCCTTGGAAGCCATTTCCTTCCACGTGCTGCTGTGCCAGAGCCAAAGCTCTGGTGGACCCAGCTGGCTGTCACCATTTCTGTCAGACATGAGCTGGCTCTGAGAGCGGCATTCATCTCATTTAATGTTGGATGTCTGCACTGCAGACATCTACATCTCGATTAGTCACCCTTGTCTCCCTTTATAGTCAGTGGAGAGAAACAGGCATGATTCACCCCATCCTAAAACAGACATCTCGAATGTGGATGAATCATGCCTCAACAGTGTCTGTTTTGTGCAGGCAGTGAGAGGAAATGATGGAAACACAGGACTGATGTCAGGAAGGAAATCAGAGAAGTCACTGAGTGACGGCACTGCAGGAGAGGGGCATTTGTGGGACATGCAGGTAAGCAGATACAGAAAAATCCAGATAAAAGACTTCTTTATGGTCGCATGGCAACTGGTTTGAAAACCCAGCAGCCAGAGCATCATCTCTGAGTCAGGAATGAAGGTGGTCATTTTGGTATTGGTTTCAGCATTAATGATAAAACCCACTGTGTTTAATCAATGATCTGTATACATCTGCCTCTTCCTAAGGCAGATCATTAGGTATGATACATCTCTCCAGTATCACAACATGATTTGAGCTAAGTGAGATACAGAGAACTTCACTGGGTTTAGTGATCAATTTTAGCACCATTTGTAGTTCATTATTTTTTCTTTTCTTTCTGGTGATTTATCAAAAAGAGTGAAGCCAAGCTGAAGCGGTGTCCCATGGCTCCCATAATCCAGGCAGGTTACTTCATCTCTTCACTCACTGCATTTACAGCCTCAAAAAGTAAGATAACAATTATTTCATTTCTGCCCAGTAACTTCCCCTTAAAAAAAAAAAATATTATGTAATATTATATCACAACTGGACTTTCTCCCCTCCAATAGTGACAGAATGAAGTTTATTTCCAAACAAATGAGAAAGCTAACACAATAAAATTTGGATGTTCACAGAATTCATGGTTTTGGGCAGCCTTTGTTTCTGACTTATGTAGCTTCAGCAAGAACCTTGGGGAGTCCTGTGATCTGAAATTAAAAAAAAAAAAATCAAAACATGGCATTCTTCTACAGCTTGACACGTGAGCAGTTAGTCAGGGGTACACAATGTAGTGCCCTCATTTCCTCAAAGTGGAGCTCTTTAAAGCTTGCATCCCATGCCTTTCCTGTTGACATCCAAATTGACTTTCTGCATTTCATAATGGTAGTTCCTGACACTTTGTCTGACAAACCCACTGCTGGGTCTTTCTCAGAAGCACAAGAGTCAGGGATAAAGCTGAAGGAAAATGCATCACTTATTGCAGTCATTTCGTTAAAGTACACCCCAATACCAACAAAGTAAGACAGGAAATTATTAGAATTGGACTGCTGTCATCAACTGCTATTTCATCAATTGCTCAGTTTTCTGACAAGCCCAAGTTCCTCTTAGCTTTAAGCCATTAAAAGAGTAATAATAATAATAATAATAATAGTAATAACAATTCATCCAGAGAAAAACAAGGCAGCACTTTAGGGAGAAAAGTACCATGTTCTTGTCAGTGAAGGCTATCATCTCCATGTAACCTACCACAGAAATGTCTCCAACCCACAGTTCCCAAGCTACTGCACTGCCAGGGTGTCTGCATGGTCTCTGGGATCCTTGTTTCTGTAGGAGTGAAAGGACTTGTCTCAGTCTCTGCTCTCTTAATTCCCTCCTGTCTGTTGGAGAAGGAACCAGACACTAAGCAGTGTTTTACTTGAAATGCAGGTGATGGGGAAGAAAGGCTGTATCCTCTCAGTCCTGAAGGAGCTAATTTCTGCTTTGCAGCTTCTAGAAAATTGCTCTGAAGAAACACTTGCTGGCATTCCAGGTCCTGGCTCTGCACATCTACCAGTGAGCCCTACCACATGAGTCCCTTGGGCATGAAATGTTCCCTATCATGTAACTGGGTAATGCCCAGGCTGCATGGCTCCACAAAGAAGAATAATTAGATAGATTTTGGGGCAGAAATTAAGTATATTCTATTTTTACAGGTGAACCAGGCCAAATTGTCCTGTTAGCACCACTAGCCTGTATCCAAACAATCCCATTGACCTCAGCTGAGTGTAGCCAAGAGGAGAGCTCAGCCTCGGCACATGTCCCCCACGGCTGTACCACAGTGAGCAATTATTGCTGTTTGTTATTTCTATTGCTGCAGAACCCACAGGATCGAATAAAGATCAGGATCCCAACTGTGCTGGGTGCAGTGCAAACACATAAGCAGTCATGGTGCCTGCACTGAAGAGCTTACAGCTGTGTCTCTTAGGAGAACATTTCCTCGTCTAATAGACTTCTCTATTAAGAACTGTTAATTGCTTCATTCAGCCTAATTTTGTGTGTGTGTGTGTGTGTGTGTGTGCTTAGTTTCTGCTATTTCTCCTGCTTGGCCCCCCTAGACCATCCTTAATAATTCTCCTCCCTTCACAGCTTTCCACATTGTGCTGACAATTATTATTTCCCCTCTTGCTTCTTGATTGTGTGATCAGATGCTTCTCTTCCAGACACTTTCTGCTTTTTAGTTTTTTGTTGTTTTTTTTTTTTCCTTAAAATAACTATTTGTCCTCATTCTTTTTATTGTAATAATGGTTTTGGATAATTTTAATTCCAACATGGCTGAGTGCCACTACTTGTGCCTCCTCTCTGAGCCATGATGTCATGTTTCCTTGGAGGACTCCCCAAAAGCACATTCACACTCTGCTATTCCCTTTGCCTGTGTTTTACTACCAGAGAAATGGCTCATTGTCACCCCACAGGTTTCCTTCACTCTTGCAACCTAAATATCACATCTTCCATTTGCCAAATGTCTGCTTCAGATTACCTCTTTACACACCTCTCTCCAGAGGCATTAGTTGGTAGGTTTTTTCCCACTCTTCCAGGCTGACTCTCTTTTCACTGTTTCCTGCTCATATTTCTAAAGTCTCTCGGTCCCTTTGTATCACTTTTGTGCTTTAATTCACAGAAACCTCAGCAGGGTTCAGCCACAGGAGGGTCTCTGTGGCTTTCAGAGGCAAAGTGTATCCTCTGCAGTGCAGTTACACCTTTGAAAGATCACGGGCTTGCAGTAGGAGCTCTGACTCCCATAACTGCAACTGTGGTGCTCCATGGCCAGCACTGGTTTTTACTCCACAACTGGAATAGCAAAACTCTGCTCCTGAAGGGGAATTTTCAGAAATGTAATGCTCATGTTGCTTATTTCTCATAAAACCCATACAATCTTTTATAAGAAATAAAATGAAATAGTGATCATGCTAGTCCATGAACAATTTAACAGTCTGGTAAAGTTCCCCATAAAAGCTTCTTAAAAGAGAGAATATTCTTCAAAAGTAATTGCTTTCTGCTATGACACTGGCTGCCAGACCATAGCAGGGCATGGTAGAAATGGTTGATGTTTCCTCTTATTTCTATGCATTTTTAAGGGTTGAAAATCCATCAGATAACTTTAACCTTGTAGGTCATTAATCCCATGTTGTTGGACACCTCTTACCAATCAAATTTTCAAGAGGGAAACCTGAACCATCATATCTGGACATAGGTGGTTAGACATCCCAAAGGAAATGAGGAATATGAAAACTTCTTTCTCTACTTTCAGGTAGAGAAAGAAGTTTTCATATTCTTTCACTACAAGAACTATTTCTCCTCAAAAGTAATTTTCTTAACATTATATAAGGTGCAGTCTCTTCCTCATATCTATTTGAAAAGCAATCATGTAAGGATTAGGTGGCAGACACCCTGTTTAGTCTAGAAAACTGTACTAACTTTCAGAGATTATAGTTCCTTGACTGCCTCCACACTTTTCCCTAATGAGAAAAAAGTAGGTGACCGTGTTCCCTTTGATGGTATCTGAATTTAATACAAAGACATGTCACAGCAATGATGTCATAAAGCGGGAGTTATTGTGACTAACCACTAATACCAAACGACTTTTATTACCAAAATTAATTTGCTAATTGGTTGACTGTTATCTTTTAGCTGTTTCCTTGGAATTATCAAAAAGACTGGGGAAGAATAACTTCAGGAAATAGAATTCTCTTTCATATCAGGCTTTTGACAAAGTTGCTTCAGTTTAAGGTATCCTCATTCTGTAATTTAAACTTGTTGCCTACACCTTATATACAGGTTTTAACATCAGTAAATTTAAAGTTCTTCAGCTGGTATTAACTCCTTCCCATATGTGGTAAATCAAATTACTTCTTATGTGCTACAGTTAAGGCTATCATCATATGATCACAGAGTCATGGAATGTCTTGGATTTGAAGGGACATTAAAGATCATCTCATTCCAAGCCCCCCATCATGAGCAGGGACACCTTCCACTAGACCAAGTTTCTCAGACGATGGATAGTGGCTCAGGGGATGTGTGCAAATAATTAAGATACAGTAACTTAAACATGAGTTTTGTCACTTGAAGTTTCTTGTAAAAATATCAGAGAAAACCAGATGATTTGGATTAGGGAAGAAAATTTGTTTTGGTACATGGAAGTGTCCAGATATTTTCTACTACTCTGCAACACCATTGAATAAAACACAAAAAGCAGTGTCTAACGGTAAATCTCACCTTACCTCTGTCCAAACACTTGAAAGATGGCTATCTAAGTCCCCTGCATCCTTCATATTCACACTAGGGGAAATTTGACAATTTACTGTGAGGTTATGCCATTTAAAAACTCTAAATAGATTTTAAGGAATACCTTAAATGGAGGGACTTGATTTTTTTATTTCAAGTTAAACTAATTTCTGCTGTGGAAATGCTTGACATTGTGCAGCTTCCTTGGTTTTGGGGCAAGAAAAAGAAACCTTTCTGCAGTAGATGAATCAATTCTTTATGTCATAAGGGTACTTCGTAATTATCACAATTAAACAATATTAATATTAATAGGATGTTTTCTACTATCTGCGGGCTCCTGAGCAGTTTTGAACACAGCGCTTCAAGAAAACCATGGTCTGGCTGACATAATTAGGAAATAAGGTCAGAAGAAAAATTACCTAAGCAGAGTGATTGTAAGGATTCAGGTTGTTTGGTCTAGAGAAGATATCCTGGGGGTGCTGCTGATAGTGGTCACAGATTCTTCCTTAGTCTTTCTGAGACCGCTGCTGAGGAAGAAGAAATGATGCACACTTGACATCTCTGACAGGTGGGAGACACAACACATAATTTCAGAAAAAAAAAATTCATGGAAGGGAACAAACTCCAACATTTCCAGAGTTAAAATCTTGGGCCAGGGAAAGGTTCCAGAGTGCTAAAACCAGTGGTCTACACAGACCACAGGAGTGATATATTAATATTCCTGCTTTTGCAAGGATGAAAGGAAATACCTGAAATACCCAGCAGCCATATACACACAATCTCAAAAAATCTCATGAAATCAAGATAATCCTCACTGTAGTATATTGTATATTATAAATAACACCTCAGATTCTGCTGCAAAGTTAACTGAAGTTACCTCTAGCTTTGTGCATTGTTCTATAATCATAAATTTCTTTGTATTAATTGCTTATTCATTTAAATCCATGCACAATAAGCCTGACTACCTTTTGCCACAACATTTATTTTGGGATTTTTTTAAACCTCTTTTTCAGATTTTGTATACCTTTTGATTCAGTAGCTGTCACTAGATTTTGCATAAAAGGTGATGCAAAAATTAAAGCAAATACTGTGAATACAACTTTTCTCCTGTCTGAATATGCAGTCATCCTCACCCTGGCCCAGTGCTATCACACTTTCACCAGCCTGGGGTTGTTTGTTTTTTTTTTTTTTTCAGATGGAATCTGAAAGGAACAGCTAGCTGAGGAGCTGACAGAGAGCAATTGAAGCAACAGATCCCCTGACAAGTTGTTTCAGCTACAAGGTCAATTAGACATTTTGCAGTCAAATAAGATTCTGAGTCCCCGTGTATAGCTGATCAAATTGCCCAGATTTCTTATCTTGCCACTGCTTTAAACAGCTTGTCTGTGGATACTGCAGTGATCCTTTCTGGATGAAAACTCTGGGGAAGAATGTCCTTCATCACAAGGTCTCAGGCTCATTTGTTTTGTCAACAAACTGCAGTGTTTTTTGAAGCTGCTGTGGGAACCACAGGGAAGATGCTGCAAACACAATAATGCATTGTCTGAGCAGGCATTCAAAGGTAGGGAAGGAGTCAGATGTCACTGGAACATGTTGCTTCTTATTTCTGTGGTGAGGGTGAGCAAAAGGAAATAATCCATGAAAGACACCCAGGTACACTCACTCTTTCACTTTCATCATTCTGTATACCAGTTACAGTGAGAAGGGATTTAAAATAATTGTTTAAACTGTGCGAGTTCTGAAATGGCTTCCTGCTGACAGAGAGTGCCATACTCTTGCTGTCTGCCTGCCTGCATTTCTAAGGCCTATATTTGCCTAATATCTATTTTGGCACTTGCATATTGACAGTAATGGAGAGTGATGATTATCTGCAGAGGATGTGGAGGCAGTGCAATATTCCCCATTGTCTCACAAGCCCTGTTGGGTCAGATTTCAGACAGACTGGCCACCTCTGGGTGAAGGAAGAGACGATATCTCTCTTTTCATTGCCTTTTTATATTTGGGCCCTTGTCTGTTCCTCCTGATTTTTAAGAGGTTGTATGTTATTAATAGGCACAGTTAGCAAAAGAATGTAGCACAAAATGCAAGGTTTTTGTGCCTTATGGTATCTACCTGGTGTAAAATGTAGATTTTATTTCAAGCAATGATGATGTTTTCTGATTTCTCCTGGGCTTTGAAACACCTCTGTCACTTTCCAGTTGTAAAAATTCAGAATAACACTTCATAAAATCATAGAGAGACTTGGGTTTGGAAGGGACTTTTGACGCCATCTAATTCCATCCCTCTGCCATGAGCAGGGACACCTTCCACTATCCCAGGTTTTTCCAAGCCCTGTCCAACCTGGCCTGGAACACTTCCAGGGATGGGGCAGCCACAGCTTCTCTGAGAAACCTGTGCCAGGGCCCCACCACTCTCACAGCCAAGAATTTCTTCCTAATCTAAACCTACTCTCTGTCAGTTTGAAACCATTTTCCCCTTGTCCAATCACTTCGTACTCCTGTAAATAAAATGGAATAATTTTTGCACTATGTCCAGTAGTCTCAAGTTTTTAAAGTGATTCCAGTTAGATCAGAACTGTGAGTCCACCATGCTCTCTCTGTGGTCTTGTCACAAAATATACAATGCAGTTCAGTGCTCTGAACTTTACTCTTGGGATCTCTCAATGTCTGTCCCATGTATCTGAGAGTGGCGGTCAGTGGTTCACAACCTCTTTCTTCAGTTAAAGAAATAGTTAAAAGAAAAATAATGACCTGAGAACAACCAGTACCAACATCCTTTTTCTTCAAGTGAAAAGACTGCTTCTTGGATCTTAGATTTGCTCTGCTCTAAAAAGGGACATGGGAATGGGTATATTTTTATTAAATAGAAATTACCCAAAAAAATTGGATTTTTTTTTTGCCTGACATGGTGTGGAATAAACTCAGAAAAATACATAATGTCAGTTGATGCAGGCATTACATGATGAATCAGGATAAGGTAAGATAAGACAGGACAAGACAGAACAGAAATTAGATGAACGTCCAGAAGTTTGTTGGCTTCCCACTGGCACAACCATTTCCATCTCACATTCATTAATCCTTCATGAGCCTCAAAAATTTGAGTTTATTAAGCCAGACTGAAGCCAAACCACCCATGGATTTTCAGCATGCTTGTGATTCAGTTTCCCCTTTTCACACAGCTACGAAAAATGTAAATACCTTGTCATGTCTGTGTAGAAAATTTGTGAAGAAATAGAATTTGCCAGTGCCTGGAAAACAGAGAATTAATTTCACACAAATCAAAGGTTAGTGTTTATTTCCACTCTGAGTGATAGAAAAGATGTACTTCTATATTAAAAAAAACCATTTTAAATAGGTTGTCCAGTTGGCTTGCAAAAGACAGAGGTGGAATTTTTCTTTGTTTTAATACTAAATATTGATTTGAACTAAAATTACCATTGGATTAGTAAAGATTGTATCAATTGGTTATTGATACAATCTTTATCAATGTTAGGACACTGCAGGAGTTAGCTTTGCCTGACTTATTTATGCACTCTAAATATAGCAGTCATGCATCAAATAAGAAGCACATTTATAAATAATTTATAGAAGATGAATAATGGATTGTTAGATGTCTTAATAAATGACTAATCAATCGTTATAGAATCCACAGGTCAGAGGTTACTTTTAAACATGGCAAATAAACTACATGAATAATAAGCTGTCCAGAAAGCATCATCCTTGCAACTGTATAGAAAGCCATTCATATCCATAATATGCATAGAACTAGGCTTGATGAATAATGCAACAAGAAACAAAATTTAAAGCACACATATTTGTTGAGTATACTCCTCAAAACCATTCCTCTTGCTGGTCTAGGGGTTCTAAAGCTGGCAAAAAAAAAACAAAGGGAGCTTGAAAATGGTCCGTGAAGGCAGGGGTACTGTCCTCCTCAAAAGCAAGTTCCTGGTTTTCAGCTCCTCTGGGGGAGGTGCAGATGTTGTACAAATCTTTCACAAGATCAGGATGTGATTAGCATGTCTAAGTGATGCAGGTTATTTCTGTACTGTTGCTACTCGAGATTCTTTCAGAGATCTATATATATTTGTAAACAGGAAGACAAAGTTTCCTCATCAGCATTTCCTTATGCCATAAAGAACTTATTATGGGGCACATATAGCTGGTGGATGCACAGACCTGCTACTATTGGCCAACAAGATAGACTGCAGAAAATCTAAAATTGGTAATAAAGAGTGCTGTAGGGTTGCTGCCTGACTCCAGACTGGAGTATCTGTGCTATATCTTACATGGTCATCCTGTAGAACCATGTGCTCCTGCCCAGCACAGAAAAGGACCAATGTTGCACCCTCTGGTGACCTTCAAAGCCTTGTCCCTGAGTGGCAGGTCATTCATATTGCATAGCTTTGATTAACTACTCTTGAAGGCCTCATTAGAACCCAATAATGAAAAGAAAAGCCAGATATAGGCAGAAAGCTATACAGTATTTGGGAAGATGGAAACTCTTAGGCTGTGGGTGGTTGATCATTTTTCATCCTGAAAGAGTAAGAATACAAATAAGAATAAATTACTCGTTTCACATTTTTAATAAGATGATAGAATTAATTCATTGTACAGTCTGCTTTTTTTTGTTTTTCTTAAACCCTGAACAGTTTCTGAAAGCCTTTAGAAGTCAAGAAGTCTATAAGACTGTTTCAGCACGTTAAATAATCCAAAGGAAAACCTGAAAGACAACTGAATGTGTCAGCTAAACAGTTTAAGCTCTCCAGCTTTAGTCTCTATAGGCAGCAATTACATTTCGAAGGAAAATGTTTTACAATTGTAATTACACATAATAGGAGGAATGTATTTTTTCCCTTTATCCTACTCCCATGGTGAGTCAATTTAATTTTTAAATACAAGAGACATAATTGATTTTAGCCCTAGATTAGTACTGAAAATGATCTATATGCGCTCTCACTAATGGAACAAGAGAATTGGCATTCCTTGGGGACCTTAACCCAACCCTGTTCATGGCAACAATTATTAGACCCTGACAGGTTAGCTACTAGGAAGAGGGGGGCATAGAATACCCTGCTGATTAACAATCTAGTGAAATAATTAATGTTATGCTCTTCTCATTTAATTACGGATTATTCACAAATATATTATTATTAGAGACCACAAAGGGAAGTGGCTGTGCAGAGTTTTGACTTCATCTATGCTGCTTATAGGCCTTTTGTAAAGGGTTTAGGGAAGCCTTTTGCTTTGATTTGCTTCTGAGCACATCTTAAACAAATGGGGAGCTTTTACAATTTCATTAAGGTCTGATCCACCTGCCATGGAAATAAAAAAAATTCACACCAATATCAGTGGAATTATATCAGGCTTAAAAGTATTATATCAAGACGAGGTTCTTGCTCAATATATTAGAGTAATGGGTGACCAATCAGCAGAAATGCACCTTGTTCAATTTCTAATACCTTTCTTTCCTGGTGTCATAGTAGTTTATATCAATCAGAACATATCCTTGTGCAGGCTGATATGAATAGCAAGAATAGGCAAAAGACTTTACACTATAAGTGTGTATTTTTTTTTCATCTGCAATAGTATCAGTAATTTTAGATGTCAAGTAGTTTATTTCAAATAAAATGAAAGTGAAATGAATGGGAAAATGTTCATGGCATCTGGGAAATTCCAGCCCCTGTGGTTCACTGACCAGCCAGATAATTTATGGGTAATTTAGCTCACCTATAATTTCAAGTGACATACACACATGGGCATATAGTCTACCTTGCTTTGATAGCAAAAAACATGCCTTGTTCTGCTGGATATTTGTCTGTTTTCTGGAAAATAGGATCTCCCAAATCTGAACATGAGTTGCAGTTCTGTTAGTTTCCAGTTGATTAAATACTGGATTTCAAATTATTTTATATTCTTCACCAAATTTGCACAAGGACTTAGATATGTCAAGGATAGTGAGGAAAAAAACCAAAAACAAAACAGCTCAGACTTTCAAACATGGGAGTTCAGAGTCAGATTCATTGCTAACAACACTTGGTGGTTTTAGTGACAAGGCACTTTTGCTGTAGATCTCCAATCAATTCCACCATCCAGAAAATAAGAACACAAAACAAGACTCTAGAGAAGGTGCACCGCAGATTTGCTAACTAAGCTGTGTGGTCAGGACGTTCTTGTCACTCTTGTTTCTTGCTGCAAAGAATTTTGTGTGAGCAAATTCTTGTCAAGACCCGTTGGCTCCAGGCTAGGCAGGGCACCAACACATTTTTAGCATGAAACTTTTAGACTCTGTCCTGTCTCCTTTCTCTGTGTACTCTTTCTGTGGTTGACTTGCAGCTGCTGACTGAGTTTTCAACAGAGAATATTGGTACTCTTCTGAACATCCAGTGAACAATGAAGGTAATAATGGAAATCTTCATTCCTTCAGAGGGATAAGACTCATCTGGGAAGAATCATGCTGTTGACCAGAAGGACCCAAGAGAGAACAAACTGATCAGAGCCAGGCCATGAGACATGAGAACCAATGTTGAAGATCCTGCTCAGTGGAGGATGGAGTAGACAACCTTTAGAGTTCCCTTCCAACTCAAACCTTTCTGTGATCCTGTAATATTATGAATGTATCAGCAACTGCCACACTTCAGAGGCATTCTGGAATCCTCGGTGAGAAGATGCATAAAAAGAAAGTATGTTATACTGTTAAAGGAGTAAATAAAACTGCTTTACACCAAAGGCTGCACCTAAGAATCAATGGATTTGTCCTCAAGTGAAAATTCTGCAAGAACAGGACTCTGTGCTGCAAGCATCTTTTGATGTGTCTGGCAGCCCAAAGGGTTACACATTGTACTTGTATGCAGCAATATTTTGTATGTCTCCTATGACTTTACAACTTTGCACTGTGTCTCATAGAGACCACTTTCAATCTTAGTAAAACCAACGTGAATAACATCGTCTGGCCTGGAATGTGAAAAGCACTGTTGCTAGATAAAAAGAGACAAAGAGCTGTTCTGGTGGTTGTGTATCACCCATTAGAAGTAGAAATATGAACACAAAGATAGTCCCAAGGTAATGATGTAAGACATTGGCAATCAACTGCCCCCTTGGTGTCTGTCTAGCTTTTCTCACCACTCCAGTTTTGCTGCAGCACTAGTCCAGCTTTGCCCATTTTGGACTGGACCAAGATCACACCTGATGTTCTCAGAGCACAGGAAGAACAGAGAGATGAAAAACTCCCTCTTTAGAAAAATCAGCAGTGTAGACAGTGGACCACAGTTTGCTACCACTGTGTAAGGCCACACAATATTGAGAAGTGATAGTTCACTGGTGCAGCCTTAAATCTACTCAGCATTTTGAAGTCTGTTGAGGAAAACCAACCGCTGACCCATTATACTCAAACTTTTTTCTCTCAACATGCATTCTAATTGAAGATAAGAGGCTCCATAGCAAACATGACAGCCAACACGTTAAACTCAGCAGGAGCCTATGGACACAGTAAATGTTAATTGATAGCACTGTGTCAGCTATTGGTAAAATTTTACATCAGTGAAGTGTAGCTTTGCCACAAAAATTAAAAGCACAAAATAGGTGTGTGCCACTGGTATTTCCTAACTTGAGCTGTAATGTAAGAGGACATGGATTCAACTAAGAGGAGAATTTTACAAACACAAAAATACTACCTGAAAAATGTGGAGGTGTCTAATGTGGGAGATATTAAGTCAAAATTTATTCTGGTAAAATAAATGAGAGATTGGATGCTGGTGTTTGTTTCATGTTTTCTCCTCTTACAGGATTTTCTTCTTTTCTGGTATATAAACAGGGAGGCAGTTTCTCCTATGAGACCACTCTGCTGACTCCCCTTCTCTGTCATGTCCAGCAGTAAGGACAGGAGGCAATGATGGGAAATTATGTCCAGGAAGTTCCACCTGAACATGAAAAAGAACAGAAGTTCCTGGGCAATGACTGAACACTGGGAGAGATTGTCCAGAGAGGGTGTGGACCTCACTGGGGATATTCCAACCCTTCTGGACACAATCCTGTGTTTGGGGATGGCCCTGCTGGAGCAGGGAGGTGGCACCAGATGACCCACTGATATCCTTTCCAGCCTTGCCCACCTTCTGTGGTTCTGTGATCAGCTACCCCTGATGGTCATGCACTGAGTGCTCCTCTCCTGACACTGCTTTGTGATCTTATCTTGAATAGATGCCAGTGTGATGCTCTGTCTGAAGCATTGCTTGCTCTGGCACCCCTTCTGTCCCCATGAGATAGGATGTATAAGCCTTGCCAGATGGACACACAGATTCAGCCCCACACCCTCACAGCAAATTTTCACTTGAAACTGAAGGTTTCATGACAATATATGTGGGGAAGGGCGGGTTCTGTTTATTCCTACATTTGAATTTGCACTTGCACTCGTATCCTTACTCTCTTACTCCCCAAACGAACACAAACTTTCTGTGGCACATGAGGGACGACCAGCAGAGTGCAGCAACCATTTGAGAAGAAGGTCTTGCATGTTACTCCTTTTAGTATGTGCTTGGACAAAGAGGAGGCCGCTGAAGGCAGACTTCAAGCCCAGATGTGTGCACATGCTAGTTACCAGAACTGGAAATTCCTCAGTGAAACACTTCCAGAAGGCTGCTGTAGAAAAGAAAAAAATTGTTCTTCGTACCTGATTCTGTGTTAATCAGTCTTAACCAGAAAAAAAAAAAAGACATGAACAGATGATCATGCAAAAACTGAGAGAATAGACCCTAAATGAAACTTTTTTTCTATACAAATAGCAATAAAAAGGTCTAAGTATCTTACTGTGAGGTCTACATTACGTGGACATTTTTCATCCATTTATTGATTATCAGGATAATGATGGAGAGTAACCTTTCACAGTTTGAACAGGTAGAGACTCCTGTAAGGTCAGGGAGGCTCTGCTGCTGGGATGATGGCACAGGATGGCTCCTGACAGTGGCATTCCACATTGGACACACCAAAGGTAGAAATAAAAAAGGATGTTGAAAATGTTAGCAAGCCACTGATTCCAGACAAGCATAGTAAACAGCAAGGATAAAGTAGGTTAAAATTAAGTGGGCTACTGACTTCTTTTAATGTTCCTGAAAATGAGTGTGTAAATAATTCATGCAAGCTCAGAAAAGGGTATATGAAGATTGACAGTGGGTCACATATATTTAATTTCCTCACAATAAAAGATAACTGTCCTTCCTTTTAAGAAAACACCCTCTTCAGTTTTTCACATGAAGTGCAAAGTGGACCCACAGCAAATTGACTGGTTTGAAGAGTCATTCATGAAAAGGCACCCAAGATGATTTCCCGGAGGGGTTGGATGTGCTGTGAGAAAGATGGGATGCCCTCAGCCCCATTCCACAGATTTACCTAGAGCATCCTCTGAGCTGGAGAGCACGCAGAGTACCATAGGCAGGTCATAAAATTAAAAGAACCATCTTCCCTTATATTTCTTTAACGATTTAGCTTGTTGCAAGTTTAACAACCAGAAGGAATTATAGATGAGATTTTTGGCATATTATGACAAAGCTGAAGCCATTCAGCAGTTTCCAGTGCATCTTATGAAGCAGTTTATATGGAATGCTTGATAAAAGGGTGGACAAAACTTAGGGCTTCCAGCTCTTAAAATGTAGTCTTTGAAATAAAGGTAAGAAAAATAACTGTTTTGTGTAAAAAATCTAGCACACATTGTGGTACCCAGGATTTAACTTGCAGATGGGTGTACTGATTATAGAAAAACATAATGGGTAGAGAAAAAAGATCATAAAGCAGCAGGTGTGAAAGAGTCTAAATCTCTGGACTCTTTTTCTGTTCCTTCTCTTTAAATTAGATTGCTTCCATATATTTAGTGGTGTAAATATCAGTTTACCAACTAAATTTGTTGCTGAATTTGGTCAGAACCTTTCTGTGGTATTTATGTTCCAAATCCAAGTACTTGAATTGATGCTTATTCTTGTCCTCCTAATCCAACCACAGGCTTTTAAGTCTTCCTCCTGGTTTCCCCTTCCTTGATTCTAGCTCCATAGGAGAATTTCATAGCAGACATTTCATTTTGCCCCTTCCTGAGAACAGCCCCTGCTTCTCTAACATGTAAGGTGGGTACAGATAGTGAGTGAATGCTGGGCTGCCCTCGAGGTCAGAGCTCCAGAAGCATGCACACACTGCCAGGAGCATCCAAAGGGGATTCTCTCCCTGGTTTTAGTGCCTTATGTCCTTTTCTCACACACTGAGAGATCTAGTCTTGCATTCTTTGACCAAATCCTGGAGCAGTATAATGCCACCCTCAAGCCAAAAATCTGATAACTTGGTCCACCACAGTAACAGTTTATTGAGCACAACCCTGTAAAGGAAAACTTGTGGATAATGGTTGATGAAAAACTCATGAGCCAGCTGCGTGCACTTGGAGCCCAGAAAGCCAAATGTACCCTGGGCTGCATCCAAAAGAGTGTGGACAGCTCGTATGAGATGATTTTCCCACTTTGCTCCTGTGAAACCCGGCCTGGAGTATTGTGTTTAGATCTGGTGCCCCCAATGGAAGAAAGACATGGAACTGTTGGAGCCAGCCCTGCTGAGGAAATAATGGATTTGATAAGAGAATGGGAGCACACTCCCTATAAAGACAGGCTGAGAAAGTTGGGGCTGTTCAGGCTGGAGAAGTGAAGGAACATGGAGACTTCACAGCACCTTCCAGTATCTGGTAGGGGCCTACAGGGAAGCTGGGTAGGGATTCATCATCAGGAACTGTAGTGACAGGACAGGGTCTAAAGGGGTTAAACTTCAAGAGGAGAAATATATCTTAAATATTAGGAAAAAAATCTTTACTGTGAGGGTGGTGAGGCCCTGGAACAGGTTCCCCAGAGAGGCTGTGAATGCTCCATACCTGAACTTGTCCAAGGCCAGGTTGGACAGGGTTTGGAGCCACCTGAGATAGTGGAAGGTGACCTGCCCCTGGCAGAGGATAGAATGGGATGAGTTTTAAGGTACCTTCCAAACCAAACCATGTCATGATTTTACTAGTCAAGAACCCTGGTTGTGAGAAAGTTTTATTTAGAGCTACCTATTTATTTAGGATACTTACCTATTTAACACTTTATGTTTACTTAGGATACAAAAACCTTTATCTGAGATTCAGTGAAGCCCTACTGAAATGTGACCCATCAAGTGACTTTCAATTATTCTCTACCTGCATCTATTGGAAAGATTTTGTGGTCACATCACCTTACCTAGTGATTATCTGTTCAGTTGATTGCTAAGTAGAACTGCATTCTGTTTGCTCATTGATGATTTTTAATTATAATCTGAACTCTGTCATGGGCTCTAATCAATAAAGTGCCGGGAAACCTCAGAAGCTGAAAGAGGGAGAAATAATCATTAGGTGTTATTAAAGTGATGTCCAATAGAAGCACAATTCTTTGTACAATGGCCAATGTTTCAAGTGCCTATTGATTTGCTTTTATAACAATTATACTGCACTCAGGGAAGCTGGGAAGTTGGAGGAGGAAGGAGAAAAGTCAAGAGAAAAAAAAAAACACACCACCACAAATCCACTTCTGAAGCAGTTATTCATGCTTCAGAAGGCACAAGTTGGAATATGCCCACTGAGATGATAATCTGTTCTAAACCTTAATAAAGAAGCCATACTTTCTGAATGTGTTTTTATTTAGTTTTTCTTGTTAAATATTTGAATACTGTTGTTGCTTACCATGGGCCTACAAAACAGAGAGTTGACCATACCCTGATATTCCCATTCCATGCAATGTGGTAATTCTTCAGACAGCTTTAATATGAAAAAAGTGTTCCCCATGTATGATTTATAGCAGCTCTATAAGGTGAAATAATTACATTATCAGGTATCCCTGATGTGTTTGAGCAATAAGGCACCTTCATAATAACAGACGACATTTTATAATTACCACACGGCAATTGCACTCCTGGGGAAAGGGGGAGGTCAAAATGCATGCCTTGCCTATACAATGCCCCCAAGGAAGTTATTATCAGGATATTAATAAATAAATACAAGGAAAAGAAGAAGAAGGAGGAAGAGGCTGATGCTGAATAATGTTGAGCTGTCTTATAATGTAATTCAAGATTTATGGGAAAGGGCAAAAGTGTATTTTCATGCTAAGATGCAATGTGACAGTTCAGAATATCTAAACAGCAGTTTTGAATGAGCAGAGCTAATCACAGAAGTTGACCCAACTGCTGTGAAATCTCCTTGGCCAATCAAAGACATTTGGTAAAAAATCAGACTGGAGTGAGAAATGCATTAAATATGCAGCATGCTTTTATTGCTCACAAAACTGTTGCAGTATATGTTTCTAGGTGATTTAGCACATCCATGATTCTTACATCAAGGTTTCTCCATCCTCCCTTATGTTCTTTTAGGTCTGTTAATGGAATCTTAGAAACCAACCATGTCCTGAGCTGCACCCAAAGGAGAGTGGGAAGCAGTTGAAGGGAGGGGATTCTGCTCCTCTGCTTAACTCTTGTGAGAGTCCCATCCCCAGGACTGCCTGCAGTTCTGGGGCCCCCAATAACAGAAGGATGTGGAGCTGCTGGAGCAAGTCCAGAGGAAATCAAAAAGATGCTGCCAGGGCTGGAGCCCCTCTGCTCTGGAGCCAGCCTGGCACAGCTGGGGCTGCTCAGCTGCACAAGAGAAGGCTCCAGGCAGAGCTCAGAGCCCCTGCCAGGGCCTCCAGGGACTCCAGGAGAGCTGCAGAGGCACTGGGGACAAGGGCCTGGAGGGACGGGTCAGGGAAGAATGGTCTGAACTTGAGGGAGGGCTGCTTTATATGAGGTATTCAGGAGGAATTCCTGGCTGTGGGGGTGGGAAGGCCCTGGCACAGGTTGCCCTGAGAAGCTGGGCATACCTGGGGGCAGGTCAGCCAGGCTGGATGGGGCTTGGAGAAGCCTGGTCTAATGGAAGGTGTCTCTGCTCATGGCAAGGTGTTGGAATGAGATGAACTTTAAGGCCCCTTCCAACCAAAACCTGTGACTCTGTGATCTGATAAACCTGCTATGAGTTTTATTTTCTGTTTCTTCACAGAATGCAAGAGGGGAATCAAAACCTTTCTGTCAGCAGAATCTTGTTTGGTTTATTTTTTCAGTCTATTTCCCTTATTTTTGTGCAAAATCTAATTAGCCAGATCTCTGGTGTGTGTTATATTCAGAAGTCCATGCAAATATCCTCCATTCACTGCTTTTAAAACATTTTTAATTTCATGGAAGACCTAAAAAATTAAGCCAGTGGCTAATCTGATGGGCAACAAGATAGGTAACCTTTGCTTATGTTGAGGGAGGACCCAACATCTGTTGATGTGAATTAGCAAGATGATGTTCCCAAACTCTTTCCAGGAGGAACAGATCAGAAGATAAACACAGATTGTGGTGTGGGAAGGCAGTGCAACACTGCAAGAGGTTACACAGACCAATTTAAATACTCAAAGGATTCCATTTATTTTCCTTTCCTCTACCATCCCACATACTTCTAGTTGAACACAGGACATGGAAATAAATGTATGTGCCCTTTCCCACCCAAAAGTTACTTGGTGCTTTTTTCTGGGCTCAGAAGGATTACAAGTTTTATGTTGCTGTTTCCATTTTACAATTAAACTGAAGTACTTAATCAAAGAAAATCATGTCCCAGCAGGAAACCAGAAATCAGTAAATAGGCTGTAGGGGGCAGGGAGAATATACAGTGTTACCTAGCAGTGCATGTGTCTCAAACATTACCCAAATAATCAGTAAATCAAAGAAGCTTTGTCTCCTATCCTGCACAGGGCAGAGCAGGCCATTAACTTACTTACAGTGACAAATGGGGATGGATGGATTTTAGTTTCAGGTTTCATTCCTGAGGTGCATTTCATGGTTCTCTCCAGAGTTTCAACAATGTGCTTTGTTTCCCATCAGGGCTTCCCTGACAACTGCTACTAAAGCTATTTTTGCTTTGAGAGCTTTAAGGTGGAGGCAGTTTTGCCTGGTTCCTGCTAGCATAAGACCTCTAGCACAGTACACAACCAGCTAGAGATGTCACAGCCAATTCTTGGGAATTTGTTTGAGAACACATGAAATCTGTTTTGCACCGACAGGGTGGCAGTCATTGAGTGTCTGTTCATCCAGTTCTCATTCCTTCTATCTTCTTTTGTTAATCCTTCCTCTGTCTCCATTTTTTCTTTGCTCCTTTTTTTATGTTTTTTTCTTTTCTACCTGAGTTCTCCCAATTTCTTCCTTTTTTTTCTTTTTTTTTTAATTTGTCCTGCTTGTCACAAAGCATCTCCATGCTTTAGTAAAAACAAACATATTTCCCAAAACAAAATTCTTTCTGGAGTGCAGAGAGTAGTCTCTAATCTGATTTTAATGACTGTGTTCAACTAGTGGTATGATTCAACCTGTTGGTTAGAGTACATAAATTTAGAGATTGGCATGTAGATAACTAAATGTGACCTCAGTGTTTGCGTTGTCATTGTGAACAGGGACGTGAATCAGCAGCTTTGGCACGAAAACTGGATATTCTTTGAGATTCCTGAGGCATCCTGAGTGATATCCAGCTGACCAAAAAGTACCCTGTAGATCTTGAGGGATGTGTGCCATAGGTAACAACCCAACACATTTTGGGTTATGTGTTCAGGGGGTGCAGAGATCTTCTTCACATCCAGATGTGAAGAAGACAATCATCTTTATTTAGTCAACTGAATGTCTCCCTTGACTGTCCTGACTAGATCTCCAATGGCTACAGTGGAAGAGGTACCAGAAGCATGTTTGTGAAACCTACATTCAGCCTTTTTGTATAGTAGTCTCTCTGCTGAATCTCAACTTGTTTGCCTCCTAAAACTAGGATTAAACTTCATGAGTTGTGTCCTTGTTTCTTTGTGCCACAAAGAAAGATGAATGAAGTAAAGGATTTCTGCTACTTTTGCCTAACTTTTCCAGCAAATTGGCAGGTATGTACAAACAGTAGGGATTTGCACAGGTGGACATAGGAAATCTGGATTTTTTTCCCACCACCAATACTTCCAGGCCAAATGTTAAGCATTTATAAATGTTTATAAAATACCTATCAATATTTTTTTTTCTATAAAAAGGACATATGTTTGTTTTTCAAAAGCAGCATCTGCTTTTCCAGCTTTCCTAAAAGGTATTGGTCTTCCATACACACTTAGCTATTATTTCTTAATTAGAAATAGAACCTTTAGAAAATACCTTAAGTATTTTTATTAGTTTGAGATATACTCAGCATACCTTATGTTCTAGTTTTTTGTTTGGTTTTGTTTGGGTTTTTTTCTGGATTCTTTGTCTTCTGAATTCTTGAAATAATGGGTTCTAGTGCCAATTCAGTAAAAACATCTATTTCACATTTTCCTTCAGCTTCCTGAAAGTTACAGCAAGAACACACATCCACAAGGAGTATAATTAAAACACTAAGATGAATATATCTATTAATGAGCTTATGTGATAAAGTATTTAGTTTTTTCAGCTGACAAACACTGAGGAACGTGGAAATAGTTGATAAAAACACTGGTCATATAACAGGGGAAAATATGTAACCAAGCTCATAAGACTTAAAATGTTTCATTATTAAAGAAAACAAATAAGGGTTCTCACAGTACACTTACAAATAAGACAGATGCTGGGTTCTATATTTGGTCAAAAAAAGTTATTTATCAAATCAAAGGAAACATCTTAATGGGAATGTGCTCATTAAACTCTAATAAAAATCTCAACCATGAGATAAAATCCATAAGACTTCATTTTAATCCTACTAAATCCTGTCAGGAACTTTTGTTATCAGTATCACACACTATTCCCATACTATTCCAAAAAGAATCTGAATTTTCTATGCTCTGCATAATTTTTTTTCCATTAAAATTCATTCTTACTCTCATATTATAAAAGTATTATACAAATAAAACATCCAATAAAAATCCCTTTTAAGAGTGTTATGTTGCTATTAAACATTGAATAAATTTTATATGAATTAGATTCTATTAAATTTAATAGGTTTTGAATTATTGAGTTTAATTCATTTTCAATAAATTTCAATTAAGCCCAATTTGTTTCAATTTTTTTATTAATTCCAGTCACTATCAATTATCTTCAATTAATTTCATCTTGTGCTACATTTTCAGGTAATTCTCCATTACTTTCAATTAGCTTCTATTAATTTCAAGTGGGTTTTGTGTCTGTTAACTGATTTCATAAGAAACAAACGTCCTTCTTTAATGTGGGTCTGCTCTATTACTGCTTGTCCTCGTGCCATAAATGGGCAATTCAGGGCCAAACCCTCATGTGAGGGTACTGGCACAGTCCCAGCAGTGTCAGTGTGGTACTGTTGAGCAAGAACAGTCAGAAAGCTGATGCTTCCTAAGGAATGTCTGGGAACTAAAATCAGCATAGGTTTCACCTGAATCTTCCATGAGGTCTGGATTTCACCCTAATCTTTTGAAGCAAGTATACTAGTTATCCTGCCTTACTCATCTAATTTCTCAGTAACACTGTGAAACAGAAAATTAACAGTCAAGAAAATGTGATTCCCCTTACCCTAATGCAAGATAAGATCACCTGCATTGAGGGAAGTCCTGTGATTCTGCACCTCTAAGCCACATTATCCACACTGGCTGCCTCCACTGATTGCAGTAGGAATTAAGACATTAAAATTTAGATGTAGACATTGGCAGAGCAGAAATGTGAAAGTAAGTCAGATGATCAAGGATTCAAACACATATGGTTTGGTAAGTAGCCTGATTTCCATGAAGGACAGATGAAAGATAAAGGAATGATCTTTTGTGTTGTTTCCAGTCCAGTGCTCAGTTTAAGCTTGTGATGGCTATAATTAAAACTCTCAGTACTCTGAGTACATAGTTGTTTTGGGTAAAAACAATTATTATGATGAGAAAATTCATGTGGTAGAACAGCATACAAATATCCTTTGGGAACATGGATGAAGAGATTCATGATGGAGTTTCTTAGAATAATGGGATGTGAGATTGGAAGGGACATTAAAGATCATTTAGTCCAACCCCTCTGCAATGAGCAGGGACATCTTCAACTAGATCAGGTTGTTCAGAGCCCTGTCCAAAATGTCCTTTCCTGTTTCTGGGAATGAGACATCCACTGACTCTTTGGTTAACCTCTGCTAGTGTTTCACCACCCCCATTGTAAAAATCTAACCTAACTCTACTCTCCTTTAGGTTAAAACCATTACCTCTTGTCCTATGTCCCCACCTTTCTGTTTGTATAATTGCACTAATTTATTTACTGTCAAAGCAGCAGATACCTCCAAACAGGCTCTGCAAAGTGAGGTAATAATCTTGCAACTGCACCAGCATCACCCACAACAAACTTTTAGTGTTATTACATCAGAATTAAAGTTAACCCCTTTAACATTTCTGCACAGCAAAATTAATGAGAGATGCCAGCAGGTTTTACACCCTAAAAATGAAATTACCTCTTCACATCATTCAAAAGTGAGGGAGAGCTGCAATGTAGTTTAGCTGTAATACATCTCTGGCTGCTCAGATTAGTTTGGGTCTCTTCTATCCATAAGCCACCCTTGCTGTAGCACGTGCTGGACATCAAAATCTGGGGGAAGAGCCAAGGCTGGTTGGAGTCATTAGAGGCTTCACATTTTCCTTCACTGCACTTTTGGGGAATGTCCTGAAGCACAAGCAGCCCAAGGTTTTGGTGGTCAACACTCTGTGTTTATTTTAGTCTGATATTATTCATCCTGAAACTGAAATGGTCTGTTCAACCACAATGCAGGGAGGGCTATTTATTCTCACCAGGCGTGTAAGTGAAGCACACCTGGAGCTAGGAAGCAATTTCACTGCTAGGAAGCCACACAATTACTCAGTTTATCATAACTGATTTTAATTCTCACCTTCTCTAAAATTACCATCAGCTTTGGTGAAGCACACCTAAGCAGTTCAAATTTTTTCATCTAGTAGAACCTTTTTTTCATCTTTGTAGAACCTGCAAGGGATGTATGAATACAGCTCTCTTGTCAGCAGCTGGAAATGTGAGTGATAGAAGCACTTTTCTGGATTAGTATATTCAACCAATATAATAACAGTTTTGCTTGTGCAGATCAGTGCTCAAAATAAGTTACTACATTCAGACCAACCAGGTAGAAATATCTCAGCACCTCTTTTCCAAAAGCTTTTCCTTTGATTGGTTTCTTTCCATGGCTATTTCAAAATACACAGATGTCAAGAATGGAGAGGACTGCAAAATAATTACAGGTATATATTGGAAAGTTGCCTTCCCTTCCAGATTAATTTACAACATTGGACTGCTACTGAGAAATTGCAGAATGAACCTGGAATCACAGGCAAGAATTCTGCTTTTGAAAGTGGTTCCATCTGAAACAAAATAAATCAAACTAAACAAATATAGAAAGATGTTCAATAAAGATGAAATTGAAAAGAGGAAAGATAGCATATTATCCACTGCTGTGTCAGCTGACACTCAGGAAGCTGGTGGGTTTTATTAAATATACACTGCTTTGGAAAAATGTATATCCATTTGCATTATAAAAGCTCATCTACAAATGTACTCTGGGTTTAAAATCCCATATGTTGGCTGCCTTACTAATATTGGTTCAAGCAAATTATGGCTTGGCTTCACAAAATGCACATATCTATTTCAGTTAGAGTGTTCTAATTTGGCAACAAATACTGTATTATTTATTCTGTGGCACAGATCAGGTTATATAAAATTAATGGGTGAACTTCATTCATATGGACTGAATGAAAATGCATTGGTCAGAATGGAAATGAAGGGAAGGAAATAAAAAAGAAACCTGGATTTGATTATGTTGATGTCTGTTCCAGTATCAGCACAGAGCAGTGATGAACAAGTGCTGGCTCTACTTAATACATACTAATTCCAAAAAAAAAAAAAAAAAAAAAAAAAAAAAACACTGGCATAGTTTTTTGCTTAAGGAGGTTTTAATTTGCAACATATTGGGTTTTGTAGGTACAGATTTAATTTAAATTTGTTTTAAAATGCCCAAAAATATTTATTGATTTTTAAATATCACTGGTTTGCTTTGTTTTTTATGTATGTAAGTTTCAGGCAAATATATTCTGGATGCCCTGAATGCTGCTTCTTTCCAAAAAAAATCCTTGTGTTGTGTTGTCCATATTTGTAGCTCAAAATCCTCTTATAATGCTATACTAACCAGCTCTGCCCAGCAGTGACAATCCTTCCCTACAGATTCCCCATCCTATCCCATCCTCACCAGCATGTCAGAGAGTACCAGTTGGTCAGGCTCTGGAGGTTCTGAGGATGGATGTGAATGACTGCAGAAACTGGTTGTGCCGTGGATAAATGTTTCCCCTTCCCATGGCACATCATGGACAAGGATCCCTCACTGCAGAGCCAGGCAGGATCTGGATTTTACTGCAGATGGAGTGTCGCTGTAGTGATTAGAGATTGCTATTAGCAGTGATGCTGACAAGCGTTAGACTTGACATCCACCCATCCACCCATCCATTCATCCAAAACAATTCCACTGTCTGCACCCCTACATGGCACAGTAGAGTTGAGATTCTGCTGCCTTTCCTCAGATGGGGTAACACCATAACTTGGCCATGTCTCACACCTTCCTGTAAGTACTCTTTGCCCCTTTCATTGGAGACTACCTCTGTGTACACTTCTATCTGGGCTCTGGATTCAGCCCCATCCTGTCCAACCTCCCTTTGAAGTGAGGATTCTGAGACATCATGGACAATAATCCCAGAAACACCTGAGCAGGTTTTAGCCCTGGATCACCTCATTCAAATATTGCCATTCCCAGAATAAACTCCTTTTTTTTTTTTTTTAGTTTCTTTGCTTCATGGTTAAACAATTAAGGAACAACTTTTTGGTTGTTTTTTTTTTTTGGGTTTTTATTTTGGGTTTGGTTTGGTTAGGTTTTTTTGCTAGAGCTCAGAAAAGCAGATGCAATGTATTTTTCCCAATGGTTTTCCCATTCCATTCAAGTTTACTGTTGCTATTCACATGTCTAAAGAGAAGGTTCTTCCTCCTACTCCCTGCATGCACTGTGGGCACCCAAAATGTCTCAGGCTCAACCACAGTACTACTGCCCCTTCATTTTGTGAGCTCTGGCTGCATCTTCAAATTGTGACACACCTGCCTACCCAGCTCCACACCTCCTGACTTTTGGTGACTGCATCAAACTGAGATAGGCAAGTGTCTCTTCAGCTGAAAAAAAAAAAAAAAAAAAGAAGAAAAAAACACACCCTGATGGAAAACAGAGCAGTCCATCTCCTGAACAAGCAACAGCTGGAAGTAAATTTGTACTTGAGCTGACATTGATGACTTATTACATGAAATCCAGGATTTTCTCCTCAGTTTCCAAAATCCCACATTGCTTTATCCATGTTATCACAGAGATGGCAGAGGGAAGCTTCACTCCTCACAAAAATCCAGAAGGAAACTCACGAAAGAAGGAGACAAAGGTGTTTTTGGCTACTGGTGCACATTGTGAGAGTTGCTTCTGGAACACATCAGAGTGATTGTAAACCTCAGCAGTTTCAGAACAAAATGTAAAACATTCTTCCATTGACCTCGCTTTCCCACAATAACACCACATAAAATAACAGAGAAAGGAAAAAAAAAATACAGAGTGCTTTATGAGTGCACTTTATTAAATCAATAGGGGGTTTAGATACCACAGTGGTAGCTGCTGTATAAATACCCAGACAGGAAGATCCTGTCCTGGAAAATTAGAATAGGCAGTTCCTGAACCTGTTATTGTCCAGTTTTGCTTGAAGTAGGAGAAAGTTTTTCTTTTTTTCCTTACTGTCAGAGAAAACTGTTATAAATAAATATATCTCCATGTCACTGGTGCTGGGTATAGCACCCAAGATGTTTGCTATGTGATCCAGTCAAGGGAAGAACTACAGCTTGTTTGTATTTCTGGTTATAGAAAGATACAGAGAAAGCACAGCAGAGATGAAATTAGCTTTCATGTCTGCATGTAAGTAATGAAAACAGAAGAAAAAAACAAATGGTGTGCAAGAGAGCCATGTATTATTTCTGAGTTTCAGAAAAATGCCCAGAGGTATTTTACACTCTTGATGATTTCCCTTGTTTTATTGAAGCTTTCAACATGTTACATTATCCTCTTCTGAGACAATACTGTGTATTAAGCTAAACTAACTGGTTTTAGGCTGAGATGTAAGGACCGAGTATCACACAAATTCTTCAAAATGCAGCACAGCAAACACACTGCATTTCATTGCAGTAAAATGTTTTCTTTGGAAAAGGGAGGTGGAATGGATGCCATCTACAGAGACACAGAACAAAATAGCCTTGATTAAGCTGAGAAGCAGTGATTCCAAGACGGCAATATTTTAGGGAAAACAACTGAAGGGAAGGAAATGCAGAATGTGAAAGCTGGAGGAGATCAGGCTGACAGGCAGAGCAGAGTGTTATGAGAGGTCAAAAGCCAATTAAGATCATGATGGAGCAAGGGCCAGACTCCTTCCAACAAAGTGGGTGATAATGTCAGGAAGGTGTGAGGGGGATCCCATTGGAAAATAGAAGAGCAATAATAATATGTGGCTGGGAAAGAAAGCTGTGAAGAATTGAATGAAATTGGAGTAGAAATAGAGCTGCAATGGACAAAAAGAGGAAAGAGAAATGAAAATCTTATAGAAGATCTCTAGGAATGGATTAGCCAAAGTCCATCTTTGCAGACAGAAGGATGAAAGAACAGGGAAAGCTAGTCTGGGGCTTAATTGCCACTGTCATAGCTAATGAATTATTAACAAGTAAATGATGAAATTGAATAAATATTTCCTCTGTCTCAGCCAGCTCTCACTTCTGACAGTCACCAGTGAAATGCAAAACTCTTTTTACCATTCCTTTCCCTTCTCCTCTGCAATGGCTGGCAGCAAACTCATTGGATGGTTTCCTTCAGAGCTGCTGGAATCTCTCTCTTGGCTCTTTTGGGTGGAATTCTCCCAACACAGGCCTCCACAACATGATGAGTTCTTGATAAAGCTCTGCTAATGGCATCTCTACAAAAGTTGCTCCATTGCTTCCATGGGTTATCCCAGACTTAAAAGTCATCATCATTACCATGACTTTATTTGAAACCAGTGAAGTAAGCCAGGCTTAATGATGTAAAGAAATGTGTAAAAACCACAGACCAAAAGGCTACATTTTGTTTTCTTGCTCGGAGAACCTCCTGCCCATATTGTGCTGGAATAAGGAAGGGACACATACTCAGAAGCCCACTTTTTAAATGTCCACCATGAGTTCATTTATAATAGACAAAAAAAAAAAAAAAAAAGGAAA
>VWYE01017564.1:0-23728 GCA_013398995.1 Alaudala cheleensis | reverse complement strand
AAAAAAAAAAAAAAAGGATAAATTATTACAATATCATTGAAATAAAACTAGCCACAGGATTTTTCTAATCTTGGGCATGGGCATCACACCGCCCTCTGTCTTTTGGGTGATACTTCTGTATCCTTTTCCAGCCAGAGGAGACAACCAGAATTTTGTCATGCCTCAAAAAAGGGACATAAATAGGTACCTGCCAGGGTTTGAGGGTAGAAGAGGTGACAGAACAACAGTTGCATCCTCCATCCATTCTAACAAAGTTATAAGTCCTAAACCTGAGAAATCCTGTCCCATCCTCTATTTCTCTAGCCATAATTTGGCTATTTGTCCTTAAGGACTTAAGGAAATATACAATTATTTTTATTTTCCTAAATAGAGGAGAAATAAAGAGGGGAAAACCACACAATCTCCCAACCATGATTTTTCAGAAATTTCAAAGAAGGTAAATGTTTAACCTAAACACAGAATATGCTCAACCAAAGCTAACATCTTCTGTCTACAGTAGATTTTGCTATTTTTAGTCAAAACAACTTTTTATCGGTGAAGTTGTTTATTTTTTTCAACTAACATATCTTGAGTATATTTTGCTTAGGTGTAGGATTTTATATCCCTGCTGCCATAAGCCTGGTGACACTACATAGACACTACAGGAAAATGAGAGTATGCAGAAAGGTCCCTTAACTGGTCCTTGAGGTGATACAGGCAGAGAAGAGGATTCTGAAGCACTTTCTAAGCAAAGGCAACCAGAACAGACCAAGGAAAATACACACAGCCAGATTTAGAGAAGATGTTAAACATGAGGAGCTTCTGGGTGATACAGAAATATAGACATAATTAACCCAGGGTAAGATCAGTACTCATGGATCAGCAACCACCAAAGGGAGGGATCAGAAGATCTGGTGCTGGTTTTTTTTAGCTTGCTGGGACTTGTTGCAGCCCACAAATTCTCTGTGTTTCCTTCAAAAAGGCACAGCACAGCCTGAAACAGTCACTATCTGGTGATGCTGACCAGAAACAAAACCTTGCTGTTGTCAGCTCCAACAGTTTTTGTATTCTACTTTCTACTTGCCAACTCTGTAAGCAGCTGTTTGCTCTCCTCCCTGATGCAAATCAGGAGTAGCTTCAGTCAACATGGTGCTGTTTCTCTGTTCATCATGTGGTAAAGATCTAATACATTCTTCCTCCTGGGAGAGGAAAATGCAGCCAAGGATATACATTGGCCTTGTTTTCCTTGCTCTTACACCAGCATGTGACTGTTACCATAAGAGATTGGGGTGGGTGTTGGGGTTTGCTATTTTCATGATCTTTTTTTTGTTCCTGAGACCCCACTTTTCTGTTGTCCCACTTGGTTTCCTCCGGTCCGCCCCCTGATGCAATCCTCCTGGGGTGTTGCACAATCTTCCCAGGTGGTTGCATCATCCAATTTCGCCCCTCCCTGAAACCCCTAAAGCCTTTCCCTTCTTCTGGATTGTTCGGTTCTGCCCCTGTCGTTATTGGTTGCCAGGTTGTTATCCCTCCCCCTATTGCTTGCCTCTTCTGTCTCTCCAAGTTGCAGCCACTCTCTAACTTTCTCCAATTGGTTCCCCTAGTTGCTCCTCCCCAGTTCATAAGGGGCTGCGTCCCCTTTCTCGAGGCTCTTCAGAGTTGTCTTTCTTCAAGATTGTTACACCTTCTGGGCTCTAATAAACTTGGAAATTTGGACCCTCCAAGGAGTCCGCCTCTATCCTTTGGCGAACGTGGCACGGTTTCTCCTCACCGAATACCCTTTGGGTCTGGGGTGCGCCACGGGCTCACAACTCGTTGCGGAGTTGCCTCTAGGCAAGCTAGCCTGGGAGGAAGGCCTCAAAAGGAGGAACAACCACAGCTGGGTTTTTTTGTTTGATTGGTTTTGGTTTTTTTGTTGTGCCTTGGTTCGGTTTAAGATTTGGTTGGTTGGTTGGTTAGTTTTGGGGGTTTTGTTTGTTTTGTTTGTTTGAGGGGGGGTTTGTTTGTTTTTTTGGTTTTTTAAACAATACCCATCTAGATGAAAATCAGGAAAAATCAGCCCTCTGTGGTGCATCTTTTTTAAAAAATGCACAGTAATGAGAAAGCAGTTCAAGAAATAGAGTAGGCAGTCATACTAAGGAGTTCAGGATCTAGGAATATATTTTTTGTGTATAACTCAGACTCTTGGTACTGATTGCAGCTATGAGGATGAGCTTATGCTGTGACTGAGGTGAAGACATCTGTGCCCAAGCGGGTAGAGCTGTTCATGTTCTCAGACCCTCCTGCAAATGGGATAATCAGTGGGATTTCCTCATAGCCAGCTCAAATTCCTGCATCCTTTCAGCTTTCTCAGAAAACTGATGGCAGTCTGCAGATCTACAAAAGGAGCACCATATTAAACACATCTACCACAATGTATGAAAATTAGTTTTCTGGCTGGGAAGACTTGAGCAATTTGAGGCTTGAAAGCCATCTTCATTTGAGCTGATTTCATGTCAAGGTACCAAATCCACCCTCACCTTTATCAGCTGAAAACCAGCACAACTTCAGAAACTTTTCAGGGGCAATCAATTTCTGTCCAGGGTCCATACCCAGTGACATTTGGGTGAGAAGGATTGTCTCATGCAATAGCAAGTACATGTAAATAAACAACTAGTGGTAAGGCCAAGGGATGAAAAGATAACTGTTGAAAAACTTTGCCAGCCTTAGGTGGGGGCAACAGAAGTCGTGGAATCACAGGATCATAGAATCATTTGTGTTGGAAAAGGCCTCTAGCAGTTGAGGCCAACTGCTCCCCAGCACTTCCAAGTTCACCACTAAACCATGCCCCCAAATTTAACAGCGACACATCTTTGAAATCCCTCCAGGAGAGGTTTATTGGGAAAAATTTCTGCAACAAAAAGATTTTCCAACCCTGGCACAGGCTGCCCAGGGCCGTGGTGGAGAACATTATCATGGACTGAAAATTGCTCCTGTTAAGGGTGGTTAAGAGATAAGGAAAAAATAGTGGGAGTACATAATTAAGTTTTGGAGAGAATTTAGCAGATGGTGTCCCCGTGAGCCACATTGTGCCCACCGTTCTTCACAGTATCCACATCTAATCTGAAAAAGGAACAACACTTGCAGGTGTCAAGAATTATTCAGGGCAGTCAAATCTAACACAGACTGCAAAGAGTTACAGAATTATCTTGAGGTACTGTCTAACTGGCTAATAAAATGGTTGAGAAAAATTAATTTCTACAAATGCAAAGTAACGTACATGTGGAAAAATAACCCTAACTATATGTATTCATTGATGGCTCCAAATAAGATTTGTATCACTGTGTTTTATTTATGTATTCTGAATGGAATATAATATCACATTGTCTTGCAAAGGATATAGTAGAACTGGAAGACATGGAAAGAAGGTGACAGTGACAATTAAAGGCATAAAACACCCACTACAAAATGAAAATAAACTCTTATGGTGGATATAAGAGAGATCTATAGAATTAGGAATTGTGTGAAGAAATTAAGGAGGGGTAATAGTTCACTTTTTCACATTAAAATGTCTTAAAGACTCGAAACAAAATGGTTAGGCAGAAAATTTAGAGGGTGGGCTTTCTTTTTGTTTATTTTGCTTTGCTTTTGTTTTTCTTTCTTTTTTGCTTATTTGTTTTTCTTGATCCATTTTTGGTTTTGGTTTAATTTGGGCTTGTTTTCCCATCCTGCACTTTGAACTGTGAAGCTTTGTCACAGAATTTTCTAGAAAATACAGAATTATCCATAGGTTCAAAGAAGAGAATAAACATCCATGGAAGTCCAGAGATCGAGCTGCTATTAAACACAGCAACCCATCTGTGGCCTCCAGTTCAGCACTGCCTGCAATACTTACTGCTGGAAAGTTGTCCCAGGGGGTTCACAATGTCCTTTTCACAAACCCCAGGCTTTTTTTAACACTCTTCTGGGCATCTGTTGTAGCTCCTATGGAAACAACATCTTGATAAATATCTGTCCTGATCCAGTATCTTACATCTCTATATTGTGAGGGGAAAAAAAACCCCACAAAACCCCCGACTAGATTAGTAAGATTAGTGTATTAATTTAACCCGGATCCTGCTGTTTTGCTTCTCACAGAAATCATCTGGGCCCACAAAAATTCTGTGACCAATTGTAAATACAATTTGCATAAATGATCATGCTCATTTGCATATAGTTGCTTCCTTTACTTCCTTCCCTCAGGGACTGACAATCTGTTCCCTCTGCAGTGAGTTTGGGATTGCCTTGCACCTCTGAATTATATAATTTTGCTTCCTTTCTCTTTCCCTCTAATGCATTTCTTACATTATATCATACTTCTTTTCAGGCTCAGCTGAGTCCTCAGCTTACCACAGTTCTGCCTTGCCTTATGTCTTTTCACTCTTTCCAAGAAAAATTCACTGTTCTTTTTTTGATGGATATCTGAATAGTCCCTACAATGTGCAATCACATCAAAAGAAGAGATTATGAACTTTTTTATCCTTTTTGATGTGCATTCAGCTTACTCAAATTCAAAACTGTAAAATACCTACAGACAATGTGCAAAACTGTTTGGTGTAAGGCAAATATACTTTTGCTTATTGCTCCCCTCCATTTTTCAAATTGTGCTAAAATGGCCCAAATTGTAACTTTCAGGAGAATGAGATTGGCAGGCACTTTAGGTAATTTAAGTCACCTCTCTCCCTCGAAAATCAAACTTCCTAATTCAAGCGGAACAAATGTGCAAACCAGACCCTGTATTTTATTTCCTTTTAGCGAGAAAACTTTAAAAAGAAAAGGTCTTTCTGAGCAACTTATCACCTTTTTATCCAGTTTTTTAATCCAACTCTAAGGTAAAGCAAGATGAAGAATATTTTTCTTATGAATAAACAGACCTTTACTGCTCTGCTGCTCACTACCCATAGATGGCTGAGGAGGATCAGAGTTCAGACCTGTCCTTTTTCCATCAAGGTGTGACTGTTCTTTCCTCTGTGACTCCTGTTGTCTTCTGTTCAGCATTGTTTTAGAACTGCAATAATAAGATCATAAAAGATGTCCCAAAAATACAGTAAAATCTCATAAAGAACTGGATTTCAGCCCAAAAAACTTTAAAACTGCCAATGTTTTCTTGCTCCACAACAGTCTTAAGAAGAATTCACCAGATTATAGGGATACGAAACCTCATCTGAATATTAAAACCTCCTGTCAGACAAGACTGCTCTGGATCACTGCAGCTATTTTCTGGTTATCAAACATCCATCATAGAGGAGATAAAATAATTTATAGGGTGAATACAGGTAAAGGATAGGAATATAACCTTCCCCTCTCTGTGAAATTATGTAGTTCATGTGATTTTCATACACTGCTAAAATTTGTCTGAGGGATATTATATGAGTCTGTAGAGATGGATGGACTTTTATTAAAGGATTGTTCTAATGACCCATTTATTCCCTCACAGGGATACCAGATGTGAGGCTGTTGGGGTGAGTTTTCATTGTTCCCTAGGATGTTCAAATGTCTCCTGTGGGAAAATGAATGAGCACCTCATGGAGTACCCACCCAGAAGAATTTCCCCTGCCATGAGCAGGTATTCAAACCTCAGTCCTGGGATGTGTCCCTGGCAGAATACATGCAGCAGAATGTGGTGGGATCCACTTCACAGGCAGCACAAGTGAAGCATGAAGCCACTGGTCCCACAAGACTATGCAAATGTACGGAGCAAATCCGATTTGGCTAACAGCCAGCTGTATATATTAACCACCAGGCAGCCCTTTCTCTCCCATTAGAGGGTACAGTCATCACCTCTGCAAAGCTAGAGTATCACTAAAAAGAGACCAGCTGAGCTTCCCTTCTGTTTCCTCGGGATGTGTGATGCTGTGAAAATACTACAGGCAGCGAGGGCTGGTGCACTAGCCGAGCCGTGGATTAAAGCGCAGCATTCTCTTCAGCTCTCATGCTGGAAGCCATTGCACAGAGAGGAAACCAACAAAGATAAATGGGCTCACTCTGTGTAAATCACCCCAGCAGAGGGAGAGAATATTAAAATGTGGCAGCACTTTGGGGTGGCGTGGCCCAAACGGGGCAGTGTCTGGTCAGGTATGGTACCAGCCGCACGAACCGCGGCCTCATTTCCAGGTCATCTCCAGGCTGCACTGCATATCTGCTGTGGGGTGTTATTAGTTCATGATAATCACACTCTCTGCAGCTCCTTTACTGCTATTATAAAAATGCTTTTATGTTGGGTAGATGTGTTATTTATTACGTGCTAGGAGGAAATGAAGTTGGTAGTTCTGAATGTTGAACAGCAGTTGGAGCTGAGCTGCGCAGTTCCCGGTCCCAAAGAACCCTGTCTCCTGTTTCATAATAATAACAGTGATTTATCCCCTGTGTTATTAAGCCATTTGAATGACTCCATGCAGATCTCAAGGCCAGCATTTTATTTCTGTCATCTAAGCTGAAGCTGTAATAGCAAGGACTGACTTTTTCTTTTTTTTTCTTTTTTCTTTTTCTTTTTTTCTTCTTTTTTCTTTTTTCTTTTTTCTTTCTTTCTTTTTCTTTTTTCTTTTTTCTTTCTTTCTTTTTCTTTTTCTTTTTTCTTTTTTCTTTTTNAAAAACTCCTTCATGGAAAGGTCCATAGTTGGACAAAGGGTACACATCAACATTGTTTTGGCTCCTACCCCTGTTGTGAAGACTGTTTTGAAGTTGTTACTTTGTGCACTAATTGAAAATTTGTTTTAAACTTCATTTAAAATTCTATTTATATTGGGAAAAAAAGGTGCAAATTTATTCGTCTTTTTGGCAGGACACTGATGCAACTCCAGTGAAACAGGGCATCCTTCTCAATGACAAAGAATTTTTTCAGACCAAGCTTTTTGAGCACCAATTATCCTATGTGTTGTCTGAGTATTGAAAGTTTTGGAGGTCAATGGGTTTAAAAAAAGTCTAAGCAAAGAAAAACCTCAAAATATAACAAAATATTCCTTTTCTCTTGGTCCATGATGTAAAAAACCTGTGCACAAATTTGAGCAATATATTGTATATTGCGTGGGCTTCAGCCCACTTTAATTTCAGAAGCAGGACTCAGTTTAAAGGTCGAAACAAATCAATACCTATGCACACAAATAAGTTCACTTTTCAGTTAGGAATGGTTTTATTTGGTTGCCCAGATCCATGAGAAGGATCTCACAGTGATGTCTGGAGATGGAAGCGGGACAGTTTCCTCTTTTGTAAAGATTATTTTCTCCATAGCAGAGGAATAGAGATTACTTCATTCCTTCAATGTATATGCCACCAACTGTGCAATGAAATTCCTTAAATTATGATGAAATTGCTCATTTCCTGAAGTGAACACAACAAACTAACAGGCACAGTAATTTTTAGTAGATTTGGATTCAATTCAATTTTCCAGATGTTCGCCTGCAATCAGCCTAGGAACTCAAATCTCAGAACGGTGCTATTCACACAACAGCTGTTGCAAATTTTTCTTTTGAATCACACCAATCTAAGTGTGGATTTGTTTACAGGCAGCCTCACTCTTACATGAGGAACTGACTGATTACATAAAAAAAAACCTCAAAGATGTTCTTCTGACCGTTTACGCGGTTTCACCATTATTATATTATGGCTCCTGTTTAAGGTAATTTTTTTCTCATGAATTAGTGGATTTAGTTTTCTTCATCAGTCAGTGAATTTTGTTGTTGAATTTAAATTTTTTTCAATTATTTTTTTTTTTAATTAGAATCAGCTCCCTATCAGGAATGTGTTAGAAAGAAATAGCAGAGTAGTCACTGAAGACCTATTTGGGGTCCATTGTCATCAGTATTTGCATAAACTAACCTGCTCCAAGGAGTGCAGTTAACAGATGCTCAGTTCAGCAAAGATTAGCAGCACCTTTGGTCAGACCTTGTATAATTCACACCTTAAATTATCACCTTCTAAAGAACTCAGTGTCATTTTTTTTGATTTAGAGGAAAGAAAAACAATCCAACCCTTCTATTGATAATTTATTCTGGTGGTCAGCTGTTTTAACAGGGTCCACCCTTGTATTTGACTTCTGGCATATTGTAAATAGAGTTTTTTATTATGTCTGGAATTGTTTTATTGAAGCTACCATCTAACCTTTCCTAGCTCATCCATTCTTGTAGCTGGAGAACAAAATGATTTATGCATGTTTATTACTGTGCACGCAATTTATGTCACACTTTTGCTGCCTAAGAGTGGCTCATCTGGACATACAGTCAATGGAGAGAAAAATAAGATGACTTTTGTGATATTTAAATCTGCCCCTTGGTTTCTTTGGACCCATCTGCATGTGTCCCCTGGCCACAGGAGACCAAAAATCAGACCACCACATGGGGATCATGTTATTTTTGCTTACGTTTGTATGAATAGAACTTGCATCTTCTACCTCTTCAATTCCTGCCCCAGACAGAAAAGAGCACCCACAGATTTCCAAATCCAGTCTTTGCTTTATGGGGGGCGGTAGAACCTGAATGCAGAATGTGGGAATGCTGAGCAAACTCTTCACAGAGGCTGTTTGAATGTGGGTTGTGGAAAAAAAGGGAGAACAACATTTACGTGGGCAGATAGCAGTGGGACAAAGGGAAATGGTTTTAAAACAATGATGAGAGATTTAGGTTAGATGCAAGGAAAGGTCTTTACTAACAGGGTGATGGGGCCCTGGCACAGGATTTTTAGAGAAGCTGTGGCTGCCTTTGGATCCCTGGAAGAGTCCAAAGCCAGGTTGGACTGGGTTTGGAACAACCTGGGCTATAGGAAGGTGTCCCTGCACATGGCAAGGAGGTGGAACAGGATGAACTTTAAGATATCTTCCAATCCAAACCATTCTGTGATTGTCTGAAATATCATGGATGGAAATCTGGAGATTCGGCTGTAGCTGAAGGATTGATGTAATTGTGACCCAGCTCTCACTTACAGGTAGCTCACTAATGAGGATTTAAAACTAAAAAGCTAAATAAATGGCTAGCTAAATGATGGTGAGTTTGTTTGTTTGTTTGTTTGTTTGTTTGTTTTTTAAAATATAAGGGAGAACAATGTTGGGTTTTTGTATTTACAAAGAAATTGTCACTGTTAATGATGCAGTCCAAGCAATTAACAATGCAAATTCACTAGATGTAAGGCAATATGTAATAAAGGAGATTTAGTGTCAAGAGTTCTTGTAAGAGATGAATGAAGGCAGGGTGCGTTTTTTCAAGCTGCCTGCAAAGTTGGTGTTTGACAACATCGTGTGTCTGGTGATATTCTAATGCAAGTCTGTTGGGGGTTAGATTTTTTTCTTTTTTTGTTTTGTTTTGCCTTTTGGAATTTTTTCCCTCAAGTTGCTAATACACTAAGGACTGAGTGCTTGTCAGTACTTAATGAAAGACAAAAGAAACCAGGGAAGGGAAGACAGAGGGGCTGGGGGGCCGGGCACTCTTCCCTTTGGCACTCCAGAGAGAGCGGACACCCAGGCTGTTCGCTTGCTTTGAGAGGAATTTCACTGTCACCACCGACTCCGCTCCTGGGAACCCCACCACCATCTGCTCGTGTGCCCGGGGATTTCGTGTGCCCTCCCCTGCTGGAGAGGGCCCGACCCTGTCCCGTCGTCGCTTTCAGGCTTTTGCCTACACTGACCTCACACCGTCTGCTCAGCCAGGACATCTCTGCTGCTCCAGCCATCACTGCGGGAACTGCCCATCTACCTCATCACCAGCCCGGGATCTCCCACCGTTACACCTCGGTGCCTCAGAGCCACCGGGATCAGGCTGCCCTGGGATTTGTGGTCCCTCGAGGTTCTCGGTTTCTGTCTTATTGTTAATGCTGTAGTTGTTTGTTTGTTTTGTTTGCTTGTTTTGTTAGATATATATATATTAGTAAAAAAAACCCTGTTATTCCCATTCCCACATCTTTTTTTGCCTGAGAGCCCCTTAATTTCAAATTAATAATAATTTGGAGGGAGGGGGTGTGCATTCTCCATTGCAAGGGGAGGGCACCGGCTTTCCCTAGCAGATACCTGTCTTTCAAACCAAGACAAAGTGTTATACTGATTGATAGACAAAAGTATTTTAACCAGAATTTGAAGTGCAGAACCAGGGGCTTTATTGGAAAGGGTTACATACAGGGAGAAAAGCTGAAGTTACCTGAATTATTCATCTTTAATTCATAGTGCTACTGAGCCAAAGGTGTAGGGAATATGGTAGTGAATTATTCACATTTTTTGAAGTCCTTAATGGTTATACTGCTAAAAGATTGTGCAATGTGTTAATAAGTAAAATTAAATCTGAGGGGGTTTTGCTTTTTCAGTGTTGCTTCTTCTAATATCTTTCCAAATTTTTGTGTGACTGTTTAGAAGGGTGAACTAAACAGTGGGCATTTAATTGACTCACTCCATCTACTCATACAAAACCATTCTTTTCCACATTTTTAAGGAAATGGGCACTATTGTTCTTCTAATACTTCTAAACAGAATAACACCTTTCCCTAAAAGTCAGTGGAATGATTTCTTTTTTTCCAGAATATTTCTCTATTTGATAACATGTACTATGGAAGAGCTTATCTGTTACCCACTTCCTTCTGCTATGTGGAGCTACCTAGACTTTTCTAGACCATTCTTTTGTTGTTGTTGTTGTTCTGTCCTTCAGATCTGCTATGGATTTAGTCAACAGTGTGGTATCAGAGACCCGCTGACCCTTTTACTTTGCTAAAGCAAACAGACCTGCATCCTCCCAAATAGGATTCATACATACAAATGTGCATACCAACATGCATGTTTATCTGAGAAAACTTTACAGAATAAATCTGCAGCAGTTAGCAACATTCCCCAGTTTCCTCACAAGAGAATTGATACTTGAGAAGAAATACATGGCAATGAAATAAACCTGATTAATTTTCACATGAAGCAGTTTCCACCACCGAGAATTCTGCTTTCTGTTGCTATTGTTTTAATTTTTAACACATGCATGTGCATAGAAATAGCTAGAGTCTGCTTTAAAAACCACTGGGGTAATTAAATGAAATTAACTTGATGAATGCTATCGTGTGCATCCTGATTGCTGAGTACTGAAGTTCTGTCTTCTTTTAATAACTTGGTGAGATAAAGTGATTTTAAACTGAATGTGATGTATTCAATTCAGCAGGCAGCAACTGGAGAAATCCAAACTCATCCAACAGATAAAGAAAACTGTATGGTTTGTGAAATACACATGTTGAATTCACATCACACTCTCTTCATTCAGGAAAAGATGTCTGAGACATCATCAGTGAAGTGACTTAGTTTCATTCAGATGTGATATAGATGACACACATACACAGTTGTGGTTACTGGAGAAGTCTAATTGCAGCTGCTAGGATTTGCAAAAGCCTCCCAAAAAAGGGAAATATTTCTGTTTTCTACTCTTTTTCCTCCTTTCCCCCTTCTTTTAACCCTTGTTTTCTTCCTCTTGTCTAAATATCTTCCTACATTTTTATCATCAGTTTTCCTCATTTTTTCTTTCCCTTTAAATAAATCAGTTTCTCTTTTCCTCCCATGTATTCTCTCAGACTAGCACCCTTCCTAAAGAGGGTTCCCACATTTTCTTTCTTTCCTTGCACACCAAGCCTTCAGGTTCTCCTCCCACATCCTGACATTGTTCATGTCCCCACCATTTTACACTTCCATTTTTTTTTCTGCAGAATGACTATTCCAGTAAAACGAAGTATTATTTTCACAAATAATATGTTTCTTAGGTAATTAAGATAGCTAAGTATCTTACACGGCTATTACAGTCAGTGTCTCCCCTTCTCCTGATGGTTGAGAATCAATGGGCTTCCAAAGCATTCAGAAAATGTGCAGATGTGGCAGCTTCAGACAAAGTTTAGTGGTGAACTTGACAGTGCTGAGTAAATGACTAGACTCAATAATTTTGGAGAGTTTTTTAACCTAAAGCATCCTAAGATTGTATAAAATTTTTACCTAATAGAGCTGTATTAAAGCCACTGTGATTCAAGCTGCTTTGGCTCAAAGATTTGGGGTTTGGCAGACTTTTTCTGCATCCCACATACTGCTCTGGGCAAACTCTGGGCACTCTTCTCCTTGTGAAGAAGAGCAAAAACAGGAATCTGCTTTCTGGTACACTTCATCTTCTGACTGATCCACTGAACATAGCCTGAAGCATATTTCATTGTAAGTTTCTAATCATGGGGTCAAGTCATCAATTAAGTAGGAAGAAACACTTCCCTGTGAGGGTTGTGAGACTCTGGCATATGTTTCCCAGAGAAGCTGTGGCCACCACTCCTGGAAATGTCCAATGCCAGGCTGGATGGGGCTTGGAGCAACCTGAGATAGTGTCCCTGCCCATGGCAGGTGGTGACACAGGATGATATATAAGGTCCATTTTAACCTAAACCATTCTGTGATTCTCTGCTCCTATTCCAAACTCACCGAGGTTGCAAGCCCTGGACAGTTCCCTTAAATACATCTAAACATCTAAAACTCACTTTGGGTCATGTTCAAAATCAAAATAGTCAAAGTTTACCTCAGAATGGAAGCCTTGGTAGTTCTGGTGTACCCTCGTTTAATTTGACTTGTATTACATGCACAAAACAATTATTTTGTCCATATGGTTGATGTATGCAGACACCATCAGCATTGAGTGGCTATGGGTGTAATTTAAGGGCTGAATTGAAAAACCTCAGACACAAATGAAAAACAAACTCTGTTATATGTCAGCAGGTTTAGGGTTCTTAAAATCAAATTAATATCCTGTTCATTCATGAAAAAAGGTGGTAATATTTTCAGGGTTCCTCAGTGCATAAGTTCATTTGAAAATCAGACAGGGTGTAGGTGTTTAATGAGCAGTTGAAAATTTCAGTCTCCCTCTCTTCCTTGAATAACCATTAAATAATTCAATGTCTCAGTGTCCCCTTGTGAAATAGGGATAGCTGCACTTCCCTCACTAGTAGGGAGAATGGAAGTTCAAGGAATAAATAATATTTTTAAATAATAATTCATATTATGGAGGCATTTTGAGTCAGCCAGAACCTTGTCATCAACTATGAGGTCTAACCTTTCATCGTCAAGTGTCACAAATCTTTTGTTCAGGATTTTTATTTTCAAATGGGACACTTTTCCTTTGCACAAAATGACCATCAGAAAAAACTCAACATGTGATTTTCAAATCTGTAGGTAAAAAAATTCGAAATTAATCATAATGGTGTTCCAGAAAAGCCTGTTTTCTTTTTATAGGGGTATCTTCCATGAGAAGTCAGAGCAAAACGGAGACATGCATAATATATTTCTCAGTATTAATAAGTTCTTCTTCTGCTTGCACATAACAAAAGAGATTTTAATCACTGTGGTTATCTCTCTCTTTGAAGTGAATATCTCATATTAATCTTCAGACAAAATTGGAGCAAATGAAGGTAAAAATCTAGAATATAAAAGGACCCTTGGAATTCTTATTGAAAACAACAATGACCCTTATTGAAACTATCATATTAAAATAACCATTGTTTATTTCCTTCTTTTTTTTACAGGAGCTCCTTATTTTCTGCTCTTGAATAATATTTCCCTAAATAAAACTGCACTGCACAAAGTGCCATTATGATTTCCAGCATTCATTTCCAGAGAGGCTCCTGCTAGTCCATAGCTATAACTATGATGAAAGGGGGCTGTGGACAGCCTGTTGCAGTAATGCTAACTCCTCATCTATCAACCCAGCAGATTATATGAGTAGCATCTCCTTAGAACAGAAACTCAAAGATGTAATAATCAATGAGGTCTGGCATGCTGAGTGCCTACACGAATCCATTGCTATAAGGGATTCCAAATTATTACTGCTTCACAAAAATCTGTGGAATTGTAGTCAGCAGGGATGAGACCAGGAATAAAGGCATTAAGGATTGACTGAGTATTATGGTGATGCTCTCTGTTTTTAGAGTACTATATGCCATATGGTGTATGTTTTGGAGGTTCTGCTTTTTCACGTTGTTTCATGATGCAGGAGCCCTAGTGACCAAAAGAGGGTCAGAAGCAACCATATCCTTCCCACATTGCTTTCTCCTCCCTTGGCACGACCTGGTTATGGTCAGCATCTGTGTGTGAGATGGATCAGGAAGCTGAGCTTTCTGCCTCTGGTTCTGAAGGCAAATATCTTGATTTTGTGTTATTGTAGTTTGAAGTATTGAAGATATTTAACCCAGAGTTGTTTCTTCCTGCAATGTGAGTGTAGGAAGAAGCAATCAAAGGCAGAAGGGAGCGGCTGTAACTCCTTAGTCTGATATTCCCTCCAGACATCTCTGATCAAAACTTTACAGAATGCAGAATCTGGTCATCCTTCCAAGGTCTGATTTGTACTCTGCAGACTCTTTCACTCTTCAGTGATGACACAAGACCAAAGACAAGCAGTAGCTTAATTTAGAAATAGCTGCTGCCGGCCTCAGAGGTTTTTGAGATGAGAAAAATCTTACTGTTAGTGGCTTAAAATTGCCAAAGTTTCCCAGCTACCCAAATTCTTCAAACAGGATCATGAGGATTGATCCAGATTAATCAGCAGTATTAGGAATAATTAAGAACTTTCACACACCTTAAGTTTACACACGCTTCAACAACAATATTGTTCCCATAGACAGTTGCATGCATAGTATGTGAGTCATGATTAGCAAGTTACTACAAGTAAAAGCTCAGGTCTTCATACACCTGTGGCATGCTCACTGTTACACGTGTGCCTTGTATTTGGTCCCCAGTGCTCCTGATATGTAGACATCTGCTTGAACTAAACACAGAGAACTGTTTGAGCTATCTAGACAAAGAGAGTGGGAGATTACACAACTGCATCCAAGAGAAATAGGCTCTGCTTAACCAGTTCTCTTACACTGCTGTTGACCTTTCGTGTATTTGGAACCATACCCAAAAACCACTGCACATTTTTAAGCGCATGAAATAAATAACACTAGGAGCAGATTAGGCAGTGGTCCAAGATTCAGTCCTACCCCAACACTTTCATTTGCCTTATGATGCTGTAAGTGTTTATTAAAGAAGAGGAGACTGAGAAAACACCTCATTGTGGTCTACAGCTTTCTCATGATGGGTAAAGGAGGGGCAGGCACCTATCCCTTTTCTCTGCTGACAGTGACAGGACCCGAGGCAATGGCCTGAAGTTGTGTCAGGGGAGGTTTAGGTTGGATATCAGAAACAAATTCTTCCCCCAGGAGTTGTTTGGGCCCTGGAACAGGCTCCCCAGGCAGTGGTGACAAGCACAAAACCTGGCAGAAACCAAGAAGAGTTTTGACTGCACTCTCAGGCATGTGGTGTGACCCTTGGGGTGTCCTGTGCAGGTTCAGGGGTTGCACTAAATGATTCTCATGGGTTCCTTCCAGCTCAGGATACTATGACTATAATTTTTTTCTGAATGGACTGAGCCAGCCCTCTGTTCCATGCAGCAAATGTCCCACTGTGCTGCCCACCACCACTGCTGAGGGTTGCAGCAATTGGCGTTGGCATGGCACCCAGTGTCCTCAGAGGTTGAATATGACCTGCAGTGCATTCTCTGCAAAGCCTCTTTCACACCAACAGCTCCTTCACTGACCCACATTGCCTTTCATAAGGAGCAAAATATTAGGAGGTGTTTCATTCCAACAATTTAGCATTAGATGAGAATATTTAAAATTCCTAGGAAAGGCTTTTTTTGTTCATAGTCTGAGGCTGGGTTTTGAAGTCTTTGCAAACTCTCTCTCCAGGGAGGCTGTGTGGAGAGAGCCATCCTTTCAGCTCACCCTTGAATGCACTTTGAACAAGCAGCTGCTTTTACTGTAAGCATGTTATTAATGGTCTCTTCTCAAAAGCAGATATAGTACCCTGGAAAACGTTCTATTGATTTTTTTCCCTTTCCCTGTCCCTGTTTCAATCACACTCGTTTGAATGGCTTTCATTTTTAGCAACAACAAGAGATTTCTTCGAAGAAAAGTGGTGTCTAGGTTTAGCCTTAAATAAAATCACTGCTCAATTTAAGCTCTGAAAAATACTATTGATATTTTAATAGAAGATTGGAGAACCAATTGCTGGTTCAATAATAGCTACAAGGAGTTTATACATAGGAAACATGCACGAGGATGATTTTATTTCTTTTGCTCTACATGTTAACAGAAAACAGCAGCCTAAATCTTGACTCACTGGATTATTACATGTCAAGGATCTCAGGAACATGGAAATATTTCATTCCAATTTTCTAAAGTGGAAGCGTGCACTGAGACACCCATGTGCAGAGTGCAGAAGATAGAAATGTAAATAAAATTGCACCATATATTTCTATATAATAAAGCTCACACAGAGAAATATTACATAATAAATTGTGCACAGCTGGAGACACAATTTTACTTCTGATTTTGGTTAATGTTATTATTAATTGCATATATCCCATAGAATCAAATTTTTTTTTTTTTTTAACTTTTTTTGCTGGGGACCAGAGAAGAAATCACAACCACTGCTTTGGAAACTTCTAAACTGAGGACATAAAAGCCACACTGAATTTACACATTAACATCTAGGGAGAGATTGGTAATGTCAATTGCCATGAGTGTGTCTCAGATATTTATTCCCCATCCCTGAAATTGTCCAAGGCCAGCCTGGATGGGGCTTTGAGCAACCTGGTCTAATGCCCATGGCAGGATGTTGGAACAAGATGAGCTTTAAGATCCCTTCAGATCCAAACCACTCAGTGATTCTCTAACTGAGTTCCTGGAAATATGAGATGATGTGAGAGGTCATGCAGGAAGCACAGGAGTGGGGCCATAGGTAGAAAGAAAAGGTAAGGCAAAGATATTGCTTTTGGGAGAAGAATTTTGAGAATATATCATAAATGTGCTTACTATTTAATTCCAAAATCTATGTAAAAGAATATATTTTAAAAATAAACAAACACATATGCAAAATTAAAATACATAAAATAAAAACTAATAGTAATAAATAAATAAAATAAAAATATGTCATTAAAGAAAGAATCAGTGTAAAAGCCACCAATATGAGGAACAGCAGAGGGAGATGGGATTGTTTAGCCTTGAGAAAAGAAGGCTCAGGAGTGACCTTGTCACTCTCTGTAACTCCCTGACTGGAGGGTAGAGCCAGGTGGGGCTCAGTCTCCTTTTGCAGGCAACAAGTGACAGGAAAAGGGGAAAGGCCCTCAAGCTGTGCCAGGGGAGGTCCAGGTTGGACATCAGGAAGAATTTATTCATAGAAAGGGTGGTTAAGTATTAAAATGGGCTGGGCAGGGAGTCTGGATTCCCCACCCCTGGAGGTGTCCAAGGAAGTGGCACTCAGTGCTCTGGGCTGGGGACACGGAGGGCATCAGGGACAGGATGGTCTTGGTGGTCTCAGGGGTCTTTCCCAACCCAAATTATTCTACCATTTTAAGATCTGATATTTTCATCAAACTCCTGTCTTCCAAGGACATTTATAATGCTTGTAACTGAAAAATTCTACCTTTATGTACTCTTTCAGACACAGTGAGTAGAGAAAATAACTCTCATGAACCCCAGAAGCTGTTGGATATGAGCCAGAAGCCTAACTTCTACTTACTGATCAAGATGCACAATTATGCATAAAATTTACACAACTTTACTCATATACCAATTTGACATTTTTTTTTTGTTCCCTGAGATATGCTGTGTTGCACTTAACATTGGAAATTAAAGTTTTCTTCAAAAACCAAGACACATATTTGAGTATGGGTAATTACTTTAAAATTCAGGCTCGACTATCTAAACTGTTTTCAACCAAGAATATTGATTTGTCCTTTCGCATGTAGAAAAAGTATCAACCAAATGAAAAAGAAAACCCAAAAAAACCAAAAAAAACCTCCTTTGTACTCTCAACCCTTTGCCCATAAAAACTTAGATGTTTATCTGATGGCTGCTTGCCTCCTTTAACAGGCTGTGGTTACCAGTGTGAGCCTCAACAGGAGAGCTGTTACATTTTTATTTTAACACTATGTCCTACATAAAAGTTGGCAATAAGAGAAAGTGCTCTATAGGATATGGCTCCCCCATGGACTCATCCTTTGCACACTGACATTTTTTACATGTCAACAATGCTCAAGTGAAGATGTCTTATTTCAAAAAAGAAAAAAATAAAGACAAAGAGGAAAGGAAAAGAGGGTGGGTGAAGACAGATAAAATAAGCCCAGGGATCTTCTGGTCCTTATAGTAATTCAGATGCTTCTTTTGGTTAAAACTAACAGATGGGCTTATGAGAAATTGGTGCAGATGTAAAAGAGGAGCGTGTGAATTAGGTGGCCCGGTGCAGGTATGAAAATTTGGTTCCTTAGCAACATTAACTCTTTAGAGCTCCTTTCCTCTGCCTTGAGTGTGTTCTTTCCAATGTTATCCTACCTCAAATTTGGTCCCTGGCTCCACTCAATTTTTGATGGATGTTTATGTCTGCAGCCACACACTGCCCCTGCAGTCTCCTGCTTGCTCTTACAAAATTGGTGTTAAAATCCATGGTTTATGTTGTCAGCTTTTAATTAGATGCATTTTCTGTTGGAATGTGATCCTGATCAGGTCTTCACAAATTTTCCCTTTAGGTTCTGCTTCCGTGTTGCAATATAGTGTTGGAAAATTCAAGAAGTAATCTTATATCCTTTGTTACTTGCCTTAATACAATGTTTGTTCTCCAAAAACTATACAAAATCATTGGCCTGTGTTTAGTTTGTGGTCCTTAATTGCTGTCCCACAGAACTTCTATCAAGCCTATCATTTCCATCTTATATCTGATTATACCTCCCAAAATATGTTGCCAGTTATTTTTCTTTGCTGAATTTCAATCTAGATATGTTTCAAAACAATTTCCTGATGTATACAGGTCAATTTGAATAAAATTTCTTTCCACCAAAATGCATCAAGATTTTCCCACCTGTCTCTGATCCAATAATTTAGAAGTTGGACTTTATTCCATCATACACATCACTGATATCAGGAATTCAGTGGTAAAACTCAACTTCCCATGTCCTTCCGTTGACTGTGAATTGTTGTTAAATCCTATGCAGGACTTTTTAAAAATTTTATTTTTATTAACTAACTTCTGTTCTTATTGTAAACAAATGCTCATTTAGGTTCCTTAGCAGAGATAGATACATGATGTAGTTATCAATCTTGCTTATTTTCTGTCATGTTTCAGTTGCTTGACAAAAATCCAAATAAACAGAGCAACTACTTTCTCATTCTGCAAATGAGAATATTTTGCATTAGATCACAATAAGTAGCATCGCTGAATCAACATGATGCAAGCTGATTTAAATACAATAAAAAATGTTGACATTATTGTACGCCCTCCATTTTTCCCTTGCTTATTGTCTTGTGTTATCTGTTCTGTCTGATGACTCTTTCATTTGCTGTTTTGTTTTGGTTTCTTTACTAGCCTTCCTATTCATACAACTTTTTTTAAAAGTCTCTTTAATTTCCTCCTTTGCTTGTACAGAGTTTTTGGTATTATTTTTTGCTGTATTTTACCATTTGTGTTCTTCTTTATCCTGGGTGCTATACTAAGCACTGTTTAGTCATGAATATAATTGTTGTATTTTTGATCATGTGGTTCATAAATTCCACTGTGGAAGTCTCATTCACATTTGTATCTTAAGTAAGATTTTCTTTTATCTTATTAGTTAAGTTACTTCTTGAGATCTATTGTTTTCTCTGGTTGGGGGGGAAAAAAAAACAAAAAAACAACTAAACAAAACACCGAAAAACACTGCCAAAAATAACTTTCAGAAAGTGGCAAAAATTGCTATTAAAAGTAATTGTACTATCAGTTATAGAATAATCCACAAACTATGAGTTGACAAGCTATGCAACCCCACCTAAGACACTTAAAAAAAAAAAATTTGCTACACATACAGGAGCTGCTCATATTTCTTTATGTTTCCCTGAAGAGGTAGTCTCTCTGACAATTTACAGTTCATTATTCTCCTCCCTACTGAATTAGAAGATTCACTATTTCCTAAAGTTAAAAAAAGGTAGAAAGATGGAAAGTGTTGTCTATTAGTAGAGTGCATATACTGAATTAAGAAAAAAAAAAGCTGGTAATGTCCGCAAACACACTGTAAGTAACAGTTTCTGCATTATAAGCTGGTTAAGGGAACTGGAAGATTTAAACTGAAGAAGGAGATTTAGGTCAGAAATTAGGAGAAAATTCTTTGTTCAAAATGGTAGCAAGTCACTGGCACAAGTTGCACAGAACAGCTGTGGCAGGCCCATCCCTGGAAATGTCCAAGGCTGGGTTGGACAGGGCTTGGAGCAACCTGGGTTTGTGGAACGTGTTCCTGTCTGTGGCAGGGGGTGGGACTGGATGAGCTTTAAGATCTCTTCCAAACCAAACCTTTCTGTGATTCTATGTTTCTTTACCAATTATATTCTCAGCATTAATCTCTCAATAAGGCAAAGAAGTCAGTATTATGAAACAGTCATGGAGAGGGTGAATACTGGATTTTTTGACAATGGCCTGATGAGCTTCTAATGCGATGAGTGGAATCTCAGAACAGAGATAGTGTTCTGGTAAAAAGGCTTCTTTTCACTTTTTTTTAACCTCATTGTCAATTTAACAATACAAAGCCTAATTCTGCACTTTACTACAACAGGCTCAATTTCCTCTGTTCTTTAAATCATGTTTTGCTGTTTCAAGAGGGATTGACAGGAACTGTCCTGTCTCCTCAGAAAGCAGTGAATCAGCAAACAGCACAGAGCAAAGACACCCACTAAGCCTCCACCATTCAGAACATATTTTTAAACTCTCAAGGATGGCAAGTCACAGCTGCAAGGATCAACTTGAGAACTGGTGACACCAAGTGCCAAGTCTGTAAAGAGCTGGTGTCACTCTCTGTAGAAATCAAGACTATTACTTAGACAGTATTTTACAGTATAATAACTTTTTCCATGCTTCTGGCCAGATCCATTTTTTCCTACTTTCAAATGGCAAGCCTTGTTGACCAGAATTATTCCCTTCACCCTGCAATTTCTTCCATTTCATACTGGAAGTGTCTGTCTATTCTGAAAACAGTGCCCAGCTCTCCAGAAAACCAGGCCTTTTTTGGTTTGGTTGTTGTTGTTTTGTTTTCTTTGTTTTTGTTTGTTTGCTTTTGGTTTTTTTTTTTTGTTTTGTTTTTTTGTTTGTCTTTTTTGGTTTTGTTTTTTGAGGGTTTCTTGTTTGTTTTGGTTTGGGGTTTTTTTCTACATCTTTTTCTACATCTTCTGAGAGAAACTTTGATTTATTTGGTCCTGCTTAGACTTCATTCACCTACTTTTTACAGATGATATTACTGACCATCAAATGATCAATGTAAATGTAATCTGTGGACAGACTAGTCTGCATTTGGGTGGCTGTATCAACTGCATTACAACAATTCTTTTTTTGCTTTACCTGAGCATCCACCTGAATATTTCAAGACAACACTGTTACAATGTTTGGGGTTTTTTTAACTGAGGTATGTATCATCTGAGCATAATCTTCCACAGCTGCCTAAAATTCATGATTCCACACCTTTTTACCCTAAATTCCCAATGTTCTCCAAGTTCCTCATGTTGTTCATATCTGTTCTCTTGTCTTTTTCAAACACTAAAACATGAATTCTCACTCAAGCTGGCAAATTAGTTAGTGGAATCCCTTTGAATAAAGACTTAATTTAATTCTAGTAATTAGCATGCCACTTTGAACCTGTGTACTTTTCTTTTTCATTCCATATTCTTTGCAAATTCCCTCCATGTGTATAAAAACACATAAATGAGATGCTGTTTTTCTAATGATAGGCACTGTGAGTGTGTGCTGCTGCACTCCTTTATGTGTGATAACCTAGGAATGGTGGATTGCTGAACAAATGTGATGATTCTTGGTTGGACTCACGCAACACTAACAAGTGGGTCTGCAAATATCAGCAAAATAGAATCACAGGCTCACAGAATGGTTGGTTTGAAAGGAACCTCAAAGTTCATTTCATTCTTACCCCCTGCCATGGGCAGGGACACCTTCCACTAGACCAGACCTCTGAGCTTCATTCAAAAGCTGGCTCTGAAAACTTCCAGGAATGGGGCAGCCACATCTCCCCTGGTCTTGGCCTCACAGTCAAGAATTTGTTTCTAATAGCTAATCTAACAATTCCCCTGTCCTGTTATTTCACGCCCTTGTGAAAAGTCCTTATGCAGAAACTGGCTGTAGGAGAAGGAAATACTGGTGCCTCTGATAGGTCACAGCTGTGTCAATTACCCAATACAGCCTCACCCCTGATGAGTCACTGCTGTAGCCAATAAAAGGGAGTGGGTGGGCTGGTGAGGGGACTCATGAAGAAGAAGGATCCTGGGGAGAGAATAACTGCTGTGAGGTCAATCTGGGTCTGCAGTCAGAACCTGTTGTTGGAACCTGCAGTCACAGTCTAGCCAGGTAAAAGCCTGCAGTCAGAGTTGAGAAGGCAATAACCAGCAGTCAGAGGCTGCAATGGAAACCTCCAGTAGGAGCTTGCTGGAGCCAGAGTCAGTGAATGTTTGGCATCAGGATAGCTGAGGCGTAAAGAGGAACAAACCAGGGCCCTCCTCATTGTGTGATAAACAAGAAGTCTGTGTCTTGACTCATTTCTACAGTCCAATAACTGCAACTAGTCTCCACTCTTAAAGTGTGTCCACCCAGCCAATTCCTTATTCATCGTATGGTCTGTCTGCAAAATCTTGCATCTCCAAGTTAGAGACAAGACTGTAGTGTGGGACAATGAAAAATGCTTTGTACAAATCCAAGTAGATGGCATCAGCCACTCTTCAATCCTGTAGTTTTATGACTGCTTTCTTGCTGCAAGTTGCCAGGAACATGAGGACAATAAGGGGCCATAATTCTTCTGACTAGGCTCCCAGGGGTCCCTCATGTAACCTTGGCCTTCAATCCTGTCTCAGTAGGTCTCAGAACTTCACTGTTCTTAGCTCTTCTCCTATATGGGCCCATAAGAGATACACTGTAGGTTGCCTCCGGCCTTCCCCTTTCTGCTGTTAAAACTTTGAAAGTTCTTCATATCAACAGAATTTCTAAATCTTGTAATTACCATTGACCCAAAGAAATTCCTTCTTTGCACAAAAATGCCATCACCCAGTGAGAGGATGTCTTGTATTCCCAAAATGTAAAATCTACTCCCTTGAAAATATTCAAGGCATTCCGTTTTTTTTTTTTTCTCCAGTGATTGAAAAAGTATCTTAATCCATCTGCAATACAAGAGGCACTGGCACCAGGAGGAAGGACTTCACTGCCAGATGAGGGGAGGTTTTAGGGGCAGCTCCTGAAGGTAGACCTTGCTTTGCTTACTATGAAAGGAGTTGGAGTAAAAGACAAAACAACTCTTTGGAAAGACATGGCAATTTGTGATCTCTGAGAAACGCCTAATTCTCTGCTCATTGGAAAGTTACTGCTATGTCACAGGGGTGAAATGAGAAGTCAGAGGAGCTGCTGAGGTCCTGACACTGCACAAATAATGAAGGCAGAATTGAAAAGAATATAATAAGAACATATTCCTTGTTTTGCAAGTCTCTTGTGAAAGATCTTTCCTGTTAAAAGAAATAGTGTCAGTCACCAGATAAAGATACGTCTTTTCATGTGTTTGGCATATTTAATTGCTGGTGGATGGTCAGACTCACAGCCATTGGACCAAAACTTGCCCTCATTTACATTACATTTATTCAGCTGAAATCTGGAGAAAGCCCACCAGAGTCAATATAAATTCTTTCAAGTTTAGGAGAAATGTGTCCTAGGTTGCAATGT
>VWYE01017559.1:0-17659 GCA_013398995.1 Alaudala cheleensis | reverse complement strand
ATGCCCTCAGGCACAGTGTGGGGGTTTTGGGAAGTCCTGGAGGCCGGGAATTGGTCTGGTTGATCANAATTGGCCTGGGTGATCATTCCAGCTCAGGATATTCCATGATTCCATAAACTTGTCATTTCCCCTCACCATGAGCTTTCCCTTGAACCCATTCCTGGCTCCATGGGAGAACTTGGTCTGCTCTGAGAGAGGTTTCATCAAACCCAGTTGTCAGCACGGAGCCGGATTCCCACAGCTCCAGGATGACTCAGGTGCAGTTTCACACGGATCCGAGTTCTGGCTTTGAATTTCTCAGGATAAAGAGAAATTCTATCCAAATAAAAAGGGTGGAATTTGTTCATCACGGCCACCCCAGTGGGGAGCAGGGAGTTTGCTGCTTGTAATTAAAAAAATTTTTGTCTTTCTGTGCTCATCCTGCCACAGCTCTTCTCCTCTCCATGGCACCTCTGCCAAGTCCATGGAATGGTTCCTCAGAGGGGAATTCCCAATTCCTGTGCAAAAACAGGGAGGGGATTCTGCCCCTCTGCTCCTCTCTGGTGAGATCCCACCTGGAATGCTGCCTCCAGCTCTGGAATCCCCAGCACAGGAAGGACATGGAGCTGCTGGAGCGAGTCCAGAGGAGACACCAAGGGGATCAGAGGGATGGGGCAGCTCTGCTGGGAGGGGGAACTGGGGGAGTTGGGATTGTTCAACCTGGAGAAGAGAAGCTTTGGGGTGACCTAATTCTGCCTTCCAGGACCTAAGGGAGGTGACAAAAAATATGGAAAGAATTTTTTTTACAAGGGCCTGGAGTGACAGCTCAAGGGGGAATGGCTTCCTACTACCAGAGGGCAGGGTTAGATGGGATATTGGGAAGGAAGTCTGCNGAGGGGGAAAGGGAGGAAAATAATTATGAAAGGAAGAAAAACGCTCCCCATAATTTTTTGTGTTGACAGTGAAATCTCCAAAAATCCCCTGCTTTGCTTTGATGCAGAATAGAAGAATTTTGAGTGACACAGAGACTTTTCTGTTGTTCTGCTCTCCATTATTCACCTCAAAAAAAGGCAGCAGAAAAGAATCTTTTTATTCCTGAGTCTCCACCAGGATTCATGGATCCGGCATTCAGGTAGACCCAGTCAGAAGTCAGGGAAACATGAAATTATTCAGGTTGGAAAAGATTGATTCCAACCACTCCCCCAGCACTGCCAAGGCCAGCACTGACCATGTCCCCCAGAGCCACATCCACATGGAATTTGATTTCCTGCAGAGATGGGGACTCCACCACCTCCCTGGGCAGCCCATCCCAATGGCTGACGACCCTTTCCATGAGGAAATTCTTCCTGGAATTGATTTAGGAGCTGCTTCTGACACCGCTGGTGCTTTTCAGCCATGTTCACCTCCTTGTCTTCCAGGGCCAACTGCACCCTTTTATTCCAAGGGTTGTGGAGTCAGGCTGCTGGAATGGGCTGGAGCCCACAGAGTGATGTTCCAGGGGTCTCTCCAGGTCAGTGGAATCCCAATCCCCTCCCTGCTTGGCTCTGCTTCAGAGAACCATGGAATGGTTTGGGTTGGAAGGGACCAACCCAAACCAGGCTCCAGCTCCCTTGTTCCCACCCCCTTCCATGGGCAGGGACACCTCCCACTATCCCAGGTCGTTCCAAGCCCCGTCCAACCTGCCCTTGGACAATTCCAGGGATGGGGAGTTTCCTACCAAGCTTGGTGTGGGAGAGGCAGGAATCTTGCTCCAGGATGTGCCTGTTTTGGATTCATGTCCGGCTGAAATTGGTGTCCAGTGACAGGCTGGATTCTGTCCCTCTGCCCTGCTCAGGTGAGATCCCACCTGCAGCCCTGGGATCCAACATCAGAGTTGCTGGAGCAGATCCAGAGGAGTCCATGGAGATGCTTCAAATGTTGGAGCCCCTCTGCTCTGGAGCCAGGCTGGGAGAGCTGGGAATGTCCAGCCTGGAGAAGGGAAGGCTCCATGGAGACCTCAGAGCCCCTTCCAGAGCCTAAAGGGGCTCCAGGAGAGCTGGAGAGAGACTTGGGATGTGGACATGGAGTGACACAAGGAACAACAGCTTTAAACTTCCAGAGTGCAGGGTTAGATGGGATATCGGGAAGGAATTCTTTCCCTGGGAGGGTGCTGAGAGGCTGGAATAGAATTTCCAGAAAAGCTGTGGCTTCCCCATCCCTCAGAATGTCCAAGGCCAGGTTGGATGGGGCTTGGATCAACCTGGGATAGTGGAATGTGTCCCTGCCCATGGCAGGGGGTTGGACTGGATGATTTTTAAGGTCCTTTTCCACCCAAACCATTCCATGATCCTGTGACCATCAAAGACGGGACTTAAACCCTTTTTCCCGGGAGCACCCATTGAGCAGGATCTGTGGAAGGCTGGGAAAACCTGGCAGGGAGCAGGGCCTGAGCCAGCCCAGGGTCCAGTTTTAAGTTACTGCTGCTGAGGGGCAGAAATAGCTCCTATTAAGTTGCATTTCGGGGTTTGGAGCCAGAAGATCGAGGTCACATCCACAGAGCCGCTGGACCCTGGTGTTTTGTGTCCTCTGCAATTCCAAGATCCCTCCCCAAGAGCCATCCTGGGAATGGCATCCCCCTCCTCCTGCTCTGTTGGGACACAACCTCTTCCAGGAGGGATTTTGCTGCCTGAGGTTTCCACCTGGCAGGAAAATGTGCACGTGGGAAGTGGAAAATCATCTCCTGCCTCAGTTTCTCTCCATGGAGCAAGGGAAGATTTTCCCCACATCCCGAAAGGGCTGGTACATCCCACTGGGAGCTGGTGGCAACGTCACTAAACACCGGCATGGAGCTGCCCTTTGGAATCACCCCGTTCTGCATGGAAGGAGAATTCCCCTCCATGGAGAGGGGCCAGGCATCCCTGGAAAGGGAAAGGTTTAAAGGGCAGGGATATGGGTTGGACCCGGCCCAAAATCCTTTTCCCTCAACCACCTGCTCTCACTAGAAGGATAAAAAGTTGTGTCCCTGCCTCCCTGGTTCTCATCCAGCCTCATCCCAGAGCCCAATTCCATGGGAACTCTGGGATGTGTGAAATGTCTGGCCAGGATCTTCCTGCTCCTGCGTGCTGATTTCTGTGTGGATGAATCCCACTGCAAAAGCCCCCTCTGGAAGTGATTATCCCACCTCTCCAGGCAGAAGAAACGATGGCAAAAAAATTCCAGGGTTTAAAGGATTCAGGAAAGTCGGATGTCCTCAGACTGTGAGGTTCATCTCCACATGGAATTGATTTCAGGCAGGGATGGGAAGATCCTTGACAGTGGACAATGTAGCAGAAGGGGAAACCTTAAAATCATGGAATGGTTTGGGTTGGAAGGGACTTTGAAGACCATCCCCCTGCCATGATCCCAGCTTGCTCCAAGCCCCATCCAACCTGGCCTTGGCATGGGGCAGCCACAGTTTCCCTGGGAAACATGTGCCAGATCCTCACCATGCTCACAGCCAGGAATTTCTTCCCAATATCCCATCTAGCCCTGCTCTCTGGCACTGGAAAGCCATTCCCTGTGTCCTGTCACTCCATGTCCATGATCCAGAGTCCCTCTCCAGCTCTCCTGGAGCCCCTTTAGGCACTGGAAGGGGCTCTGAGGTCTCCCTGGAGCCTTCTCCAGGCTGGACATTCCCAGTTCTCCCAGTCTTCAGAGCAGAGGGGCTCCAACCCTTGGGAACAGCTCCGTGGTCTCCTCTGGATCTGCTCCAGCACCTCCACATCCTCCTGATATTGGAGGCTCCTTGCTCACCCTCTGTTTTTGGGCCAAGGAACCATTTCCATTCAGTCACCACAATGATTTCCTCATCCAGACACACTCTGGGATCACTTTTCTTATTTCTCACTTCTCCCGAAGGGATTCTGGTTTTCGGGAATTGCTCTGCTCCCATCGCTCTGCCGAGGTTTCTTCTCTTTTCTCCCCTCATGACATTTGAAGGGAATTTCCTGGGAATGGTGTCCTGGGAATGGTCTCCATGGCCGTGACGGCAGAAAGACGGATTATCCCTCTCCTAATCATCCCGAGGTGGATCCATGCCATCCACAGGGCAGTGTGAGCCCACTCCTTGGTTTTCCAAACCCCTTTTGCAGGGAACGGGATATCCAGAGCTCCGGGGAGCTCCGGGGAGCTCCGGGGAACTTTGGGGACTTCCAGGCATCGATGACACCCCTGAGCTTCCTGAACTCTTCCCTCTTCCCCTCTCGCCATCCTCTCTGTGTCAGAGGACTCTGGACGTGGCCATTCCCATGGAAGCAGCCACTTGAATTTCCCCCCTTTCCCCCTCCAAGTGATTTTTTTTCCCCCCCACTTCCCGCGCAGCGTGCGGAGGGAATTTTCGCACCCGTAAACACTTTGCGCCGCTGGCTCCCGGCTAATTGAGTCTGACAGTTCGTGTAGTCAGCAGCTGAATGGTGTCACTGGGAATTAGGCTGCCGGGATAGACTGCCAGGAGCAAATTACTTTGTCACTTCTCAGCTGACTCGAAAATATGGGGCTTTTTTTTACCCTTTTCTTTTAATTTTTTTTTTTTTTCACCCAGGTTTCAGTTTAGTTTTGGAGGTTTTGTCTGAGAGCGTTTGAATTCCCCCCAAACCCGAGCCTGGTTTGTTTAAGGAGCATTTTCTTGCTGGTAACAAACTCCTCTCCTCCTGAACCCCCCCACCCTGGAATGTTTATGGAGCGGGTTCTGGAAATGGTTTTAAAGGGGATCCAGGGGGATTGAAGGGAAGTGACTCAGAGAGCGGGAAAGGGATCAAACACGTCCCTCCTCCTCTCCGTGGTATCCATCCAATGCCATGGATCCATCACTCATCCATCCACCTCCACCAGGCAGCTTCCAACTGTTTGTTCATCTCCCTGACACGTTCCTTTTGCTGTGCAGTATTCCAGGATTGCTTCCAGTTGCCAGCTGCTTATCCATCATCTGGCTGTGGGGTGTCTCTGGTCCATCCTCGTTTGTCCATTGGCTGAGCTGATCCCTTTTCCCTTTCCCAAATTCCTCCCACGATGCCGTGATCCCACGTTGGGATGGTTGTCAAGGTCTCTCCTCCCCTTTTGAGGTCCTCTTGGAAAGCTGTTGGATGTGAAAAGTTTTGGATATTCTGCATCTGCTGGTGGCAATCCAATTCCAGCCTCTCTGAAAAAAAAAACCGGGATGAGTGGGATTTTAACCAGTCAAAAGCAGGTAATTCCTGAGGTGACATAGCCAAGCCCTGTCTCAATGTCACACTGATGCCAACCTGGGCTCTCTCAAACTTTGTCACCTCTCACAATCATGTCCAATGTGTCCCCTGAAAACATTCCTCTGTTTCCTTGGAATGTCACCCAGACCAGTTCAAAGCCGGAGGAGAAAGTCATGGAGAAACTTCCCAGCTCCGTGGAAGTGAAGAAGATCCCTGGACCAGTTTCATCCAGCTGGAACACTTTTCTGGGGAAGATCCAGAGCTTTGGTTCTATTGAATTAATCCCACACTGGGAGTGCTTTTCATCCAGGTGGGAATGAGGGAAGGGTTGGTGCACCTGAGTTTTGGGGATTTTTTTTGGTGCTGTTTTCATAAAAGACATTCCCACTCCCTGATGTTTCTACATCTTTATCCCAGCACTGCTCGTTCAGGGACAATTTGCATTTTTCCAAGTGTGATTCCCACCCTCTGGAAATCGTGACTTCACATTTATGGTGACAAAACCACACCTTTTAAATGATTATCACCTGTGCAACATCTCCCCCCCAGCTCTCCCTTCCTGTCATCCTGGGGCTGAGTGAGGGAACTCTGAATGTTCCTCTCTTCGATCCTTCAGTGCTTGGGATTTGGGAGTCACTGTTGTGAATTTTATAGGAATCTTTTATTAAATTATTTAACCTGATCTGTGAATTAAAATGAAATGCTGGCAGACCTTTAGGCTTAAACTGCTGCTCAAGCCCAGGGCTCAGTTTAGCAAGAGGGTCTGGTCTGGAGCTTTGTGCCTCCATGGCCTGGTTTTCCTGATTCCTTTTTATCCTTACCCTTTTCCTTGCATTCCCCTCTCCCTGCTCTTCCAGGGGGTGATTTCCTATCCCTCGGTTTCTCCTGGACACCGACATTCCCTACCAGAGAGGAACCCAGTGGCCAGGACCTTGCAGCCAGGTCCTGCTCCCAAACCGGAATAAATCCCACCTGGAAGAGACTTTGCACAGCCAGGCTCATTCCACATGGCAGGAATGCTGCAGGAGGTAAATCCTCCATGGGAACACCAACTCTGGCTCTGCTTCCCCAGCAATAAATCCAAGTTTAATCCTCAAATGGCCTGGGCTTCCCTCCTGCCAGGCTCTGGCTCCTGCACAAATTGTCCATCAGCCCTAAGTGGGATTTCTTGGCCACACAAGAAAAGAGGCACCACGGCTGCCATGGAGGGGGAAATAAATCCTGGAATGGGGCTGCTGGGCTCCCTCTGGATGCTTTTGGCCAGGTCTTTTCTCGTGGATTCTTTGGGAAGAGGTCATTATCCACTCAGCCTGTGGGGATGAATCCTCGTGATCCCATTTAGCCAGAGCTGGGAGCTCCTGCCCGTTTTGGGGGAAGAAATGACAATTTCTGCCCATTCCCAGTGGATTGTGAGCTCCTGGCTGGTTAGCTGGGTGTTCCAAGGTCTGGGACACCTAAAATCCTGGAATGGTTTGGGTTGGGAAGGGCCTTGGAGACCATCCGACCTCCTGCCATGGGCAGGGACACCTCCCACCATCCCAGGCTGCTCCAAGCTCCATCCAGCCTGGCCTTGGAATGGTCTGGATTTGTGTCCCAAGTTTTATCAGAGAGTCTAAAGGAGCTGACTTTCCTCGTGGATGCTGCAAGCCTTCCCACAGGTCCTTCAGGTGCAAAGAATCCTGTCTGGATGGCCGGGAGAAGGGAAAAACCTGGAATATCATCCCATCCAAAGCAGGAATTTTGCCTTTGCCTTTTCCCCACTGCCTGCCCAGGCAGGAAGATCGTGGTGACCTGATCCCTGGGAATTTGAGAAGGTGGGTTGGGATTCTGCCCCTCTGCTCTCCTCTGGTGAGATCCCACCTGGAATGTTGCATCCAGCTCTGGTGTCCCAGCATGGGAAGGATGTGGAGCTGTGGGATCGAGTCCAGAGGAGGCACCAAGATGATCAGAGGGATGGAGAACCTTGGAAAAGGCTGGGAGATTTGGGAATACTCAGCCTGGAAAAGAGAAATTTTGGGGTGACATAGCTGTGACCTTTCAGGACCTGAAGGAGGTGACAAAAAAAGATGGAGAGGGGCTGTTTCCAAGGACTTGGAGTGACAGGACGAGGGGAAATGGCTTCTCACTGACAGGGAGTAGGGTTGGATGGGATATTGGGAAGAAAGGAAGTCTGACAAGGAGATGGAAGGACGAAGCTGATGGCTCCAAAAAGGAGAAGACATCCCAGAAAAGCAGCATCCCGAGGGATTTGTGGGCCCTCACTTTTGGCCACAGGCAAATCCAATCTCACCGGGAATTTTGGTCTCTAATTCCTCTTGGAAGGGGTGGAATGACATGAGGAGAATGAAGGAAATTTCACCAATCTGGCAAGGTTTGGGTGCTCCTCAACTGCTCCTACAGACCAGGAACTTCCATCTTTCCAAAATTCCTCCTTATTTTGGCGGCCACTTTTCCCTTTCCAGCGCTTGGGGATGGAGGCACCTCTGGCTCCAGGGAATGTTGACATGAGTGGAGGGTGCTCAGAGCTTCCAGGAACCCATGGAAGGGATGGTTTGGAGATTGGGTGACCTTGGGAGGGGAAGAACAACTCCAGCCTGTCAAGAGGAGGGCTGTGTTTTTTTGGGAAAGAGCCAACGGAAAACTGATCGACGGAGCACGGGGAGAGAAAAACGAGACACCCAGAATAGCTCCGAGTCTGGTTCTGTGCCTCGTGGGAACATCCTGTGGATGTTCCCTCCTGCCTGGCTGCTTTGTCACCCCTGTGGGGGGCTCTCCTGGTGTGCCAAGGTCCTGGGATCCTGCCACGAGGCCATGGCACCCCCAGCCGCGGTCCCTGGCAGATGCAGAGCCTGGGAGAAACAATCCCTCAGGAAGAGCTGAGTTTTTTTAAATGGGATTTTCCTTATCAGGAGGAACAATCCTCACAAATTTGTGTGGAATCCGCATCTGGGGTTTAAACGTGCCCATCCTTGTGGCGTTCTGCCCCACAGAGCGCCTGATTTTCCCTCTGCAGGGCAGTGACCTCTCCAAATGGAATTTTCTCTTCCCTTTTTAGCTCCACTTCCCCCATTTCTCCCAAAATCCTTGTAGTGCCCCCCACCAGTGCACATTCCAGGGAGTTTTGGGGCTCCATGTCCTGGTAAACTCAGATTTTTGCAACGAATCTTTGTCCCTTCCATCAGGGACTCAAAATAATTCCCTGTGCAGCAGTGAACCAAATGGATCAGGGAGGGATGAGGGGGAACAGGGACTCTGTGGAACAGAGCCAAAATCAACTCTGGATTAAAAAAAGCCCTGCCCAGAAAGAAACAGGAAGTTCTGAGGGAATGATTAGAGGAGAAAATGAAGAGCAAATTACTCCCCGGAGCAGGAATGGGAAGCACCCCCGGGGCTGGCCGGGCTCCTTGGCTTTGTTGATTCCCAGGATTCTCCCAGCTGGGGCCTCCAGGGTGATGAGTTGCTCACTTCACAGTTTTGGGAGCACATGTCATGGTTGAGGTTCATTAATCTCCCCCCGCCAGCCTCCTTGATGAGTGATTTTAATTTTGCTGCCTCTCGGGTTACCCCGAGCCGTGAGGAGGTTTGAAAACATCCCCGGGGTCGGGGGCATTTCGACTTTCCCGTTTGGGACTGGAGGTGTAACCTCTCTGAGAGGGGATCCTGCTCCTTCACTCCGCAGCTTTGATGGCAACAACGGGGGGGATCCCAAATCCCTGATAATCATTTTTCACAGGAGCAGCCTCGGAGGTGATTTAAAGGTCACCTCTGATGGAATTCTGCCCCGTTTTCCAACCCCTGACGGCTCCAAAAGTCCCATTCAGGGTCAGGAAAGGGCTCTGGCACACGAGAATAAGCAGAATCCTCCAAAAACACATCCAGAGCCAGCCCTATCCCAGAAAACTTCATCCTTGTCCTGCATCCCCTTGAATTCCACACACACACACAGGAATCCCTGCAGGGCCACAGCCACACGGAAAAAACCAGGAGCTGTCTTTGCTCTCTTCCCTCAGCTCAAGCACAGTCGTTTTCCTGGGAAAATCCCTCTCTTTGGGTTTCTTCGGCCTCGCAGCCTTTAGGGGTCACTCCTGGCAAGATTTCCATCATTTCCCTGCAGCCTCACAAGGCGGGAATGTCCGGGAAGAGCCAGGGGTGGCACCAGGACTCCCGGTTTCCCAGCGTGTCTTGTGCTGAAGTGTTCCCAGTTTCCTGTGGAATGATCCTTCCCTTTTCCTCCTCCAGAGGAAGGAGGCAGATGGAAATTCCATCCTCCCCAGAAGGCTCCAGAAGGCGAAGGATGAGCAATCCAGGGCATTCAATGCTGGCGTTATTTTGGGATGAAAAACCTCCCCGTGCCCTCCTGAAGGACATCCCAAATTCCATCTCCGTGCTGTCCAGCCGGAGATGGGCTCAGTAAGGAGGGATGAACTGGCTGGGAGTGGGAATAACAGCAGGGATCACGCATCTTTCCCAACGTGACTCAGGGCAGGGATTTGCCTGCTTTATCCCCTCCGAGGCTGCCACTGGCGACATCCAGAGTGACGATTCCAACAGCGGGAGACAACGTTCCTGGGCAGTGGAATATGATCACCTGCTGTTTTCCATTGGCCCCAGGCCTGAACATTCTGTCTCCAGGGATTTGGGGAGGGGGGTTCGGCTCTGAACAGCCTGATCTGGTTGAAGACATCCCTGATCTTGCTGGGGGACCAAGTTGTTCCAAGCCCAGCGTGGCCTTGGACACTTCCAGGGATGCAGCAGCCACAGCTTCTCCGGGAATTCTAGTCCGGAACCTCATATTTCTTCCCAATATCCCATCTATCCCCGCTCCCTGGTATTCCCCCTTTTCTGAAGTCCTTCCCCAGCTCTTATGGAGCCTCGTCAGGCACTGGAAGAGGCTCTGTGTCCTCCCTGGAGCCTTTTCTCCTCCAGGTGAGCTCCCAGCCTGTCTCCAGAACATTCCCTATCCCTGCACATCCTTCCTCCCCTGAATCAGCAGCCCCCCCATAACCCTCAGGGAGTGGTTATCACCTTTGGAGAAGCAGTTCCCATCCTGGGAAGGCAACATTCCCACTGGCAAAACACTCAAAAGAGCCAGAGTGTCCTCAACTTTAGGCTCCAGTGATGCCAGCGGGGTTGTCAGGCACAGAGGGATGGCCCAGCATTTGCCTTGGGATCCCTATTGACTGGATTTCCTGGACATCCCAAAAGCCCAGATAAAGGGAATTGTTCAATAATGAGAAACAGACAATGAGACTCTACAAAGTGTCAGAGCCAGAAACTTCCAGAGACTGGCTCAGGATCCCAGAGGAGAAGTGGCTGTGGAACAGGGAAAGGCCAGGAAAACTGGTGCTGGTGCCAGTTTGCCAAGGACAGTCTGGGCTGTCCCAGGCCCTGAAAATGGGACAGAGGCTCCTGGCAGAGCTCCAGGACTGGCACTGGAGAGCCAAGGCTCTGGCAGGAGGGATATCCAAGGGATATCCAATGTGTCCTTGATGTGGGATACAGGATGGTGTAGCCACGCACGTGTAGGAATGGCGAGATGGGAGATCCAACAGCCTGGGAAAGGGACAGGCAGCATTTAAACTCTCTGGAAGTGTCCAAGGCCAGGTTGGGCAGGGCTTGGAGCAACCTGGGATAGTGGAAGTTGTCCCTGCCCATGGAAAGGGGTTGATCTGGAAAACTGGGTGATCTTTGAGGTCCCTTCCAACCCAAATCATTCCACAACGATGATATGGAAAGCAGGGAGATGGAGGAATGCGGTGAGGTCTGATTTTTCTCTCTCTCAGGGTTGCAGTGACCCTCGGTGTCACTCAGCTGTCCCCTCCACACGAGCCATCGCCCTGACCCTGCCTCCGGTGCCGAATGGTCCAGTCAGGTGGAATCCCACTGCTCCCAGCCCCACCTGTCCCTCCAGGATGAAACCTTAGCTCGGTGCTGGGCCCTCTGGCTGGGCTCCTTTGGAGCCTGGTAGATTTTGTGCCCCCTGCCTGAGCAAGGGATCGGCCGCTGGCGCTTCCCCCTGCCAGGTCCTGGCGCTGTAAGCGGATCCCTGCAGCTCAAGGCTCGTTATGTTTCCCAGCACAGTCTGTGCCGGTTGATTTGTACCTCCAGGAATTTGGAGATGCTCCTTCCAGCAGGGAGGCCCCTGGGTGAGACATGGCATCCTCTCCCCATGACGTCAGCCCTGCCCGAGCCAAACAGCTCCGCTCCCCCAGCACGGATCTTGGAATCATTCGAGCTGGAAAACTCCTTCGGGACCGTCACGTTTCCCGCTGCAAAGCTGCACCTTGGAACCTTCACCCCTCCCCACCCTGGGGATGCAAAACTTCATTATGGAGGTGCAGGAACGGTGGGAATAACGCCAGTGCCCCGTGGTTGGGGGTGCTTCCTTTGGGATAACTCCGCGCTCCGGCGGATCTCCCGCTTGCAGGAACCACTGGCAACCCTGGGGGAAGCCCGTGGGTGGGGGCTGAGGTCCCGGAGAGAGGTGTGGGGATGCATCAGGTGTCAGCCCTGAGTGCCAGCCAAGGTGTCTTCTAACAGCACCCCGGGGACCTGGCGCTGCCCTCGGGGCGAGGGAGCCAAGTGTGAGGTGCCCTCGGGAGGGGAGGAGCAGCTGGGGGGGACGGGCAGGGGACATTTGAGAAGCTGCTCCCTGCATCCCAAGAGGGCCCCGGCCGAGATGGAGCTGCCAAGCAGGTCAGGAAGGATGGACACCTCCCCTCTGCAGCGCCGGGAAAGGACCAAAAGGGTTTTTGTAGGGCTTGGATGAAAGTCCAGGCGCCTGGAGGATGGTTTGGAGTAGCTTTCCCCCCTGAGGTCAGGCACAGTTTAGATTTGGAGCCCGGGTTTCCCTGCAAAATCCCACAAATTTCCCCACAAATCCTGTCTGGGTTCCTATCCTGTTCTTTACAATTCCCTGAAAATAAGACCCGAAGGTTCTTCCTTTTGCTGTTTTCTTCTCCCACCACCCCTGGCTTGCCTGTGTTCAACAGGGCCCACAGGTGAAGTGTGGATGTTTCTCTGCCAAGGCCTTTCTTGTCACTCCAAAGGTTTTTATCCTCATCCCATTTCCTGTTTTTCTCCCTGTCTGTATTCCTGAAGTGGCCCCTCCTCCATGAGATAAGTCCAGGGTTTCTGTAGAATCATAACAATGGAATTGTTTGGGTTGGAAGGGACCTTTAAAGGTCCCGTAATTCCAAACCCCAAACCCTCCTGGCCTCAACTGTTCAAGAAATCATGGAATGATTTGGGTTGGAAGGGACCATAAAGATCATCTTGTTCCATCCCTCTGGCACGTCCCCCTGCAGGGACACCTTCCACTATCCCAGGTTGCTCCAAGCCCTGTCCAACCTGGCCTTGGACACTTCCAGGGATGGGACAGCCACAACTTCTCTGGGGTATCTGTTCCCATGGCTCACCACCCTCACATGCAGGATTTTCTTCCTGATACCCAACCTAAACTTACTTTCTGTCAGTTTGAAGCCATTCTCCCTTTTCCTGTCATTCCAGGCCCTTGTAAATCGTTCCTTTTTTTTGTAGATCCCTTCAGGTAGTGGAAAGCTGCAATTAGGCCACCCCGAAACCTTCCCATTTCCTTGTTTTGTGATCATCCAGACCCCCCCATTCAAGATTTCATCAGGGCTAAACCAAGCACCAAATGAATCACTCCTGGCTCTTTCTGCAGGATTGCCCCCATCATCCCGTCCTCAGACTGGAATTCTGTGGAGACTGTTAATTACAGCTGCAATTCCCTCTGGAATAACGACTTTTCCCTGTCCCCTCACTGGCCCTTTGTGTTCCCACATCACTCTCACCCCCCACAGCAGCATCTGTCTCCAGCAGGGAAGTCTAAAATCCAGGCCTCCTGAAGGAAGTGGAATCGCAAGGGTCATTTTCGCCTCTGCAGATGCTAAATCGTGCTCTGCTGACTGCTGGAAAACCTTTCCCTCCCCCTCCCAAATCCACGCAGAAGTTTTTGCAGCAGCAGCAAATCCCTTGATAACCCTCCTGCGCTGGAAGCAAAGCCCTCCCCAGCTCCGAGCACCAAGAAGTGCAGAACATCAGCTTCCGCGATATCCCTCTCTTTCCCTCTTTTTCTCGGGAGCTCCAGGCAAGGGACAGACTTCTGAGCCAGGCTCTTTCTTCAGGTCCTGATTCAGGGCCCTTTGCAAAAGGATTAGTTTCTGTTTGAAGGGTTGGGTTTTTTTTTCCTGCTCCGGGGTAGTATCCAGGCAGGAGGAGGGAGAGAGGAGCCTCACAGAGTCCATTCCTGCTCCCTTTTCCCAGTCAAACTGGCAGCCTGGGATGGATCAGCAGGACCAGGGTGCTGGACCCAAGATCTTCTCTTTCCTCTGAAACTTGGGGCAGGTGAGAAGGAAAGTGGGGACTCAACAGATCCATACCTCACCCACTTCCAGCTGACTTCCAGGTCCCTCCACATCCTCTCACCCTTCATTTTTCCCTGGATGGGATTTATCCATCTCCACTGTTGCTTTTCTATTCCCAGCCCCTATCAACAGTTCCCTGACCCTGGTGCCGAGGGCATTGTCCATTTGTCAGTGCTGCCAAACTGCCTCGCATCCCAAATCCATGTGGACTCTTGGGACAGCTCCAAACTCCCTTTTTTGGGACAACCCCAGTGGTGCTGGAGATTTTATCCATAGTCCCAGCTGCCTGAGCATCTTCCATGCTTTGCAAACCAGGGTTCCCACTTTTCCCAGCAGAGAGAGATCCATGTTCTTGGGCACAGCCCATGGACTCATGTTGAATCTCCATGGGTCTCCATCCACGAGATTAAATCCAGTAGTGAATCCATAAGCTGATCCATGGCTTGTGGTTGAAACTCCTGGCTCAAAGCCTTACATCCAGACCCTGTGCTACTTTAGGATAAAGGATTACAATTCCAAGGATAGGCCTGGGAGAAAGTCCACTTCCGTATTTTCCAGAGGCATCTTCATCTGGGCTCCGATGTTTAGTGCATGGACTGTTCTTATCCAGAGGAAAGTCCTGCAGAAGGGTTTGATGGAGACTGGGATCATCATCCCAAGGCTGAGCTTGAAGGAATAGGAGAGAGAGACAGCCCCTGTCACAGCAATTCCATGGATTCCACAGTGGAGCGTTGCTTGTGCTTTCCTGCTCTTTTGTCCCAGCTCCTCTGTCCTTCCACATTGTCCCAACGATCCCAAGCATTCCCAGTGTCAGGGAGTTCCTCCCAAGGAGGGACACTTGGGTTGGGTTGTCTGGCTGCAATTCCAGCCTTGCCACTTTGGTGATCTCGGAGGTCTTTTCCAGCCTAAAGGATTCTGTGATTTCCATGGTGATTCCTGTTTCTTCTCCCTCGCTCTTCCCAGGTTTTTAGCACTGGTGGGAAGCAATTGTTACAATCCTGAAGCTTTTCCAGGGCCACCACCAACCACATCTCCATCGTCCCACATTCACATCCTCAATTCATGGCATAAAATCATGGAATGGGAAGCAATCATTAGGATATCAAATATTTTCCAGGGCCACCACCCGCCATATCTCCAACCTCCCATATTCACATCCTGAATTAATGGCACAAAATCATGGAATGGGAAGCAATCATTAGGATATCAAATATTTTCCAGGGCCACCACCAGCCACATCTCGATCCTCCCACATTCACATCCTGAATTCATAGCACAAAATCATGGAATCTCCTGAACTGGGAGGGTCCCACAAGGATCATTGTGAGTACAACTCCTGGCCCTGCACAGGACAACCCCAACAATCCCACCATGTCCAGCTCCATTATTACCTAAATTCATGGAAGTTTCTGAACTGCCTGGAAAGTGCTACCTTTGGCCAAAACTGCTTTAAACCCTCAGCTCAAATCCCCGTGGTCCCACAACAACTGAGTGGCTCCATCAGGTGAACGTTTTCCCATTTCCTCCTTGCCCAAAGGGAAGAAACCTCCGGGCTTTTATCTTTGAACAAACCTCCCAACACCCTGTGGAATTTCCTTCCCTCCCTTCCACAGCTTGTTCCTGGCTCTTCCTGCTCTTCCAGCTGAGGCGAGGGCAGCCTTGGGTCAAGTGTAATCATTTTTATAGAGCTGGGGGGATCAATAACTGCTGGAGAGAAATGCTGCGTGTCAGAGCCCCCTCGGATCCTGGAAAACCAAAGGAAAACGCTACATGGAAGAGCACTTACTGTATTACTGCTGCAGGGGGATGGAGCTCCGTGCCAGAGGCTTGGCAGAGCTTTGGAAGTGCCGGAAGGATCCATGCCCAGCTTCTCTGGAACAGGGAGAACATCCCTACCCTGCACATCCTTTCCTTGTTTCCATCTTTCCCAAGGAATGTCACTGTTTTACAAACACCAGAACACCTGGGAATCAGTGGCTTCATCCCAAGCTTCTGGATAAAGCAAGGAAAACATGGATGCACATAGATTTAACACCATTCTATCCCAGAACTTCTCTTTGGGAAGTTTTCTTTAAGGTTGATGGTTTTTCATTGCCTGTTTGGGTCTGCTCTGCTGCTGTGGGCTGCTGGAAAAGCTGGGATTTCCAGGGATAGACACCTTGATCCAATCCCTGCAAAACCCTGTGGGACAAGGCGTTGGATAAACGTCAACAGGAAAACCCTGGGAATAATCTAAGATGGCTGAAAGTTCTCCTGGGATGGTACCAAACTTAATTTGGGTAATTGGTGGCTGGAAGAGCAGGAAGTGGGGACGAGATGGAAGCACCATCAGGTGACAAGTGTCCCTTTCCTCTCACAGGACACTCCCTTGGTGCACCGTGGGTGATCCCTGGGTTGTTATGGATGCGTGGGATTTGTCCAAGCATTCCCAGAGCCTTTGCCTCCTTCTCCTTTTCCCATCTGGGTCTCCTCTGTAGTTATTCCAGTGGAGTTGGGCTCGGGAGGTCAGTGAGGGAGATTTCCAAGAGATTCCTGTTTTGCATGGAGAGGAAGGGCTCATATCCCTTTCTCCACCACATCCATGGATATGCTGTCCAGACTATCCTGAGGATGAATCCAGCTTTAGCCCTCCATAGCCTGGTCCAGCTTAATTTGGGAAATGAAAATTGACGCTTGGCTGGGTGAGATGCAGCATCAGCAGCTTAGTGCAGGAATCCAAGGAATGAGCAATTAGCCATGGATGGGACTGTCCCATCCCTGGGCATCTTCCTCTCTCTTCCTGGTTTTCCATGGGGGTGGTTTTGTGTGCCTGCAGTGGGAGTGGGGGAATTGGAGAAGCAGAGATCATTGAGAGTCTCTTCGGGTTAGAATTAGGGTTTTCACAAGAGGAATTTTACAGGACCATCCTTTGGACAGGGAAATTCTTCTCCATTGCCAGAGAGATCAGATCCTGAACTTTATCTGCTCCAGTCCTGTTGCTCCACACATCAGAATGGGGACGGGGTCCTAAAATCCTGCAATAATTTGCGGTACAAAGGAACTTTAAAGTCCATCTGGTTCCACCACCCTGCAACGAGCGAGGAGACCCTCAGCCAGATCAGGCTGCTTGGAACCCCATCCCACCTGACTGAATTTTTCCAGGGATTGGGGCATCCACCTCCCTGGGATTGTGCCAGTGTTTTCCCACCCTTTCCAAGCAGGAAAGCTTTAGGGAGCCTAAATGTTTCAGGTCTGTCTGAGAACTGAAAATGCATTGACAGGAGTTGGGGTGGGGTTGGGAACCCATCGATCCCGTCTCCATCCATTTCTGGGGAGTTTTTCTATTCACCCATCCATCCATCCATCCATCAAACCATCTCCAATCCATCCTCTCGGTGCTGCACAGGAAGTTTTGACAGGCGGAGACGGGAAAGTGCCAGGTCATCACTTCTGTTATCGTTGCAAATGAATTTTATGGATGGATATTTACATCTGACTTTATGACCCACTGCTTCCTACTGAGGAAAGACATTTAAATCCATAGGAAAGATCTCCAGGGCCATGATTTTATCAGACAGGAGAAGTCTGAACAGAGCAGATCTTCAGGCCTGGAGTTCCACTGGTTCTGTTTCCTTCCAACACCGCCATGCAGCGATTTTGGAGGAATTTCCATGCAGATTCCTTGTGGCAGAGGTTTATCTCCATTAACATGCTTGGATCACAGCTGGGAATGTGCTTCCTCTCCCTCTTTGCCCCCATGGGACCCTTTTAGGACACCTGAACCTTGTACCTGCCCTGACCAAGGCTGGTGTCAGCCATGGATTCATTCCCATGGGATATTTTTCTGGTGAAATCTCCCTCCCCACTCCTCCCTCTCCTGCTGGATGGGCAAGTTGAGGTGGGATGTGTTCCTCCACCTGCCTCCCTAAGCCCCCCTTTCCACCTGGATCATGGCTTTCTGAGTCTGGATCCATCTCCTAAGCACAGGGTGGGATTCTCCTGCTTGTTCCTCATTCCTTCATCCCTAGTGCCCATGAATTCCATATTCCATCTCATCCTTACCTGAGAGAGTTTGGTCCTTCCACGATGAACAAAAAAGACTGAACTTCACCA
>VWYE01017557.1:25883-74244 GCA_013398995.1 Alaudala cheleensis | reverse complement strand
TGTGAAAAGGGAGTGCTTTGCATGAGTGCACTTACAGCTCCAGTGTTCCTTTGTGACACAGGGATTTTGGTGGGCTCATGGCTCACACTCAGCTTACCTTGGGGTGCAGGTTTAGTCTCCTCTCTCTGGCTGATGTGCAGCAGTTCCCAGCCCGGAGTGTGAAGGAAAACAAACCTGTTTTTTGAGCAGGAGCCTTTCAGCTGCTGAGCTCTCCCTGCTGGCCTGGTGAGGGTTCCCTGAATGCAGGGAGGGGACACAGTGGAGGTGAGAGTCCTTCAAATGTCCCAAAATAAAGTCTCCCACTGCAGAAGAGGGCCAGGAACTGATTGTGTTTTGTGGTCCTTCTGCCACAGAACAATGGAAGCTGCGTGGCAAAGATGGCAATTTTAATTGTCATTAAGAAAACTCTCTTCCTGGTGCCTATGCATGCCTGTGTGTGTCTGAGTGAGGATCTCTACCATATTACTGATTTTACATTGTTCAAAGTTACTTGTGCAAAAATGTAAGCAACACAGAAGTTCTAAACTTTAATTTTATGCGTTAAATGGAAATAAGTTTTTAAAGAAGCTACATTTATTTGGGATGCTGGAGTGTGGAGCATACTAAAGGTGTTCATACAGTGGTGATGTAAGGCTCAGGAGTTACAGTTTCATAATTAAAATTCCAATTTAGGCCCCTTGTATTGTGTTTATACAGTGCAGTCATCATATGCTAAGCACTCCTGAAAAATTGATTAAATTTCTGACCTTTCTTTGTGTCATTGTAAAAAGGAATAATACCAACCTACCTTTAAAAAAATGGCCTGACATCCCTGGAAGGCTAATGCTGTAAAAGTGCCAATATTATTATTACTATAAATGTAGGACAGGTTTAAAATAATTTTTTTTGTCACCATTGTCCTATTATTGCTGTCTTTCCACATTGCCCTGCCCTGAGACAGAAGGCAGGTCTGGTTTCAATTGGTGATAAAACCTTTCCCCCTTGTGCTGGTGGGGCCAGGCTGGCAGAGCAGCCTCTGTGCCCATCACAATCAATCCATCAGTGCCTCTGTGTGAGGCTCTCAGGGGCTGCCTGAGTGGGAAAAGCTGTGCCTGAGGTTACTCCAAGGCTGCAGGGGGGGAAGATCCCTGGTGTAGGGAAAGGTTTCAGCACTGAACCTGCTGCTCCCCAGCTGCTCCTTCCTGCCCCTGTGCCACCCACTCTGCCACCTCCCCAGGAGCCCTGGCAGAGCCCTTTGGAGGCTGCTGGATGGGCTGGGACACTGAAACAGTCCAGGTCAGAAATGGGCATGTAGTGGGGTGGGGTTTTGGTTTGGTTGGTTGTTTTTTTTTTTCCAATAAGCTACTTCCAGTGATTTCTCTCTCAGTGGAGGGTCACAGGGAGCTGGCACTGTGCTTATGGATCCACCAGTGGGCAGGGATAGAAGGAAGGGGATATTGGTTCACCTTTGGTTCAGAAATAAGACTGATGAAGATTTTCATTGATGAAAATGTGCTGTTAAAACACCTTGTAGAGTCAGTCTGGCTGCTGTTGGTAAAGCCTGAGAGGGAGAATGGAAAGGGTTTTTGTATTCATGTGTGTTGGTGTTCTTTTATGCTGTATTAATTATGCAGAGAAGCCTTCAGGTAACAAACACTTGATCTGTAAGGCCCCATCTCAGTAGCTGAGGAGTATAAAGAGATTTTCATGATGTGATCTGTGGTGTTAACTGCAGGGTTCATTTAGTGGTCAGTCATACTGAGGCACAGCTGACTTGCACTTCCATGTTTATGTACAACACACAAATGTGTTCTTACCTTTTGGGAGATGTGTGATGGGGTCTGACCAGGAATGCTTTTTGCAGCAGTGGCTCCTGCCACAGCACCTGGTGCTGGAGGGAGGCTGCTCCCCGAGGAAGCTCTTTGCTGTGAAGTAGTTTGACAAAAAAGATGGATATATGTCACAATCAGGATGTTGTACTGTCACTGGAAACTTGTTAATGCCTTTATTTTTAATATCAGGGCAATAGGGATATTGTTGTGAAAGCAGCAGATTCTTGCTTTTGTTTAGTGCTTGAAGGGTGAGGTACAACCTGTGCTGTGAAACAACTTCTGGAGCATAGATTTCCAAACAGAGCTAATAACTAAATTTGCAGGCCCCACACTGCAAATCCCACTGGAGAATTTTTGGCTCATGGTTTTCTCCTAGTGGCAGGAAGAGGCTGGTCCTGCTGATGAGGGAGCCTGTTCCCTTTGCCTGTGACACGTGGCTGTTCCAGGGAAAGTGCTGCAGCTGCCTGTCACACATCCTACTCTTCCCTTTTACACACCCTTGCTAGAGTTTTTTGTTGGACAAATAAGCAAGAGGAAAGCCCTGTAAACAATGTGAGTTTAGATGTCTATGTTATATGTTAAATTATTGTATGCATCTTACTTATGTTTGATGCAAGACTATTTCAGAAGTGATCAAGTGTTGGTCATGGACATTGATTTTTTTTGTATTCAGTGTTGGCATGGTAATTGTTTGAGTTTAGATTTCTGATCTTGAGCTCCCAGAGGTGGCTTAATTTTGGAGTCAGTTGCCTAACATTGGTATTCATGGAAAAATTCAGAAATGGAGGGCTAGTGTGCCTCCCTCTCAAAGGAACACTGGAACAGTTGGGTTTTGAATTCTGTAATATGAGAAAATAAATGCTTTTAGGCACAGCAGAAGCACCGTGGGGCAGGGACATGCCTTTAAAACTTGCATTTCTGAACAGAGAGCTTGTGAAGTTACTGCTGGGAAGGCACAGCCCAGCTTGGTGTTGGGATCAGCTGCCTTCCCTCGAGTGACACTGGCAGGGACAGGGCAGTGCCAGTGCTGGGCTGGAAGCCCCCCTGGTCTTGCATGGGAAAATCATTCCCTTCATAATTCACAGCAGGCTTTCCCAGGTCCCTGGAGTGGATTTTCCAGCAAGTTGTGAGTTTTGGTCCTTGGAGCAGTGATTCCTTGTTTCCAGTGGTTTGAATCATACTTGGCACTGCAGTTTCATGGACCCCACTGAGGCTGTTTCTGCTTGCAGAGGGCCTGGCAGTGGCTCTCAGGTCCTTTCTGCAGTGTGAACATGCAGAGCAGTGCAGAAGAGGCTGGCTGCATGTTTGGATGCACACATTTCACAGCAGGTGTTTCAGAAGATACAGACAGCTTGTTTGATGGGATTTGGAAACCCAACTCTTACCCATTTACTTGCAGTTGTGATGCTGGCCATTGAGATGAAGATACAGTAGGTGGTGTATTTTAGAGGGCAATTTAGAGGTGTATTTTGTGTTACTGTGTGGTTGTTTTTAGTTAGGAGGAAGCTGTGACTGAATTAGGGATTCTCAACTCCAACCATTAATCCAGCACTACCAGGTCCATCACAATATAAACCAGCATGTTAACTGCTAAAGATATTTTTAAAAATCCAGCAAATTAAGATCACATAAAATAAAACAGCGAACATGTGTGCATTTAAAACATAAAGGTAAAATGAATTCTGTCCTGTGGTAAATGAGACTAGAATCCATTTAAGGTTTTTATTTTGCTGCCCTTTTCAAACAAAAAGTTAGGGTAGGGTAATCTTGCACCCAGTAACAATCCTGGAGCAGTACCAAGTGGCTGGAGCAGAAAATGGCAAGTCTGGATTCCAAAAAATAAAGTTTAGGTACCTGGAGTTGCAGTCACTTTTATTTATCTCCTGAAGAGTTGACCATAAAGCTTGGTCACCACCCCAATAAACCTGGAGATTTCTCCCAGCACAGGAGCTGTGTGCATCCTGCAGGATCTGCTGCTGGTGGATGAGCAGTGCTGCTGCTGCAGCTCTCAGAGAGGATGGTGGAGAGCAGCTCAGCTCATCATCCCCAGGTACAGTGTCCCCCTCACAACTGATGGATCAGGCCCATTTTATTTCTGCTGCCAGCAGAGTTCACCTGTGTGCTCTCCACTGGCAGAGAGATGCTTGCCCTTATCTTTATAAGCCCTATTTTATAATGGGCATATTTTCTAAATTTAAATCATTATTTTGGAGTGACAAATAAAATCCCAACTGTCTCCTGTTTTTACTGAAAGATTATTTAAATTACTATGCTGTGTAGTGTCTTTCAAGGTTTGTTTTTGTCACAGGTTGTGGATTTCCTGTTCCCAGACCCTCTCTTCCTTGCATCCTGGCTGATTTTAGGGCTACAGAGATTCTGCTGGATGTTGACAGGGAAAAAAAAACAGCACCAGAGGCTTCCTTGCAGCAGAGTCTCCACTTACTGTAGTGGGCATTAACTTATATCCAGCACATTAGACTTAAAAGCACACAGCCATTATGTGTAGCTCCCTTCCCAGGAGGGCAGCAGATGGAGAGAGGCTGGGGGAGGGAAGGAGGAAGGAGTGTGATACAGGGACTTGATCTGATGTATTTGTAAGCCAGGAAACTTGCTGTTTACCACGTTTGCAATTTCTCTGGGATAAGGAATTGAGTGTAGTGACTGTGAGCACGAAGGTCAGCACATTACTCCTAAATGTTTGGCTATTGCATCAGTTTATGGGAAGGAGAAGGTGCCAGTCCAGTATATCTTCCCTCCTGCTCCTTTTATATAGGGAGCACAAAGAAAAAAGTCATTACTTTTTAATTACTCCAGGCTTCTTTGTTTCTTAAAGCACATTCGCTTTTGGCCAGCAGTGAGCACTAACAACGGGTTATTTGCTTTCCTGTGAATGGTGAAGTAGTGGTTTTTTGGAAAATAATGTTCAGAATTAAAATTTTATGTCATCCAGTGTATTTAATAAATGGGAGCCTTGTGCTATACTTGTAAAATGCAGTGATTATTGCTTCCAGTGGGACAGGACCTGCCACTTAAAAATACCAGATTAAGTGGCTCCCTCAATTTTAAACAATGATTCTTTCAAGGACTTATTTTCTCTGGTTGTTAGCAAAGTACATATAAGATTATGCTAATTGACAGATATTAAGGAAGAGGGAAATTTTGTCTTTGTGGTGTGTTTGTTTTGTAAATTTGAAGTCATCCAGGCATTCACTTCTCCTCTTGGTGGAAAGCAGTGAATAAATTAAAATAAATACACAATTATATATGAAAAAAAATTATATATAACCCATGTGTAATCATTGAATTGCTTGGAATTATTTGTTTCATTTTGATTATATCTCTCTTGACATTAGTTTGATTTTCCATCATCCTGTTTGTTAAACAGGGTTGTTTGTAGCTTTGACAGGAAGGCATGTTTACAAGAAGAATTAATTTTGTTCTGCTCTTGATACCATTCTCTATCTTCAAAGTTTCCACTTACATTCCCCCTTTGGGTTTTTGAGGGAGAGTTATGATTCAAGTTGTAACTTGTTAGATGGTTTGGAGGTTATTTTCATTGTTTGTATAAAGACCTTAAGACAGTTTTTCTCCTAGAAATGGATAAAGAGACTGCACAGATCAAATGCTGCAGTAGGAGTTTCAAACACCCTGTGAGAATTAAAATGCTGATGGTAATGCCAGGGGTGGTGGATGATTTTTTCCCTCCCCCCTCCTTTTTTTTATCTGCACTGTGACCTTTGGTGTGTTCTGCTCAGCTGCTCTGCATGGCTGCTTTCTGGGAGTGCTGCTGCCTTCATGGGAGGATCACACATGCTGCTCCTCTCAGAACCTGACACATCATCTTGGCAGCAAAGCACACACCTGGAACACGTGGAGTTTGCATTTGTTGTAGGCTCTCTATCACCATGAGTTCTATGCCTTCCAGAAGACAGGTTGGTTTCCAAATGTGTGTATGTAGAGTGGAGACTTCATTTTCTTTGAGTGAAGGATAGAAAGGAAATCCCTGGTCTTAAGAAATTAAAATGATCTGCATTTAGGGGGATTTAGTTTTGTGTTGTGGCTCATGCATTTTAGATATCATTATTGCAGAGCATGTTTTTGCATCCAGTCTCGATTGTCAAGAGCAATATTAATTGAAGTTGAAACTTAATTTTGGATCACCTGGCTTCCTTGATAGTCTGTTCATGCCATCATTTCACACTGTCACTATTTTCAGTGAGTGTTCCTCTCAGAAGCTTTTAAAGATGCCTTTCTACAGCAAGAGAAAGACCTCATGTGAGTCACCTCATTCAGTGAAGAGTTAAAAGGTATAAACTGAAACATGTAGAGCCAGGAAGTTGGTAGAGTTTTTTTTTTTATTAATTAGTTCAAATGAAATGGGGTCCCATAGAAGATTTGGAATAAGACATGGTAATTTTGTGTATATCTGTCTGTAAAGTGCCATTTCTTTGGGTCCAGATACTTATATAATAAAATGCAGGAGGAATGTACTGGAGATTGCCAACACAGAATAAATGGAAGCTGAGAAATGTATAAATAATCTCAAATTCCCAGAAATAACCAGAGATAAGATGTTGGCTTCAGGTGAGTTCTTGGCACACCTTGCACCTGCAGCCGTATTTACTTTGTTACAATTTTACTGCATATGTGTTTAAAGCCTTTCCTGCCCTAGCATGGAGTGCAGCAGCATGATGCAAATCACAGTATTGCTGTGGTGGCACTGTTGGAATCTGTCTTTCATGACTGTATGTGTTTTATTATTTTCCTAACAAAAAAGTTTCTTAGATTTTGAACTTCCAGACTTGTGCCTTGTAGTTGTTAGCAGGGAAGTGTGGCCATGCTGACCAGGAGGGTGTTTATAGGAATTAAAGCAGAATTCTTTCTTGTATTTTGCTGATTTTTGTGGGTTATTTTAAGGCACCAAGCAGCTGCCAGTGGGATAGAATTCCTATTTGTTCAGTGTACTATTAGATAATGAGCTCTAAATGAAAAATCAGGCATCCTGCTATCTGTCCTCTGAGTCATCTAATCCTAAACAACATGCTCTGCATTCATACAGCAAAGACAGATATTTAAGAGTCAAAATGTTGATTCTTTGATGGTATAACTGAAGTAATATTATGTATCAGCTGCATGGGGAGCTGCTGGAGTGGCCAACCTTCTGATTTTAGCACCCTCCCAAAAGCTGCAGAGTGCCAATTTGAATGGAGCATGAAAAAGTTCCTTAAACTGTTTGAGTTTGCACTTAGTTTACTTGAATACTTTGACCTGAAGCAGTGATAATCAAGAACCCAGCTAATGGATGGCTCTGTGTGGGGGAAGTATGGAAGAGAGAGTAAAACCCAGGCTGTCACAGGTTGGTGTAGTCTTAAAGCAGTGACTACACAGGGCACAGCAAAAACCTCTTCCTATTTGCTTTACTCATGCTGCTGCCTGTGCTTTTGAACTCCATAGCACAGCTACAGTTGTATTTTCTCTGGGGAGCCCTGTGCCTGTAGTTTGGATGTGTCCTCTGCAAAGTGTGATACAGCTGCCAATTGACCTGGCAGCTCAAATCAACTTTGGAGGTCAGCTGTACAAAGGGAAAAGGAACCATAGTCACTAACCCCCATGTATCTTTTGGTACTTAGTAAAGGTGGTATGGGGTAATTACAGAAATGAATTGGAGCTAAATTGAGACATTTTAGCATGTATTTCCTGCACTGTGAGAATGTGACTTGGCAATTGCACAGGGGGACACCAGTCCACATGTGCAATTTAAATAGGTCTGGATTTTGCATCATAAATATGCACTGGATGCAGGGGAGAAAACCAGCACGTTCTCTCAGGATGCTGTTGGGGCCAAGCAGAATCTCATTAGGGACAACTTCAAAGATCAGTTCCTCATGTCCATAAAAACAAGTGTAAATTATCTTCTGTGAGCCTGCTGTTAGCAGTTGCACTGTTACATTATGCATGTAGCCTAGGCTGCACATGGTATCAACAAACTGCACTGGGTTTCATTAGGGTTTCATTTTTATGCAAGGCATGGCAACTTTGCTATTTATTGTTGTAGTTTTGGCTAATACAGTATTTGACTTAAAATTTCCTGCTGTATTAGCTGTTAGTAGTGACACAGTGTCTGAAAAGGTTTAAGGTTCTGCAATGCCTGTGTTTTTATAGAGGAATGGCATAGAGAATTCCCTGTATTGACAGCTTTACTTGCCTTCTCATTCTTCTGCTTCCTGCACTGTGTGAGAAGGTGGCTGATCCTGACCCTCTTGGAATGAAACTTGAAGGAGCTTTCAGTGATGCTGCTCTGCAGCACATGACTGAAATGTTTATGAAAACCATGAAAAGGGTAGAACTTCAATACTGTGTGCTTTCACTGGGCCACGTGCCCCATCACATACATTTGAAAGGCCAGTTTGTAATTGTTGCTGGGGAAATGTTTTGAAATGCTGAAATGCAGCCTCTGTGCATGGAAGTTTTGTGACAAGTTTCTATGGGATCAACATTTTTGAGACTGCCTTCATTGTCCTTGCAGAAACAGTAAGATGCCATGGAATATTCTCCTGAACTGAACTATATTGCTAAAAAGGGTAAAATATTTAAATTTTTCTTTTCCTGTGGTATTTTTGCCTTTTTTGTATGGCTTAATCATTGATGAAAGAAAGCATTAATTTTGCACACCTAGTGAGGGCTCAACACTGCCTTCACATGTGATGTTAAACTCCTGACTGGGCCAGCAATCAGATTTGCTCAGTGGTTTCACAAACACCTGCAACCTGGGGCTCCTTTAGGCTGCTCAAACTAAGTTCTGTTGTAACTCAGTGTGGCCTGAGTGTGGCTGGTTGAAGCCACTGTTGCAGAATTGAGGATGCCAAGCAGTGTGTGAAGCAGTGGTTTGGGGAGAGCTCTCCTGCCCTGCCTGTTTGGGGGTGCTGCTGGCTGGAGCAGCCCCTGGTGCTTTGCAGCACTGCTCTGTCCACCCTGTACTGTACCTGTGGCATAACTGGGAATTCAGTGTAATCCCTGGAGTTTGGTGCCCAGTCCAGCCCTGTCCACCCTCTGTCCCTGTGTAGCTGGACCTGCACAACAGCCTGAAACAAGAACCAGGCTCAGCAGGAGGGGACTGGGAGCTGCAGAGGTTGGCAGTGCTGCTGAAAGGTGAGGTTATTGATCTGTGTCCCTGCACTGATTGGTGATGGCCCTGTGTTTAATGTGGGCTGAGAACAGTTTGTTTGCAAAGGTACTTATCAAGACACAGCTATGAAATGGCTGGTTTATGTTGTCTTGTGGTGTCAAATGGTTTAGAGTTCAATGTGGAGGTGAAGTGCAAGGGTGGAATAAACCCACATGAGACTTATGTGTGATTTCCTAACAAGACATAAAGAATTTTCCAACGTTGTTCAAGGTTACAAGAATAATATGAGATAATTTCTACATCCTGAAGGGCCTGAGTGCACCTGTGGGAGGATCAGGGAGAATCTGAGTTTCTGCAGGGTCAGAGCAGTGCTTTTGAAGTGAGAAGAGTGCTGAGCTGCCAGCTGTCCCCTGGTGTTGCCACAGTGGTGATGATGGACGGCAGGGGCTGGTGGCAGCAGTGCCACCCCAATCTGCACTGTGGGTCAGTGTGTCTGTAGAAGCCCAGAAGGGTCAGTGTGTCTGTAGAAGCCCAGGAGGGTCAGTGTGTTGGTCTGTAGAAGCCCAGGAGGGTCAGTGTGTTGGTCTGTAGAAGCCCAGGAGGGTCAGTGTGTTGGTCTGTAGAAGCCCAGGAGGGTCAGTGTGTTGGTCTGTAGAAGCCCAGGAGGGTCAGTGTGTTGGTCTGTAGAAGCCCAGGAGGGTCAGTGTGTTGGTCTGTAGAAGCCCAGGAGGGTCAGTGTGTTGGTCTGTAGAAGCCCAGGAGGGTCAGTGTGTTTGTCTCAAACACCCACAGTCAGATGGCTGTGGAGCCAACCAAGGGTTGTTGGAAATAACATATTGTGAGAAGGAGCAGGATGTGGCTGGAGACAGGGGCTGTGTGGATGTGGGCAGCACTTTGCTGGGGCACATATCCTTGTTCTAGTTCCTGGAGATAAGCACAACACAATGCAGGAGTGAGACTCAGAATGGGCATGGACTGAAGGGCACCAAGTGCCCCCAAAGCCCTCGAGCTCATTCCCAGAAAGGGCTGGAAGAACAGGCTGTGCATGAGAACTAGTTTGCATAGAAAGTGAAAAACTTGTCTCCAGGATGAAGACATCTCCATAAATCTATATAAATCTATAATCTATATAAATCTATAATCTGTATAATCCATAAGAAGGTGCCCCCCACAAAGGCTGGGAGTGTCCCCAGTGACTCTGGAGCCTGCCTGTGCTGAGGCCTTGGAGCTGTGGGCATGGTCCAAGTGCAGCTGGAATGAATGGACAGGACAGGATAGGATGTCTTCCACCCTTGAAAACCCTAAATCCATTTCAAACTTCTGCCTGAGGCTCCCTGGAAGAAAGGGCAGTTAATCTGAGCAGAGGCCAAATGTGCACTTCAGTGCAGCTAGTGTACTTCTGATGTTAATCATGTTAGCAGATCTGCCTAAGAATGACACAGACTGTGATGGTAAAGCTTATAGTCTTGAGAGGGAGGAGCCTGATGGAGAAAGAGGATGGAGGCAAAAGTCTTGCTGCTTCCAAGGTTTAGGTTTTTTGTTTTGTTTCATGTGAATTGGATTTTTTACTCCTATAAAAACATTGAAAAACTTACTTTCTCTAACAAGCATCAAATTCTAGTGCAGAGTTGTTTGAATTTTAATGGAATTTAAAAATACCGGGTCCTTTGCTTTGGAAAAGTTGCTGCTTGCTGCTTCAGCTGTGTTTTAAAGAGCTGAAAAGATTCCTTTAACTCTTTTTTTTTTTTTTAACAGAAAAGAGTTTGAGGAATCAAAACATCCCCATGGTGTATATTTGTTATTTGTTTCTGCATGTGTCTGTGTGTGTGCATGTAGCTGGTGATTACCTGATGCCCAGAGAGAATGTTTGCATGCAGTGAGAGCTTTGCTGTTTTTTTGGAAGCCTGCTTCCTATTTGCATTCTCCCGACTTGGATTGTAAAGCCTTTAAAGCCCAGACAGGGTTTGTTATCCTGCTGAAGAGTGATCAGTTTCATCAGAAGTTCAAGACTGTGTTGGGAGGAAGCCTTCATTTAACATCATTGTTTAGGTCTGGCTCCCTGTCTGCCCCTGGCAGACAATGTTTGAGCAGGAGATAAGATAAGAAGTGGCAGTGATAGCCATGCTGCAGGGTTACTGCAAGGGCATGAAACAGCCTGGCCAGGGGACTCTGGAGGTCTGATTCTGGGTTATAATGGGTGATTGAAATGTTCTTCTCGTGGGGTTGGCAGTTAATGTGGCATTCATGTCAGCGTGTCCCTCAGGAGAAAATGAAGTGGTTGTGGGAAAACAAAGAAAAAGCAGAGTCTGTAAAACTGGGCAGAGCATAGTTTGTTTTTTTTGTGTATAGCATGGTCACTTGGTGCTTTTACTGTTAAAGTAACTACATGACACCATGTGAGGATACAGTATTGTTCAAGGAAGATAGAAAAAAAATAAAGTAACAAAAAAGCATGGATGGTTAGAGGAGATGCAGTGAGCAGAAGGTGTGAAGAAGGTTGTGAAACACAGCCCCTTAGCACAATTAAGAAACTGCAGCCAGGGCTCTTATTATCTTAATATATTAAAGATATTTGCTTTACCTTTTTTTTCTTTCTTCATTCATTTTGTTTGATTTTAATTTGCCTGTTTAGAAGGCTGTTTCCCATCAAAGCCCAGCACCATATCTAACAGAAGGAGTCATCTGGAAGTCGAACATGCAGTGCAAGATCAAACTGTGTCTGCAAATAGAGAAGACTCTCATTAGACCAAGGAGGTTCTTATTTTTGCCTTAATAGGAGAAAAACCACCCCACTGATCACTTGTGAAAATGGCTGTGTTGATCCAGTGTGTGCCTTGTGCAGGAGGTGGCCATGCCCCAGTGCTCCTGTTGCTTCATTTGTGCTCAGACTCAGCTGCACATCTCATGAGCTGAGTGTGGAGGGGCCACACAGCTTCCAGGACTGGTCCAAGTCAGCAGCCACACCATGAGAAGGGACAGGAGAACAGAGATCTAGGCCTAGGTCTGTGTGGCTGTTGGTGAATACTCCTTTCTGGGCTGTGATGCCTGAAGTGTTGACTCACAGGGCTGGCTCCAGGCACTTGTTGGAGCAGCTGCCCTGGGGATGGGACTGGCAGGAGGTTTGATTGAGCACATGCTGCTAATGGGTGATTGGGAGGATGTGATCAGCCACCTGTCCATAGGCTCCAGATGAAGGTTCTGGGTTAGTGGGAGAGGAAGAAGGAATAGTGGCCTTTACCAGACCTGTGAATGGAATGGATGGTAAAGGCAACTGCCTTGATAGGCTTCCTGATATGTTATCTCCCATGAGTCAGAGGTTGGTGAGACACTCATAAAGGAGAGGATCACACTCTGAGAATGATCAGGGAAAATCCAGGGCACAACAGGTCTTCATGGTTAACACTTTGGTCTGTTTTGCTTAACAGTGTGAAAAATGACAGCATAGTTAGTGAGTTCAGCAGCACTTCCCATACTTACTTCAAACTGTAAAAGTGGCTGTGCACTGTATTAGCCTCAGAGTGCAGCTCTGACGTGTTAAACTGATGGCAGCCCTATGTGATGTCCCAGGGCTCCATTCCCTTTGTACCACACTGCACTGGTCCCTCCATGTACAAGCATGTTCCCATCATGCTTGGACTGGAATTCCATTTTTGCCATCAGGCTGGGAACTGAAAAAGTGAGTGGCACATGCCACAAGTCATTGACCCTGTTAAATTCCTGTGAGGTTGGATCCCCTTCAGAAGCTTGGCTTGCCTGAGCTGAGCACAGCAAGGCAAACCCCTGCTCACTGATGTCTTGGGGCTGGTGCTGCATCCACCTGGCAGGTGCCTCAAACTGAGACGCAGTTCAAAGGCAAGTCTGTAATTCAGGCTATTCTCTGGGCCTGGTTATTTAGCAAAGGTCAAGGGCAGAGCAGTTTACAGGATCATGTTTGGTGGGGGGTGTGCCCAGCATGGCTCATAAGGACAGGTATGGTGGCACAGTCAATGTCAGCCATCTAAGTGATTGTGCTGTTTTCCAAAAAATATGCACCTGTGCTTGTTAAACAAAGTTGTATTTGCTGCTCTCTCTGTAAAGGGTGTGCAGCTATCAAGTCATAGTAACAGCAGAGTATTACTGTGGTGAGAAATGGTCTTTGGGGAGATCGTGATGTTTCAGACAAGAAAATGTCATTTGTGTGGGTGAGATGAGCGTAGCTTTTTGGAACTGCATGGTATTCTCTTCATCAGCTGGAGGTGATGGTTATTTAAAAAAATCTATCATGTTACTTGACAAGGAGAGGAATAGATGTGGTTCTTGTTACTGTAGGTGATACCAATGGAAAAAAGCAAGTGCTAGAGATGTTTCTGAGGCAGAAGTAGTCACTAGGTGCAAAGCCTCTGAGCATGTCTCCATTCATTTTCTGCAGCAACATGCAGGCAAAGCCCTTCTTGAGGAAAGATTTAAAGCAGTTGATTTTGCAGAAGGCAGATAGACCAGTGTTTTAATTCTAGAAAGACATGATTTTGGCTTTTAGGAGTATAGTTAGTCTCAAATCTCCACAATGAAGATGAAGGAGCTCAAGATTTTATAGGCTGGAGTAAAGCAGTGGAGTAGAACTAGATGGAATAATGAATTGCAGAAGGGATTTCTGGAACACACTGGAGTATCTTGCTGGTTTCGCCCTTAAGGGCTGTATTCATTATGAAACAGTCTCTAAGTCTGTTCTTGATTGCCAAAACACTTGGAGGGAGGAAGGAGGAGAAAGGTTGCAGGAAATTAGTCACTTCAGTCAAAGAACTGAGAATCTTAACTGCTAATTTTGTATAATATAGGTGACTGTAACAGTATTGATGTGAACAGAGTAGTTTGACTTGGCTCACATTCCTGTCCCATTATGGTCACTGTGAACTTTGACTTTATTGGCTGCAGGAAGCACCAGCACAAGCAGCCCTAGTGCTGTGCAACTGGAAATTTCACTGGCAGTGCCAGAATGCAGAAATGTAAAGAAAAATAACAGCCCAGTGGATCTAGATATAAAGAAAGAAATGGTTAAGACAGCTGTTCCCAGGCTTTAACAGCTGCATATTTTTGAAGTGTTTTTTTTTTCCTTTTTTATCTCCTTAAGCAATTTAGTAAATTAGCCTGTTTCCTTAAAAACTACCCTAATAGTTGTATCTTTTACAGAACGTTCAGTAACAATTTTTTTCTGCAAACTCATAGAAACAATTTTTTCTTTTTTCCTTTGCACTTCCCCATAGCCTTGCAGAGCTGTGGAATTCTGTGGTAGTCTCTCCCTGGAGGTATCTTTTCCTGCTCCTTAATGGATAAAGGCAAGAGTTAGGATTTCATTTACATGCTGACAAATATGACTGTGGATGGGTAGGTGGGTGCAATTTTACATGTATTCTTAGTCAAAGCAGGAGTGGTTTTGATTGTTAAACTAAAAGCAACACACCCAAATTAGTACAGCTGAGTGCCCTGATATTCCATCTATTTATGTGTTTTGGTTTTGTCAGTTTTGGTTTTGTTGCTAATTTTCAAGAAGCTGAAGCTTTTCTGAAGTTTTTATTATTGGAATACTTATCAAAACATTTAATTTTCTTCTCCTTTAAAGTACTAAGAGAAGGATGAAGATGAAAATCAATACTGTCTATCCATACAGGGGAACTGATTCAAGATAGTTCCTACAGAAAAAGGCTGTTCTGCAGCTGTTACTTGAAAATTCCTCTTGGTGAGGACAGTCATATTCTCTAGGAAAAGTGCTTAAGCTAAATCAGAAAACAGGCTTGTGCCTAATAAATAGATTCCCTGGGGAGCCATACAGGGAAAGCAATGGTGCTCTTAATTCACACAGCCTGACTTACTTCAGGGTAACCACCCACTCTCAAGCTTTGAGAAAGCAGAAGATAAATAAAATCTGAAAAAGACTCTTGTATAAAAGATAGGTAGTTTAGGGGTGTTTTTTTTGGTGGTGTTATGTTTTGTTGGGTGGGGAGACACTGGTTTGGGGGTTTTTTGTTAGTTTTTTTGTTGTTGTTGTTTGGGGTTTTTTTACCTCATGTCATGTGGGTTCTGAGGTATCTTTACCTCATTTATGACAAATTTGAGTTAATTTCTGAGTGCATCTTTATGTACCACAGGCTGTGTGAGTTTAAAGGCTGCACAATGGAGTTTATGCCTCCCCAGCAGCATTTCACCCACCTTGGTTATCCCCAGCCTAACGTGAAATGATGGTTTCTATTTGTTCTGCTGCAGATAGGATGTTTTGTGATTTTTGCATGTCTAATTGCACTGGCTGAAGTAATGAAATTCCCTCTTTTGTTTTGGAGGATAATCAGTGGGATTGCATTTGCATTGCTTATAAAATGAATCACGTACGTGAAATTACATTGCCCACATCTCATTTTGTATCGTAAAATGTTCTGTGGTGCAGCTTGTTTTCCTCCTTCCCGGGGCTTCTCATTGTGATGTTCTTTCTCTAAATTTCAAACTGCAACTCTCTGCCTTTTGTACTTGACACAGAAATGACTTTCTGCAGCGTGCTCCTGCATCTGTCATGCCAACTGAAATTTTGGTAGTGCACAACACACGGATTTGGAGGCAGCGAGTTTTCAAAGCTTTCAAGGGCAACATTGAAAACAATATTCTGTTGCATATTAAGCATTATTCAGCAGGTCTGTACCATCAGCAACAATCTCCAAGTCATAGGTGGCAATGCCTTACTGCCATTCACAGATAGAAGCTCTGTGTTGGGAGGTTTCTGCTCATTTGGCTTTGGAATTGTTTTGTAGAAAACACTGAAAGCAAAATTATTCTGTTGTTCTTCCCTCTTTTCCCCTGCCTTTGTTGCTGGCACAGAGGCAAAAGTAAATGTGTTTTTAAATTGAGTTTCCTAAAAGTATCCCTGAGGTAAATTTCTATCTTGACTATAATTCATTTTTGAATTTATTTGATTTTTGGGGATACATCTTTGGAAATAAACGGTTTAATGCAATAAGAATAATTGCTTACTGCAGAAGCCAGTAACAGTTCTGATAAATATGAATGTCCTAGATACTCCCAGTGAGCACTTCTAACTCATTAATTTTTATTATAGAAGTATAAGCAAAAGGCAAATGTTCTTAGATAACCTGTAACACTGTGGTTGCCCACAAACACTCTGCCTATTAACTACATTATTGATAAAACCTCCTGATCATGTATGCAGCACTGCTTCATGTAATATTGTATAAATGTGATGTGTGTCAAATAAATGCCACAGTCAAGTTAAAGTGATGGTGCAACTAAAATAGTCAGTGCTGGTTTTTATCCCTGAGATATTTTGTATTTTCTATAAGAAGGCAGTGGTCCTGATTTCAGCAGCCTCTGTCATATATAAGCACTCATGGAAAATGAATGAGAACACCAAATAATAAGAGAGATTGGGAAAAAAATAGAAAGGGGGAGAAAGCAAATCAGAATGAATGGTGCATTTCCAAGGAGTATCTCCAGCTGGAGGTACCTTTGTGCAGCTTTCTGCTGGGGAAGACATGAGATTTTTTTTTTTCTGCCCCACCTGCTACAGCTTTATCTACCAAGATTTTTCTCACTTGAACTAATGTTTGTATCTTGAAATATTGTGGAATGTGTACTATTTGACCTGAGGTTTCCTTGTCATAAGTTATTTAATACTGGAGAGAGAGGAGAGGCTACTGGAGAGAGAGAGAGAGACAGAGCTAGCTGGAAGGATCTTTCTAGCTGGGAATACATTTGGCACAGTGTTTTACAAATAAGAGAACCTGATTTCAGTATCTAGAGTCCAGCCACTGCAGCCCCCTCCAATCCAGCCACCAAGGAATTGCAGTGTTTTGCTGGAGGAATCCAGTTCTGTCTGGGACTGGATTTCATGTCAGATGTGTGTCAGGGAGACACTGTTAGCTGTAATGGAGACAATTGCCCTGGAAAGACAAAGGATAGAAAGGTTAAAGTGCTAAATTCTGTCCAGCAGAAATTTAATCCCAAAGTTGTCTCTAACGTTTGTGTGTCTCCAGCAAAGTTTCTGTGAAAGGTTGAAAGCATATTTTAAGAGCAGAAATTGTTTTTTGGCAGTTAGGTGGGTTTTTTTTCTGTTTTTGTTTTGTTTGGTTGGGGTTTTTTTATTTCCTCCTCTGCAACAAAGAAAATTATATGAGCTAAGTATATATTTTCTATACACCCTGGGACTGATCAGATCTTTCACTAGTCTAGATCTAGAGTTCACACTGAGCTTAAAACAACTGGTGTCAATATTTTTTGCAATGGAATTTCTAGGAGTACACAAATATTAGGCCAGCTGTGTGACTACAGAGCACGATAGTTCACCTAATTCCACTTAACCATTTCAATGTGGTACTGAGCTTTTTTGTTAACCTGGATGCTGAGTAGAGACCTGTATTTTGGTGTTGGTAGAAGGCAGTCAATAATCTCCTCTCTATTCCTGTTAGACACCAGGACTTAACTTCAGATGGAGAGCTAAATGGTGTCTGAATATTATCATCTTCCCTGTAGAAAGCTTCTTAAACCTTAGGAGGTAGACAAATGAAAAGAAACCTTTGACAAGGGCTGAAATAGTTCATATATGTGAGACTGAGTGGTGGAGGGCCTTTTAAGACAGCAGGGTTATTGTGAAGGGTTTTATTTAGTAGGAACACGGTGTTAGATGGTTGTGTTTTGATGGGAAGCATTTTATGACTAATACCTTTAAGAAGTTTTAGGGCTCAGATGCAGGAGGCAATATACATCCTAGCAGAGACAGATTTCTGTACTGGTTCACATACACAAATTCATATTGCAGATAACATATGAAGACTGCCAATTTACTTCTTTAGAATAGAATGTCATGCTGCATGGGTGCTAGGAAATTCCTTTTTGAGTTTTGTGTTGCAGTCTGTTTGTTCACTGATCTCCCACCAACATCAGTGACAATTCCACAGGCATGCTGATGGCATTCTGTGCCTTTAGGAACTCAGAAATGGGAACTGGTGCTGTTTGCCCAGCATGAATTGCCTCTCCTTTGAACAGGCTGAGTTCCATCACCCCTGTGGAAGTCAGACCATGAGGGAGAGCAGCAGAGAGGCTGGTGATTAGCACTGTGGTTAGGAGAGGGCTGGCCCTTTGCTTGCATGGAGATTGAATTGCATCTCATCCCTTGGAGAGGCTGATACCTGCAGGTCAGGAAGCAAAATGACTGAGAAGGCTGAGGGCAGAGTTTCTGACTTGCTCTGTATACTTAACTTGTGGCTTAAAGGAGAACACTTGCATTTCCTGAGCTGAAAGGCAGCGAAATTTCAAGTAGCCACTAAACCTTAGACCAAACCTGTGCTGGGGGGAAAAGAATCAGAACAAACCTCAAGTGGTTCTTTGAAAACACTCTGGGCTTAATCTTGTAGGTATCTAAACAGTGAGTATTTGTTTATGAAACATGAAGATAGGTTTTAGATTTAATAGCAAATTCCAAAGAGAACGAGTTGTCAAAATTTTATGCACCTTCAGGTCCACTTGCCCAGTTTCTCTGTTACATAAGAGTTATTGTCTATTTGCTGAACTTATCATCTCCAAGAATGTATAATGAATTATGCATATGAATTCTGTACATTTTATGACATTCCAGATTTAATTCTTAATATAAATGGGCATCAGAAATGGAATACATGCTGCAGTACATGCTGAAACAATCCTTTTTTGACAGAACCTTGTGACCTTCTTCCCTCTGATCAGAATTGTCCTGGTTTCTGAGGAGGATGGCATGTCAAGTTAGAGCAACACCAGTTAAATGTAATCTGTCCTGGAGATCTGCTTCTGCTTGTTTTGGGGTACTTTTTTTTTCCATTGCATTTTGGAAAAACTGTTTTACTGTTGAAACAAGGGCTAAAGCCTTCTCTGTGGTTCCATCCTGGAAGTATATCCAGCCCATTTAATGATTCCTGTAGTTGAAATGATTGGAGGGGTACCACACATTAATTTAGCCTCACTCTTGCTAAATATATCAAAATGTGTCTTTTTCAAATCTCATTGTTTTTAAATTAAAATTTGATCTAAGTTTGGGATGCCAGATTGTACTTTCTGAGTATATTTCAGGAGTCAGTGTTGATAGCCTGTAGTAGGGAAATAAAAATCTTTCAGAGAGAGTTTATTGACCTTCCCTCCTAGTAGGTGCAGTTCTGCCAGCAAGTAAGTTCTGTCAGGGTGGGAGAAAGACATAATTTATAGCAGTCCCCCAACAACAGCAGCAAAAGAATAGGGGAAAAGTGCTTCTTAATTAATTCTAATCGAAACCATACCAGCATAAGAATGGTTTGCTATTTTATTTAAAGGAAGATTCTATCTGGGCCTTAGAGTGATGCTGATACTGGTATTGAAACTTCTTTTCAATTCTGTTTTACTTCTCTAACCTTTGGAAAGCCACTGATAGCTAAATTTTAGAAGCTGACTTGAAAGAACTTTTTTCTGCACAGGGATGATTAATAGGATTTTCAAAAATGCTCAAGCAATTTTGTTTCTGTATTCCCATTACTATCAAAGGCATAGGTTGGGTACTTCAGAAGAGGCCAGCTAACTATTTGCTCCTCAAAGAACACCTTAAAAAATCTGGATTTTAGCTCTTTCTGGTTTTATTACTGACCAGAATCTGGGATTAACAGAGTTTGGACACTTAACTAGTTAAGGTTTAAATTGGGCTAAAAAGATCTATTATTATAAATTCCTTATGAAGAAGAGTTTTCTTAAATTTACCCAAATGATGACAGTGGGTAATGTAGGTCTTTTCTGTTTAATCTCATAAATCTCACTGGAAGTAAAGCAGCTCCAGACCCTGTAATAAAAAGATCCATCATTTCCCTGCAGCTATAATTGTTGGAAGCGTTAGCAGTAAGCTGCTGAGCAGTGCATTGAATCCTCCTGTGGCTTTGGAAATGTAATTTATTTTTTTTTCCACATTGCACCAAGACACAATTAATGCCATTTCTGTAATAAATATCAGACCTCTGCTTTACAGTTTCCAGAACCCTCTAAGGCTTTGGTGGGTAACACATGTACATGGAGGTTTCCAGAAGAGGTGGGGCTTTCTAGCAGATTTGGGGTAGTCTGTTCTTAGATATGTGTGCTTGTACAAATAAAACCTACCAGTGAGAGTGTTGAAAGGTATTTGCATCCCTTTGTTTTCAGTCAGAGAGGAAACCAGATGTTGGCTTGGTGTTTGAGCATTCTGGGAGACAGAGTCAAGTTAACAAAAGCATTAATATGTATGATTTAAACACTTAATGGCTGACAGTGACCAACTAAAGCAATCCTATATTTTGGCATTAATTTTGTTTATTGAGAGGAAATGAGTATTTGTGTCTTCAGCATGTGTGGTATCACAGAATCCCCTATGTGTGTATGGGCATGTAAATGTTTTTCTGATGGGGGAACTTAAATGACACTGCATTTGTGTTCATGTTTTGAAGATTGGTAAATTAGGATATAAATTTTTTGTTTCAAAATGTAGACACATCTACAATTTGATGTAGTCCTTCTGGTCTGTGGTCTCTTGAAAACTCAGTTGAGAATTATGAAGTTGGCCTGACAGTCCTGAGGTTTGGTTTGTTTGTTTTCAATAAAAACAATTACACATCTTTTACTTTCATTCCATTTCTTGAATGCTGCAGGTGCATTTCATGCTTTTTTTCTTCAATAGGAAACTTATTGATAAATTTTAACAAAATTAATTACAGGTTTCATATGATCACCCTATTCCAGGATTTGGGACTGGCTCTAAGAGCAGTAACAAATACCACAACATAACAGAGCTGTGAGACTTGCACACAGAAACAAATACATTTAACACTGTAGCAAGCAGTTTTCACTGAAAAACCCATTCTTTTCTCCTGAATTTTCCATGCCAGAGGGAGCATATGTGTAGAGACAGAGGCATGAATTCAAAGAAAGAAAAACCTGAAGATATAGAAAATTTATTGCTTTTGTTTTCCCATTTCAAAAAAATTGTCTTCCATTGCCTTAGCTGAGGAGGGAGAACTAACAGCACTAAGAAACAAGCTTGTGAAAGTGTTTTTGCAGAAAATATTTGTATTTTAATCCTAAAATAAACATACCAAACTAATTGGCTCTTTGAAGAAGTATTTTGTTTGCAAATTTTGAAAATAGGAGTAGCAAGAAGAGTATGAAATTATACAAGAGGAAGCTAAACTGTAAATAAATACAGTGATGACTGTTCACTGGAAGTATGAGTAGGATGCTTTTTAAAAGCTGGTTGTATAGATATGCCTTAAATATGGAGCAGTTACTAGATAGGATGTCTTCATGAGTAAGTGCAACAACACACATGGATTTTATGTGACACAGACTCAAAGCCTGTGCTTAAAATGGATGCACAATGAATACTTATTTAGATGTCATAAAAAATAAACCCACAAATTCAGTCACAGATATACCCACAGGAGTAATTATTGAGATGAAAAGGCAGCATCTGATGTGACAGAGTCTAGGAAGGACATGGGCCCGTATGTCATGGGACTATTCATGCATCTGGAGAGGGAGAGGAAAGTGTTGTGCTTTTCTGTGCTGACTTGCTCACCTGTAGCAATGGCAGCAGAAGCAGCTGCAGAGTGCTGGGTTATAAGCAGGAATAGTGCTGATTGGAGGTGTGGGAGTGGGGATGGAGGGGAGGGATTTTCAGCATCTGTTAATGTTTTGTCCGGCATAGGTGCTGCATGCTGAGTGATTTACTTCATGTTAGGGACTGGACATCTTTCCTGGCTTAATGTTTAAGATTTTTATTCCATCTTCAAGGATGAATTGGTTTCCTGGGAATCCCTCTCTAAGAGGGGATTTGGAGTCTGCATATCTCAAAACCTGAGAGAGCAGGGCAGTGAGCAGTGTGTGGGGTTTGGCTCTCCAGCCACAGGCATTCCCAGGGACTGGCCAGCCCAGCCCAAGGCCTTTATTTCCAGCATTTGAACTCACCCATTCAGATTTATCCTTTACAGCCAAAACTGACTCCTTGCAGGCAGAAGGTGCTTGTGTGTTCAGTGAGTTTTTTGGAGCAGGGTGGCAGTGTGGCTGTGCTGGAGGAGGGCTGCTCTGCCCTGCCTGTCTCAGAGGAGCTTTCCAACACTGCTGATTTGTAAGACATCGTTATGAGTAACTGGTGTAGGCTTGGCTGAAATGCACAGTTAACATGTCTGTTCCCTAGCAAGGCATCCTAAATCAAGTCCTTTGCCCCTGTGCATGGCCCAAAGTGCTCCTCTTTTGTGAGTTCCTGAATTCAGCCCCCCCTACCTTGCTGCTGTTCAAACCCCCTCATTATCGTCTGTGTTGTTCATTCTTGCTTATTTAACCTCTCACTTTTAAACCCTGGTGAAATTTGCTGTCTGATGGGTGAGGAGAGGGAACAAGCCCAGGATGGAGCTTTGTACCTCAGGGACTCTTACTCTAAATGAGAAGGGCAGTTTAGTAAAGCCAAGTATTTATCTGATAAACAAGGTTCTTCTAGAAGTGTATGAAGGTTACACTGTCCCTTCTGATTCCTGAACCCTTGTCATAAATGCATTAAATGTGACAGATCTTACATTACTGTCATGGTCTCACAAAGCACTCATTGCTCAACTGCCTTATGGGATTTCCTTCTGGGTCTTATGTAAACTATTTAAAAAAACAGCCAAATGCCTGATTTTCTGAGGTGCAACATACCTTATGTTGTTTTCTATTTCCTGATTACTGTATTAATCCTACTACATCAACATTCTGAAATATCTCTTACTGCATTTTTCCATGAGCATGCTGTTCCAAATGCAGTAATCAACTAATCTGTGAAGTGTTTCAGTCTGCCATGTTCAGGAGACTGAAAAAAATGAAGTGTTGGTGGTGATGGAGAGTGTCAGGGTTAGCTGTGTTTGGAGCAAAGGTAAAGGATAAGTTGAATTTTGTAGCTATGTGCTCTGATTCAGTGGAATGGTGGTGGACAGGGCTGAAATAATTATTTTCTCTGCTGTTAAAGTGCTGCAAGGGTCAGACACATAACTGTCACAGGGGTTTGAGCAATGCCAGTGTGTAACCCCCTGGTTTGTGAGTAGATGAGAGCCAGGAAGAACAGGTGATGCTCACAGCCCAGAGCCTGCAGTGTGTCACCAGGAGCTGGGAAAGGACAGTGCCCTCAGACTCCAATCCTCTTGGGATCTGGCAGTGGGAAAGGAGACTCTGGTGCTGCTGTTTGCCAAGCTGTAGCTGTGGATTAAAAGAAAACTCGAGCCCTTAGGACTGGCAATAACAGCACTTTTATTAAGTTCCTATTGAAGGACTATTTTGAGTAAGATAAATTGATGGACTGAACACAATAACCTTCAGTATCTCACGTCCAAATGCTTAGTGGGCAAGCACTACTGAATAAGAGAAGGAAGCTAAGATGCAGAAAAAAAGGTTACTGGGCAACATCATCACGTTTGTAAAGAAGAGAAAGAAGGGTCAGGGACTTAATGAATTTTGATTATAGAATTTTCTGTAAGTCATTGCATGAATTGAAAAATCCTAAACCAGATGTCAGTGTCACACTCTAACAGGGGTTGCCTCAAGCAGAACAGGATTTGTTTGGCTGCAAACTGCAGAGAATAGCAAAAGCACAGATACTGTGTACAAACAAAATTGGACTCCCCAGGGCAGGCAGTGCTGGTCATAGCTCAAGCAGAGATATTCTGAACAAGTTCTGTGGTGATGATGAAAGCTGGTGTTCATTTGTTGTGTTGTCTGGAGTAAACACGTTTGGAGTAGGGAAATGTTGTTTTTTGCACCCCCATATTTTGGAAGGCAGACACCACATAGGAAAGCACCATGGCCTCTGATTGCAGTTCTGCACAGCTTGCCAGTGCAAAGTCAGTGGGTAAATTAATTTTTCTCTGGAATAGTAACCATATTAATTTCAGACCCCTGCTGAGGAAAGAAATCCATTGATTGCTGGATTTTTGTCATGGGTTTCTGCAGTGCTAACCAGTTGCATGGCTCAGGTAATTGTACCTGCTGCTTTGGGTGGAACAGGAGGTGCAATACCAAACCCCCAAAAGAGTCATCTACCAAATCCTCTTCTCTCCAGTGCAGCTGGCAGTAGAATCTGTTTTTAAAGTAAGCATCATCTTGGAGAGCCTGAATTTTGCAAATTAATTCAGTGGCCCCTGTCAACAAGGTATGGTACTTTTATGATAAATACTGCTTGATTGGAAAGACCTAATTATGGTACCTAGGAAAATGCAGTCCAAGAAATATCCCTACTCCTTCCCCCACTAATATTTTAGCTGTGAATACTCTAACAAACATAATAAATAATTAATACAATATAATTAAAAAATTCTAACAAAATTAAATTCTAACTCAGTAAAATCTTGTTAGTAAGTGCATTCACAGGCACAGTTTTCCACTGGAGACCAGGACACAGCCATATGGAGGCTGATTTCTGGGACCACTCTAAGGCTCCCCAGAGCAGGGAACTGATTTGCACCCTGGAGGATGTTTCTGGTCTTTCTCACCTGTGCAGAGCTGAAGTTCAAAGCACTGGTAGAAGTTTTCACAGTTCAGTGTACAGTGAAAACTAAATGCTAATTGAGTTTACAGTTCAGTAAACAAAAGTAATACTTCAAAAGTCAGTATTTTCTTAAGGTTTGTGCTTTATTTTCTCTTACTGATCATACATCTCATTATAACTGCAGAGATTTGGGACGAACAAATTCACAGTGATGTCTACTGGTTTTTCTTTTCAGTGTGGAGAGCAAAACTAATAAAACCTGTTTAATTGTATTTTTACTTTCAGGCACTGACTTTTGAATGTCTGCTGTGCCAGTTTGTCCAAATAACTCTTAGAGAAGCATTATTTTGGATGCTTTAAAGTAGCTGGAGCTTGGTTTCACTAGCCTGATAATTTGAGACATAAGTGGACTGTTATTCTGACATAACTCCCAAATACCTCAACATTTCTTGCTGAAGCTAAGCCCTAACCATGATCAAAGTGGCACATCAATGGAATGAGTTGAAGTTTTGTGGAATTGGGATGGGATTTTCTGTGGCACTAATCCAGATGCTGTGCTATTCAAGTGTTGAGCAAATCAAATTATGGTAACTCTGCAGAGAAATAATTGCTATTCCAAAGAAGCAATGGGTTGCCTTTTTTATTTAAGTTATTTTGTTATAAATTAGGGCTTCTAACCTCTAAGTATGCATAAAGCATTTCTCTTACCTATTATTTTTCTCTGTTCTGCTGAGGAAAAAAAAAAAGAAGCCACCAAAACCCAAATGACCATGATGGTCACATGTAGTTGATAAGATCAAATTACCAAATACAGCTTGCAAATAAACCTTTGAGTTAAATTTTTAGCCTTGTTGACTATAGAAAAAAAAACTTTATATGTGGCTGCTTAGTGTGATAGCACATCAGTTCCTGACTTTATAGATGCTGGGAAGATGAGCTCAGGTTTTTGTGTGAGTTTGGGAAGTTGTCACTAGACTTGGTTCTGCAGTTTCCAGCCTTTATCAAAGCACTCCTGAATGTACCTTATTGTGTGTAAAGAAATCCTCTGTGTTGGAATCTGTAGGAGTATCAATGCCCTTACACAAAATCAGCTGCTAAGCTCAGCTTAGAGCCTGTTCCTGGCCCACCTGTGAGACCTGTTATTTCATGGCCCCAGTACCTGGGGTGATATTTCATCTCATGTATAAGGCACAGGATGTAAAACATCTGAATTTAAAAGCCTCCTAAATCCATTTTTCCAATGTTTAAGCACACTTTGGTATCAGAAAGTGGCTGTGTCTTGTGCATGTTTTAATGTTCCTTTCCACACCAGGGAAGTGTTTCAGCAGCACTGTGCTCCCTCCTGGGTTTTTGGCAGTGGTGTGTGTCAGTGGATGTGTGGATGCTGCTGAGGAGTGAGATCTGTGCTGATATGTTGTGGGAACCCAGGTCACCCCTTTTGGGTGCCCCAGGAGGTTTAGGACCCCGGGGGTCTTGGGACAGAGCCAAAAGAGCCAAAAATCCCTGTTCCTTTGATCTAACCCCCTGGAAACCACTGCCACATTTAAAAGAGGAGATGCAGTCCATGTGGGTTTGATTGCTGTGATGTTTGTTGTATTACAGGGTGAAAATTAGAATTTTTAGATTTTGCTATACAGGTAAAATGGAGCAAAGATGGAGGGAAGTGGGTGTGTTAAGCACCTTTTCCTGCTTCTTCTTCCCCTCCATCTTTGCAAGGGTGATGGCTTTTTGTGATTGGGTTAAGGCGAGATTTCACTGTCTAATATGGGTCATGGTTATAGGTACTTTAGGGAAAACTTTGTTAACATAGTTTAGATGATAAAACTTCAGGTGCCATTGTAGGAGGGCCAGATTTTTCTGGCTTCCTGGGAACATCACACTGGACTGAGAGAACTTTAGAGATAGAACAGAATAAACAACTCTTCAAAGCAGCTGCCTGGCCTCGGCTCTCTTTCCAACTCTATCACCAACTCTCAGGGTGCAAAACACACCAGAAAAACCTGATAATGTGTGAAACAATGGCTGTTTTTAAGGGGTTTGAACCTGTTCTGAGCTCTCTGTGTCTGCCCTAGGGTGGATCCCATCCCGTATGACACCCCGAAGCCAGCGGGCCACACGCGCTTCGTGTGCGTCTCGGACACGCACTCCAGGACAGATGGCATCCAGATGCCCTACGGGGACATCCTGCTGCACACGGGCGATTTCACCGAGCTGGGGCTGCCCTCCGAGGTCAAGAAGTTTAATGACTGGTTAGGTAAGGAATGACAGCGTTTTGGTGACCCCAATTAACCCCTCCTGTCCGAGTGTCAGTCACTGCCTGCTAATTGAATTAGGGCGCTGGGAAATCTGCCCCCACCCTTGCTTCGCTTGTCCTCACGTGATGTGCTGTTCCTAGCCTCAGTACAAGTCTGTTAATTAAGACAGATTTAGAGACTTTGCTGTATTCCTGCATTACCTTGGGGAGAAGGTTCTGTCATTGCACGACAAGAGCTGTGTAGCCCTCTGGGAGTGCTGCACCCCATACCAAGGATACCAGTGTCCCATTTGTAGATGCTGGGGAGCTTTGTATCCACAGCCAAAACTGCTGCTCACTGTATTTTGGGTTCTCTGTAACTGAAAGCAGCACTGGCAGTTACAGCATGGAAATGATGAAAGTGCTTCTTCCCTCATGGCAGAATCAATAATACTGTTTGGAAGAGAAGTTTTTTGGGGGTGATGTTCATGTGCTTGCCCCTTTGAGTTGCAGTACTGGCACTTTACCTTTGATCACAGGCAGGCAGCATCTCTTTGGCAGAATACCTTTCATATTCTGCTGTATTTGACAGCAGTGCCCTGACAGCATATTGCTGGAGTTGGGGGCAATTAAATAGCAACAGCAGGAAACCAAAAGGAGGAGGGGAACTTGTGCAGGAGGCTCCTGTTGTAAATGCCACTGGCAGGCTGGTTGTGCTCTGCCAGGTCACCTCTTGCTCTAGAAATACCCAGAGCTGAAGGTGGCTTGAGCAGCTGCTTTTCAAAAAACTTTAGAATGAATTTACAGCATTAAATAAAAAAATAATTTCAAAGCATAGCTTTGTCATCAGGTTTTACTGCACTCTCTCTTCCCTGCTGTGTGATGGCAGCATCTCCACGTGCCTTTAATAGAATAATTTTATTGCATTGGAGTTCCTTGGCTGACCCCTCAAGAGATATGTAAGGAGCATTTGGATTTCCAAAAGGAATTTTTAAATAGAAGAACTTCTACATTGCCTGTCTTGTCATCCTTCTTTGCATTTTCTTCATACTTTTCTTTTTATCTGACCTCCCCTTGATTTCCAAAACTCTGTTTTAATGAGTGTTTTTCCTTCTTTTTAATTGCTGTGCACGTGAGAGTGGGGCTTTCTAATCTTATCACTATAACTTAGCTTTGTTGTTCTTATTTCTAGAAAGTGATACTAGATTTGATAGGCTCAAAACTCCTTTTTCTGGGCATGTAATTGCAGCTCCAGAAGAGGAATTGCCTTTTGGAGAGCACAGATGTCCCTGTGCATTGCTAAGAGCTCAGGTCTGGCCACCTGAGTTCCTCTTTGGCCCCTGAGTAATTTCAAAAATGCTATTTTGATGCAGCCAGAGCTTGTGGCCAGTATTTGAAAACATTCAGTGCTGCAGAAAGCCAACCCAAATAATCTGCCAGGGTGGTTCCCCCCTTCCCTGGGGAATCTTGCAGTGTTGGGAGGCACTTGGCATTCCTTGTCTCTAACAGAGGGTTCATGATGATGTCATTTTAGCACACAGGTCCTTGGCTTAACATTCCCAACAGAAGAATTATAACCCTGTGAATAGGTTGTGTTCCAGCCTCTATAATTTTCCAGGGGCCTTTCTTAGCCTGTATGCATAGTTCTTGTAGAAGACAGTATATATTTATCTGAGAAAGCAGATTTTGCTATCAGTTTCACTGAAACTGGAAGCTTTAACTGTGTGAGGGCCTGCTGGCTTTGGCCTCAGGCTTTCATATTTCAGATACAGAGAAAATACTTTTTTACATGCAGAGAGTCCACTTGCATTTTCTCATAGATACATGACAATACCAATTATTGAGCTCCTGGCACGGGGCAAGGCAGCAAATTAATTCACCTGTGGGAATACTGGTGAATTCTTGCTTCAGTGCATCCTCACCAGGAATCAAAACACTAAAGTTAGGCACATCCTTTTGCATCTCTTTTCAGATTCCTATCTGCAAAATGTGTTAATTGTGTTTTGCCATCTTCTATGTTATTATTTCCTGTGTGCATTGTGAAGATTTATTACCTTCAAGGATGTGAGGTGATGATGTGCAGTAGTTTAAAAAAAAAATACACAGCAGTGGCAGGCAGGAGCAAGCAGGATTCCTTTTGCTTCCTCAGTGGCATCTTTTTTTCACACACTGAGAACTGCCAAATCAGATACAATCAAATGCAAGGTGGTCCTTATAGAAAAATGTTTTCCTATCTTTCATGGGTCTGCTTTTCTCCACTGGCAATTGTGTTGTGAAGCTGCAATGAACACAAGGCATCTGTATCATTTATGTCATGAGGGAGAGAAGCCAGATCAAAGCTGGGTTTCATTCTGCAGCTTATCTTACCTGCTCTGGTGGAAAACAGGGTCTTGCCTCCATTAGAATCATATGATGGGATAACGAAAACACAGTATTTGTCCATAATTTTTCCTGGCACTAAAGCCAAGGGAAAGTTAAAAGATGATTGTTCTGAGCCTTGCTTGTACTTCTCTGGGCATTACCTGTGCCAGAGTTATGCAGGGCTGAGAGCACTGCTTAAACACTGCAGTTTTGTATTTTTTGAGTCTTGCATCCCTTTGCTACAATTTGGGTCTTTGACCTGGGGAAAATGTTCAGCATCTGGTCTGTCCATCTCATTAACACTCATCCTTCTTCCTTGTCTCCACAGCCAAGCCATGGAACTGGCTTGCCACACTCTCTTTCCCACTCTCCCAGGTTCTCAGCCCTTCCAGCAACTTTTGCTGGTTAAATGCTTTTTTCCCTTTGGCTGTTGCATTTTCATTATTGGTTTTGCATGGAAGTCATCTGGGCTTATACATTGAATAACCTCTGTGGTCACTTAGTGATTGCACACACTGGCTGAGGTAATTTATTCACTTTGTTTTGGTGTGAACATGTCCCTTGGGTCTTGTAACTGCTGTAATCACTTGACCTTAGGGACTATTAAATGCTTTAAACACAGTTATTTTAAATTTATAATTGTTTTCATTAAAAATCTCTTATACTAACTTAACTAATTTTGCAGTAAACACAGCATTATGTGCTGAGGAAGAATGGAGATGCTATTCTGTGCCAAATATATTTTTTACTGAATGCTTCAACTTACTATTATTATCTCTGTTCATATTTTTCCCATCCATTCTCATTCAGTCATATATGTGAAATGAAATAGAAGAATATCTAATTATAGCTCTGTCCTCATAGTGCAATATTTCCTTTTCTGGGTGATGGGAAGTGATTGAATAACTCATAAGAACTGAAGAGAAAGCAAAGATAAATTCAGGCAGATAGATCTTTAATGAGTTGATATGTTTATTTTGCTCAGTTACCATGGGCCTGATGGTGCACATCCTTGCTTGTGTGGATGATTTTAATTCAGTTTAGAAATTTTTCTCAAACAGCCCATTCTGTACTTTTCTGTTTAGTGATTGTATCCTACTGTGTTCATTTTTTGGTTCTGTTTGTTTGTTTTTCCCCCATGCAAGGTTTCTATTATAAAGAATATTACTACATGAGCCAGGCAAAATCTTGCAGTGGTGCAATTGGATAAACTCAGAAGTGACCTCACTGCTGGTTGTTGTCTGTGGAACTGAAAGTTGAATTTAGCTAGGTTTTTCCTGAGTTGTTCTAGGATTTAGCAACTTGGCTGTTTCATGTTTTTTAAGTCCTGCTTTTGTTCTGGATGTTTATTTATTTTAATTTCTTTGGGATAATGACTGTAAAAACTTTGTAAATGGTTTAGTGGCCAGATGCATATGGGTTTGTATTGGAGCAAATATTTCCTGTAATATGTGCTTGCCTCCAATGTACATATTGTTATTAGAGCTAAAAAAAAATCAGCTTATTTTTTTTTATATAATTTTAATGCAGAGGTTTTCTTGTTACACTCTGTGGATGTGGTCCTCAGCAAAGTATTGTCAATTATTTTAAAGTTCATTTTTGTGTGACTATCAGTAATTGAAAAAAGCAGCACCACCTTGGAATTGCTGGTTGTTTCTTGGAATAGATGACAAAATGTAAATTTGGTGTTGCTCTCAGAACTGTGGACAGACACTTGGTTCCAGTCTACACTTAAATGTATGCAATAGTGCTGTGGAAATTTGAAATTATATTCAGAACTGTTAAACCAGACACCTGCCAGAATGTGTTTGATATTGAAGATAGCATAATTCAATTTGAAAAAAAAAAATGAACTGTACCAGAATAGTATAATAGTAAGATCAAGCTCTTTTCTTATCACTGTTTAAAAATGCAGGGTCACATTCCACTTTTATCCTTTCTCAATCTCTCTGGTCTGGCTCAGTTATCTGGCTTCATCTCCTCTCCAGGCATGGCTCATTTAGGGTTCAGAGTAAGTGTGTTGCTTTTGCTAATGTACACTGAGAACAGTTTGTGTGATGAAGTGTTTGTTCTTCAGGGCTTTTGCTTCATAAAACTATATTTCTGATGTGAATTATTTTGGCATCTGACATCTCACTATTTTATAAAAAAACCAAACCAGTTAGTTCAGAATTTCTCCAGATTCAGAGGGGTATTAGCTCACAGTATTCAGGGGTAATTTAGAACCAGAAGGAAGCTTGTGAATATTTTAAAGTTAAATTATGGCAATAAAAACAAATCTCTTCCTTTTTTATAAATTGATTTATTTCTGATTTGTGTTTTTACCATCTGGAGCGTATTTTGAACTCTATATTGCTCTCCTTGTTATAGCTAGAATGAATAATTGACTAAACATAAAATACCATTTTGATGAACAAAACTGAGCACTTGGAAAAAAAATTGCATTCATTGCAAGTGAAAGAAAATGCTGAGGTGGCTTTAATGCTGTGAGTATGTGTGAGTTCTGCACAGCTGTTCTGGGGGAGAGGGAAGCAACTCCCTGGAAAATGAATTAGTCCAATTTTGGAAACAACTCTGTCTTCTGTGGTGGCCCTGGTGTGGAGCTTCCTCAGGCTGCAGGCACTGGGATGGGATGGAGATGTTTTATTTAGAGGTAGAGCTGATGCTGAGGACAGGTAACTCAGGTGCTGAGGAGTTGTTTTTTACTGATTCATTTGTTCTCTGGGTTATGTATTGCACTCTGCCTTTACTAGAAAGTTTTAAAAGACTTCTTCCTAGTTTATTTAGGGTTTATTGCCATATTACTACTTAAGAATATTTCTTTTGCTTTTCTTCTAACTCCTACTGTGGTTAAATTCCCATTTGTACTTAGTTTTCAATTCTCATATGGCTTACCTGAATTAATAATCAGTGCTCAGCTTTTATTTGCATATACCTTTTAATGATATATTATTACTAATTTTTTTACTGATTCATTTGAGAGGAATACAAAAATAGTTGGAATGTTTCATTCTGTTGTATTTATAAAGCAGTGGGAAAATACAACCATATTGATATTTGATAATGGTTCAATAATTTTTCTTGATGTAGCAATCTATAGAGCAGTGTGAAAACAAAAGTCAGAAAAAGTACAAAATTCTCCTTTTGTGCCATGGGCATTTAAAGCTTCTTCTTCATATTTATCCTCTGCTCTGGGTTAGATATTAGATGCTTTGTGGGAAGCAGAACCCCAAATGTACAACTTAGAAGGCAAAATAGAAGCAATTGGATAAAAGGAATCTTGAGGTAGTAAAATTTCCACTTACTTAAATGGAATTTATGCCTGAGGAGCAGTGTAAGATCATTCATATCTGATCAGTTCTTTTTTGTTCTGCTCTTGTTATTCCTGGCAATTCTTCATAAAGTTATTTCTCAAAAATCTATTTTTTGAGCTATCTCCTAATGGCCTGTAGAGAAAAGGAGGGTTTTTAAACTGTGTTTGCTACTAAAGTATAAAATTCTCTTTACAAATTGCCACGGTCAGTCAAACCAAATATAAAGGTGTTATTTGACAGCCATTAGAAAACTTGGCTCAGGTAAAATGTGCTTTCAAAGAGAATAATGTTCTGGAGTGAGTGGCTCTTTATAAGTTTAAACTAATATATTCATTTGGTAATTTTCAATGAAAGAAAGGAGCCAGTGAGCACTGGGAAGTATTGCACAAGCCTTGAATGGATTTTCAATCACAATAATTGCTTGGTCATTTCTTGGATCTGCTTCCCTGGGCTGCTAATGTTGTCTTAGGAGGGGGGAGGGGATGATCAGGTTTCTTATAACAAGCTATAACCAAACCAAATTTATAAAAAACCTTGAATAATTTTTCCTTTCAATTCCCCCTTTCCCGCAAATCCACTTGGAAACAGAAAAGAGATTGATGGTTCCTGTATTGACCAGTCATGAAACAACCAATGCCACTCAAATAGAAACTTTTATAGACATTTGCATCCAATTCTTCCTCCAGTCCTGCTGCCACAGCCACGTGTTGTAATGAGAATGATTTCAGTGCAGAGCAGGCAAAGGATGGATTCTTTGTACACCATCAGTTTATTTCTTCACTTGCAAATTTAATGTTGCATCAAAAATACAAAGCGCAGAAATACTTCTCCATTTTCACACCGTGCACACCATATTAACAATAGCTAATTAAAATAAGTCTTTCTGTTAGTGGAGCATCACATTCCAGGCTGGCAAGAACAATGGTTCTGGGGTGGAGGAGTTGCTTTGAGCAGAGAGGGGCTGGGGAGAAAGCACTGTGGATTTTAGTATAATGTGTAGTGTTCAAAGAAATTTTATTTCATCATAAAGATTAGCAGGCTGTGTAATTCAATTTAAAGCTGGTTGGCAGTGTTCTGTCTATTACAAAGCCTTTTTCTTTTTTTTTATTGCCACTGTTTTTTTTATGTTGTATGTGACTCCAAAACCCAGCAGACAGCAGGAACGATCTTCAGGTTTTGTGCTTCCCACCTGCCTTTCTCTTTTCAGTTCTGCAAGTTAGGAAATATGGGAGATTACCTTAAACAAAACAGCCTATCAGTGAAACACCATCCTGGATTTTTTTGGCTTGTATAAAAGAATGACTTGGTTTGTGGCCCAAAGCCACTGAAAGTGAAGACCTGCTAAAAATGTTCAGTCTAGGGGGTTGAATCAAGCTTGAAACTCAAATGTTGGCATTTATTCACACTGGTTGTGGACATTGCTGTGCTGTGGAAAAGCAACATGCAGCAGTTTATGGTAATGCAAGACTGGCAGACCTTTATCTTACAGTAATTGCCTATACTAGGGGTTTAATAAATGTTCCAAGAATTACTGACTTCTTTTCTTCTTGGAGAAAAACAGAGAGCTGCTTATTGCTGGCTATAACCAGCTTGGTAATTAACCCTCCTGTTGCAGCGGGCTGAGTGTTTGAGCTTGGGCAAATCCTGCATCTGAACAATGTGCCTTGGCACAGAAGGGCTGTGAGAGAGAGACCTGTGCAACTCCACATCCCCCATCCACCCCTGTCACACCTGCCAGGAGATCTTCAAACCTCAGTTGCCTGTATTTAGGGTATATTGGTTTTGGGGCACAGGTGTTGCAGTTGTGGGCAATGCTGGTGGGGGGAAAAAGAAAGGAACCCCTTTTCCCAGAGCTAAAGGAACTGTTGTTTTCTTTGTCCTGCTCTGTCCTGGGCATGGCAGTGAGTAGTGGCACCTGCTCTGTAGGGTGGCTACAGGACCCACAGGCAGCACCTCCAGCCTTGGCAGGAGGCTGGGAGGACCCTCTGCTGCCTGACCCTGTGGCAGCAGGCTGGGCTCAGCACTGGGCTCAGGGAGGGCTGGGTTGTGCTTCCACAGCCCTGGGTAGGGAGTTTCTCAGGACTTGTGGTGGCTTTGAGGCTCAGGTCACTGCACTGAGCTGCTCTGGTCTCTTTTGCTTGTCCTGCACCCCACTGAGAGGTGACAGTCACCAAACCCTCTGTGGCTGCTGGTGGTACCTTTAGTGGAGAAGGAAGAAAGCAGCACACCTGGGGACAGCAGTGCAGGGAGAGAGGCCATGGAAAGCCAACACAGAGGAGAACAAAGTCACTTCAAACTGGGGGCGGGATGGAGACTGCAAAGAAGAGGGAGACAAGTGAGAGCACAGGGATATTAAGTACTGGACCAGCTCTTTCTCACCTGCTTTTTCCAGAACTTCATCTCTTCTCGAGTTAATAAAATTAAGAAATGAGAGCTCAGGAACACTCTGTACTTTAAATTTCCTGTAATTTTTGGTAAGTGAACCATGAAGACCTCAGAATTATGTGCACCTTTTCTGATGAGCCAGAAGCTTTCACATTAAGGCTGGTATCAGAGTGCAGTAGCTCCTTTTCTCTTGAATGTTGCCATTACACTTTTTTGGTGTAACCAGCCAACACAAAGGGTTCTTAGTTTAAAACAGAGCTGCAAATGATAAAAAATTACCCACATGTCCTTACTTTTCCCTGAGCTGCTCTCCCCCATATGTTACTCTGAAGGCTCCGTGCTCCCTCAGCAGCACTTGGCATTTGCCTTCACTCCTGAGAGATGAGCACAAAAGCTGCAGTGCAAGGCAGACACGAAGTTTGCTGCAGCTTTGTGCTGGAGGTGTCTCCTGAGCATGGCAGGGAAGGAATTTGCTCCTTCTGCTCTCCTCTGTCCTTGCTGCAAGTTTCAGTGATTGCTGGGAATAAAATAATGCAGCTGTGGCCATACTTGTGGTCCTGAGAGTAAAGGTCCTGGACTGATGTCCCCTGATAAAACCCCATGCAAAGTAATCCACATGTACAGAAAGCAGCTCCCCATTTGCTGTCTCCTTGCTGTGAATTACAATCCTGTGCCATTGGCTGGACCACTGTGGCACAGAAGGGCTGTCTGCTGTGGTGGGCACCCAGGCTGCCTGGGGCTGGGGGAAGGAAGAGCCTCTGCCCTGGTTTTGGAAGGGATCTGGCACTGGAGTGAATTACCAGAGTGTCCAGTTAGAGGGGAAGCAATACAGATATTCATAAACAACTGCTTCCATGAGACCAGCTGTGAAAACACTGATGCCTGCCTGCGAGGTGAGAGGGCAAAACCTTAGCAGAAAGGAGGATAAATATGGAATAAATTGTTACCTTTGTCTTAAGTGACTGAAATAGCTGCTCTCTGAGTGCTTTGTCCTAATGACTGGCTCTGATTCACTGTAGGTTATTCAGCAGAATTTATCTGCATATCGTGGCTTTTTACAGAAGGTTTCTCATCCCACTTCTTGTTTTAAAGGCTAGAAAAGATGGCTAAAATGGGTAAGTCAAGAGAGACCCTACTCTGCAGAAAGCACACTAGGTGAAAAATTGCATGGTCCATCAATTAACCTTAGCTTTTAATCACAGAGAAATAATTATTTGTGGACCAGAATCCTCAGTGTCCTCCTCTGCTCTGAAGTACAGATGCTGCATCATACAGATTTTCAAGCACCTTGTGCAAATGTTGCTGTAAATTCAAATGCACCACACTCACACATTCATTTAACTGGATTTAAAACCATTTCACTCCTAGTTACAATTATCCTTATTGAAGAGCAGAGATGGCAGCAGCAGAGGGCCTATCTCCTTGTAACAAGGGCAGGAAAGATCAAGAGTTTTACCTGAATTCCATCACAAATAAAAGCATGCAAACTCTCTATTGCAGAATGGAGTTTACATTACATATGCTGCTTTTCACTTTTTCTTGTTTGTCCTGCCTTTGGAAGGACAGTTAGGAGGTATTTCAGCACACAGTTTTCTGCAATGAAATTCAAAGATTTGTATTCTTAAAAAAACTTCAGTGTGAATTTGAATGGTCTGTTGTCCTCACAAGCATCCTGAGATGCTGTGACATAAATTACAACCAATAAATTGGTAATTGAAATTCTGCAAAGCCAGTAGAAAAAAGAGCAGGTGGCAAGAAACAGTGGCAGGGGTGAGACAGAGAACTCAGAAATCACTGGTGCCAATGTCCATCACTACCACTCTAAACCTTTCTCAGGTTTCAAGGTTCTTTCTGTCTCCCCTTTTAGTGTTCAGTGTTTGTCCCTGTGCTTCAACTCACAAGGAAGAGATCTGTGCCCTCCTGCTCAGGGAATTCTGGATGGAAAAAAGCCTGCATAAGAGGAATTCAGTTCCTTGTAATAATAACATGGTACAGCTGGAGTGATCTGGTGTCTCTCTCAGTAGCTGAGGAACCTCTCTGTGAGCTGGGTTATTAAAAGGAATTTCCTTACGGGGCTCAGGAGATTCCTGGTATCCAAGTTCATCTGGAAAGACTAGAATGGAATGTTTAGCTTTATTTAGAATAATAATTTAATCACAGGTTCAGAAAATAATGCTGGAGGTTCCTAAAGGCCTGCCTGAATATTTCAGTTGACTGTAATTTCTGTTTGCACTTTCTCTTTGTGTTGTACCCTCCATAAACAGTTCAGAAAAGGACCCTGGAGGTGGAACACAGAACTGTCCATGCTCTCACTGGGATGTTGGACTCTGCAAGTGCAGTTTAGCTCAAGCTTTCTATTTCTGCCCTTCCAACTTAGAAAAGGAAGAAACAATTCCCAAGAAGCATCAGCATTGCCACGTGAAAATATGTTTAAAACTACCTTTGAATATCCAACTTGCTTCTTATACTTTCATGTTTACAAATAAAAGCACAAGCCTTGATCACAGGGTAAAATCTCAAAAGCAGCTAATTGCTTTAGCACACAGGAGAAAGTTACATTCTCAGAGTTATTAAAAAGCTGTGTCCAGCTTTAAGGCAGTAGTTCATGCTTTTAAACCTTTGGGATATTTAAAAAACACTTTATCTTATTTCTTCTCTTTAAATTTATTTTCCTTGTCATTATTCTTGCTATCCCTGCTTTCATCTTTCCTCTTACCATTATGGATATTTATCCACATAACTCTGGTGCTGATACTTGGTTAATTATGAACCCCAGTATGTTTTGTAGTTTACCAACAATATACTCAAAAATCATAATTTTAAACGAGGAATTTCAGTTCCAGGTATAAAATCAAGCAGTTATGTAGAATCAGAGAAAGAAAATACTTTTTAAAATCTTCCTATTTGTGTATTTTGAGATTTTTCTCTTCAAGAAATGCTCTGAACACCCTCCTGGGATACAGAAAAAAGGAGATATTTGGAGGGATTTCCTGCTGCTTTGTGCATTTCTAAGTCTCAGAGACTTTCTTCTAAAAATGAGAAAACAAATACTGGGAACTAGCTGAAAGACCTGGGAAACAGGACAATGTTTTGGTGATCATATGTTTCCCTGGTTGGTGTATTTATTTGTTCATATTAAGATGGGTGGGTAGATACTGGGAGGATCCTGGTGTTGGTGTGAGTGTTGGTCAGTCCTGTGGGCAGAAAAGGAAGTTCTGCTGCTCATTTAAAGGTCTGTGTCAGTAAGGTAGAAGAATTTGGGGCAGAAGCTGAGCCCTGCACTCAGAATTGTCATTTCCTTCACTAAGCAGTGAAGAATTGATATCAAACCTTGTTTCTCTTTTAAATAAAGATTTCACTTTTTCTGGAAAATCTTGTGCTTAGCTTTCCCTGGCCTTTTGCAGTGTGAAAATCCATGTACAATAAAATACTAAGACATTGTCTGTGATAATTATGATTAGCTTAATTACTTTCTGTATAATTGTTTCTCAAGATGACCTCCTTTTTGGTGGCTTTAATTCATTTATTTTAAAGGGGAAAAAAAGACTTAATTGGAATTGTAGATTACAGAGACAAAGGGTATGTGATGGGAAATAGGTCCAGATCTGTTTGTGTCAGGCAATGGAAGCTGATTTTTATGTTCTCAAGATTCATGGAGAAAAATAATTTAAATTGATGCAGTATGAGTGTGCACAAGGTAATATCAACAACCAATATATTATTTCAAAATCTGGAGAATTTCTTTATGGAGGATTAGGTTATATAGCGTGGGGGGCTCCGAAAAGAAAATAGAATTGTGTATTGATGCCTTTAGAAATATTATTTGAGGGCAATAAAATGTTCTCTGAAATTCCCTCCTGAATGGAGGAAATGGAGTTTGTTTGCAGTAATTGCATTTTCTAGCATTTGCTTTCGTGCTTTCCAATATGAGTTAAGCCAATTGGAACCTGTGATTTTGTTTTGCTTATTGGCAAAAGTACCATGTAAATTGATCTGTGATGCATTTATGGAGAATGCTTTGAAAATTTTGAAAGAGAGATGCCTTTCTCTCCTTAGATTTAGATAGTATTAGGGTTCACTTTTGTGTTTCAGCCTAATGTAATAGTAACCAAAAATGTTCCTTTTCAATTAAGTGTAAATGAAGTCCAAGAAGGACATTTCTACTCAGCCCTACTGGCACTGTGAAGGCAGAGCTTCAGTTCCTGCTCTCAGCCTTAGTATTTGGAGTCCAAGGTCTCAGCCATTTGAAACCACACCATGTGATGAAATTGGCCTAAAATCTGTCAGCCCTGGTTCGTTAAGATCTTGATTGCAAGAGAAAAATCTAAACTTCTGTTGGACAAAACAGAATGCATTTCTGTGTATGTGCAGTACATGTGCACTGCAGAACTGCAGGGGTTGGAGCAGGTGTCCCTGTTACTGTAAATACAGGGTAATTCTGTGTAGGGAAGCACCCTTCAGCTCTGCCAGAACAAAGATGTTCTCACCTGAAAACCTCTGGTAATTTTCAGGGTGAGCACCTTTTCTCTTAAAGGATCCCTTAGAAGGGGCACATGGCACCAGCACAGACCTGGGACTCCTTTAGGTTTGCTTTCGTGATGGGAAAGGGGAGAGGAGCAGGAATTACCATTAATGCAAGAAGCACTTGTGAAAATGGAAAGGGAGAGACAAGGCTGTTGTGATTTCCAGGTAGGGTGGTGTCTCAGAATTTGCTAAATTTAAAGAGAAATTTAACAGCTACTAGCTCCTTTGATTTTAAGTTACGTGATTTTTTTTTCCTCTTGAAAGCTCAATCTTTTAGGTTGCATAATTAAAAGCCTGAAAAGAAAGCCTTTCCAGGGACTAGCAAGCAATCTGTGCTGCTTGTGTTTCAGATTTCATAATTTTAAAGTCAATTTGGGGGGACTTTTTACACCTAAAGTTGGCAGTGCTGTGAGCTGCAAAATCTGGAGGCCTCTTGTTTTTTTATTTTGAGGTTAGACTGAACAAAAACTTCAGATTTCGTTTCACAACAAAGAAATGTCATATATTAATTATTAAAACTTCAGTGAAGTTTTCCACGTTTCAAAAAAAATACAGATGTTTCAATAACAGTAGCCCAGTGAAGTTCAAAACAAGCTGGAGATCAAAACCCAGGACAAATTATGTCAGAGTGATGCTAAGGAAGCTGTGGAACACTGAAGGGAAACAAAAGCTTGTCACTTGTGTTAGTGCTGCACTTTTCATTTCAACAGACAGGAGGAAGATATTAATCACAAACAGTTACATTAGAATAATGCTATGGTTGAGACATAAAAACATAAAAGCAAGGAATTGTTACCAATGCCAGAGCGTGGTTAAATCAGACCTGCAGTCAAGTGGGCTCTGCACTGCAGGGTTTGTGCTGCACGTGGGGGTGTTTCAGCCCAGTGTTGTGCAAAATTCACTCCATTTGAGAAGAGAGAAGGAGTGGAAACACTTGGTATCAGGCAGCACTGATGCTGCAGCATCAGACTTGTGTGCAGTGCCCGTGGAGATGGAGCAGTGCCCGTGGTCCCTGGCAAAGTGTCCTGGCTGAGTTCCTGAGGCCAGATCCTCTCTCTGCTTCCTTGCTTTCATGGGTTTATGGCTCAACCTCGGCATTGCTGTAACGTAGTTTTTTGTGTTTAATGTTTCTTAGACTTGCTTTTCCATTGCCAGCATGGAAGAAATCCTATTGCATGAGTTTCAGAGGAGAAGGCAGCAGACTCTGGAGCTGCTGTGTGGCTCGATCCGCAAGTGTGAGTATTAACGCCAGAGCTGTCAGGCCTTGTGAAAATTAATGAGGCCTGACGGGTACAGAGGGAAAGGTCAGAGGCAGAGCTTGCACTTACCTAACATTTCTGTTTTGTTGTGTCTAACAGTGTTTTCAACAAAGGGGAGCTTTAATGTACAAGCTTTGGATTTATCACAGGAATTCAAGGGTCTCAGCCCTTGCTTCTCCCTGTGCTGCGATCTGATGTTTTCTTTGCATAAAGGCAAAACAGTTACATTTTCATTCATCCTCTCTTCTTGCTGTGTTGCCCATGTGTGTTTTGCTTTTATTTTTTCTTCTCCAAAAGTGGAGAGGAGGAAAAAAAAAAGGCATCTGAACTGATGGTTGGAATACTTTTCACTGGGAAGATTTTGAGAGATCTAGTACTTCAGTTCTTTGTCCTGTTTTAGAAGCATGCTCTGGTTTTGTGCATGTTCTATTTCTTGCTGCCTTTTTTTTTCTTCCTTTTTTTTTGTTCTTAAGTTTCTTTTAATTGTTTCATAGTGTAGGTTTCTACAGACATGGGGAGCTAAACTGCACAGAAATTCATGGGCTATCTTTTTCAGCCAGTGTGTTGGTTGATACAAGTTTCAGCTGTTCCATTGAGGACATTTGTGAAGGCTGACTTGATTTAAAAAGCCAAAATATTTTCATGTCAGTTGGTCAGTCTCATCTTAGAAAAGATGCTTTTCTTACCCAGTTTTGGATCTTGGTACCTGAAGTGGGCTGTTGGTAGGATAGGTCCAGCTTATCCTGTGGAATCTTGAGTCTTCATAACTGTACTTATGCAGTCTAACTCACTCATTGCTGCTGGAGGAGAAATAGCAGCCTTGGAGATATTCTGTCTTTGTTTTAAAAAGCTGAAATGTGACTCTTCTATAAGTGCTGGGAAGAGAGGGTGACCATGGCTCTGTGATGCCAAGGGCTTTCCATGAGAAACCTCTCTAGGAAGAGTTGCAGAGCTGCTGACCAGAGGTGGGCTGTGCTGTGGGGACTGGAAATCTTCTTTCTGTGTTTATCCCTGGACATGAATGGGGTTGTTTATAGGGGAATGCTGCAGTTTTGCACTTTTGGGGCATATGTGGTATACCATAAACCTGAGATGATTGACTTGCACATCTCTCTCTTGTACAGTTTTCCCTCTTTTTGAGGGGACTAAGATTTATACTTCAAGGCTTCTCAGCCCATTTCTCAGCATATGGCCAAAGGGTTTATGAGGCTATGAAGCAGGCATGAAAACAGCTTCATGTTTCACACAAGTGTTGTGTGGTTTGATTAGTTAATGCATGCCTATGCATATTCAGAGCTTCTCATCAAAAGCACTTGCATATCATTTGTGTGTAAATACAGGTTTCTACCACTGGATAGACAGCTAGGATCACATTATTTCTTACTCCCCTGCTTCCCTGTGGGGTTTGCAGGTAACAGTCATTGAAAAATAATGTGATTTTCTATTTTTATGGGGGCTCAGCAGATAATGCTCGCTGCCAGGCACACTCCTTTTCATGTGTGGCAGCTCTGCAGAACTTGGGTTGTGTGACTAAACTGTACTCATATGAAACATGCTATTAAAATGGGAATGGTTGTTCAACAGATTTAGGCTTCCTAGGATCCAAGTGCTTAAGGTGAACTTAAAGAAACCCACTTGAAACAACTACTTATGTCAGCTAAAAAACCCCACAAACCCCAGTGCCCAAGCTTCCCCCATGTCCCATGTAATAGATATATTTAAAGTCAGTCTGTTGTTCAGCTGACACTTGGAGTGGTGTAAGTGGTTGCAGCCAGCAATAGAACTTCTGCCTTAGCAGCATTCATGGACCCCCATTCCTTTTTTACCACATCATTTTTCAGCTGGATCAGTGCCCTGATCCACTCTGCTCTGTGCCCACCAAACCCTTGTGCTGGCAGGGAGGTGCCACGGCACAGGAGTAAAGATGAACCACTGGGGGACAAAGGTACTGTGGCTTGAGGGTTGACTTGTTAGACCAGAAGTCACAGAAATTTTCTGAGACACCCAAATTAATGCATTTCCTGTAAACAATGCCATTTTTTTTACAAGTCATTCAGAGATAACCATTGTTGCCTTTATTTGAGCAAGAGCTTTATTGACCTTTTGGCTTCCAGAAGAGAACAACTTGTCTAATTGCAGCATTTTCTTGTTCAATGATTACTTAGTGTCCTTACTTGTACTGTTGAGAGCTGATATTGAAAAACATCTTAACCAAAGTAATAGATATATTTTGAAGATACAATATGCACACCCTGTGTTTGTGTGTATACACATAAATATGGGCTTCAAATTCTCCAGTATAAGTGACTCTACTTCACAGACATAGTGAAGGTCATTTTTGTAATTGTAATTTTAGCCTTTTGATCTCACCTGTTAGGCATTTAAGTATTTTAAATAAACTCAGTTATTATGCTGGGAGTTAACAGTTGGGGTTTCTGAAGTGCTTGGCCCAGCAAACAGATCCCACGTTTTCTAGTTTGGAAAAGGATTCTTCTAATTGTTTTCCAGAGTCACAGTATAAATTAGAATGAATGATGTAACTGATGCATAGTGGAAGATTTGATAGGAAATCAGACTAATAAAGACCAAATGTGGCTAACAAAGAATTAGTGAAGGAAAATGAGGAAAAGCCTTTCAACCTCTGTGTTGCACTGTACAGGCAGCACTGATGCAGATACACAGACATTAATCTGGTCAAGATAAAACTAAATTACCATGGAGTAGGAGATTTTTGAAGATGACTGTTCATGTTTCCATATTAAACACAAGCTCAACAGATTATAGACAAAGGGCAGCTCTGCCAAAAGAAAACACGCCAAAATATTTCAGAAATGATATCAGAGAGGGTGGATGTTGTGCAGTGCCACAGGGCTTTCAAGGAGGAAAAACCAGAATGTGATGAGTAAATAGCCAATCTGATTGCAGGTAATTGCAGGTAATACTGTGATTAGTGCTATGGAGTCTTTCCTCAGGCAGGAGGGGAGAACTGAGTGGGATTTCCTCTTGCTGCTGCCCTGGCTTTGGATGTGTTTGCCTTTTGGGGGTTGGTGCTGCTCATGCTGAGTGCTGAGCCCCTGGGCCAGCCCCAGAGAACGAGAACCAAAAGTGGCTGGTGATGGTCTGGGGGCCCTGGGTGGGGGCCTTGGTGCCTCTCCTGTGGCAGACACTGCACAAATACAGAGCCCAGGACCTCTGCTCTGGCTGCTGGGGGAGCCTGTGGCTGTCACAGCTGGTTCCTCCCCAGCTCCCAGACACTGAGCCAGAGCTCAGGGGTGGGTGCTCATGAACTTGGGTCCCTCTGAGGGCTCTTCTCCAGCACTTGTCTTGCCTCATTCCTTGCTCCTGGTGTTGGTCCTTAGCTTTTGTTGGTGGGGCCATGTCCTGGGCTCCCTGGCAGCAGTGGAGAGGGGCTGTTCCCTGCCAGTGTCCCCCAGCTCCCCAGTGCCTCCTCTCAAGAAATGAGCAAGTGGAGCATCTCCTTAGTCCTAAAAATATCAACAGCTGCCTTCACACCCATTGCTGGAAATATTGTCTGGGTTTCCCCCACAGACTTCAGGTGCTTATGTAACATGTATGATATTGCATTTATATGTTTAATAATTACTGATGTCAACATTAGTTTGCTTTTGCATGTCCTGTGTGTCTTCAAAGTAAGCCCTTATTTTTAAAATGTCAGGATAAAAAAGTATTGAGCAAAAATGCTCCAGGCTTAATTGGGCATAATATCAGCAAAGCTTGCTGGTTTTCAGGTCTATCAAGTCTATCAAAATAAATGAAAGTGTAAAGCTTGGACATGCATCAAGTAAGATGAAGAGTTTTCTGTGTTAAAACAGGCAAATATTGATAATTTAGCAGAAACCTGAATTTAACTTCTCCATCCTACTTCTCTGAGAATATCATCACACCTAGCTTGTTTTGGGGGATTGATGGTTATGACAAGTGTATCAAATTTCATGCTGGTGGTATCTTTTGTGTTTCCTGGGAGAAGAGAAAAATAGCAATTTTATCTTGTGCCCAGGAGTCACAGAGAGCAGGAATTGCAGATACAGAGTTTTGAAATAAAAATGCATTGCAGAGCAGCACGCAGTGGAGATGGGGAAGGGGAGGAAGTGGGAAAGGAGTGAGTCAAAAATTGTAGTGGAGCATTTATTGCATCTCCCCAGCTTTTATTCTAATGCAGCACCACAGAGAGTCATGAATATGTACAAGCTGTATTTAGTTCAGACGTGAGGTGTCTGGTGTCTATGAAAAACATTGTCTGCTTGGTTTTGTCAAGGGATTTGTAGCTTTTTGGTTTTCTATCCAGAATTAACTGATTTTACAGAGATGATGTTTGCACACATACCTTGCATAATTCCTGTTTCTGCACTGTAGATCTTGAAAAAGCAGAGGGTTTTGACTGGTTTTCCTGTAAGTCTTATTTAGGGGAAAAGTTAATCTTGTTGTATATACTTTATATAGCTTTGCTCTGAGACTTGCTTTAACAAAGAACCTAAACCCAAACAGTTTCAAAAGTTGAAAGACAAGTTTTAAACTAGCAAAGCCACTTCTATTTAGGAGAACTGCACTCACAAGAAATGTGTAACATCTGATTCTGTTTTCCCTGGGACAGATGTTAGATAGTTCCAGAACTGGAAGACTAACCCTTAGATCTCTACTTACATTTTGCTGCCTTTATGAAAAAAAAACAAAAACAAACTGCACAAAAATCCCCATAACAAACCCAATTATTTATAAATTAGTATTAGTAATAAACACCAAAATGAAGGGTAAGATATGAGACTAAGAAATCAGGCTTGTTGGAAAGGCAGGAGCAGCTACCTTTGATGCAGTCTTGCGAGTGATTTTTGGCAATTCACAGTGGGACAGATTTTGTAAAAGAGCCTGACTTCTGTGAAGACACCACGGTGTGGGACTGTATTTTTAAGGGAGCTCAGCACCCAGTATGTTTATTTGGAAGATCTGGCACTGATTGCTGATACCAAGTGCTTGAAAATCTGTTCTGAGCTCCAAAAATCTGCCTCTGTGTGCATGATCCATGCCTCCTTCCAAACAATGGTACCAGCTCCCCTGAACTGAGGGGAGCAAACATGTAATTCTGTACTTCTGACTCTGATGGTAAATGAATTAACCAGATTTTCCTTTTCCCTCGTTTGTCTTACTTGGCTGAGTTTCATGGTTGCTTCTACTTGTGTGCTTTTTACAAGACATGAGATACTGCCATAAACATAATAACAAAAACAATAATAATATAAAACTACATTGCTAATTAATTGAAGCTTTGGAGACTAAGACTAGGTGTTGAATAAATGCCACTGGAATACAAATGAATCCAAATAATTCAAAAGCAAGCAGCCCCTGCTTTGGTGCTCTCAGGAGATATCTGGGCAGGCATCCTGCAGTCACCTGCCTGCTCAGACACCCAGGTTCCTCCCTGCTGGTCCCTCCTGGGGACTGCTGGCCCTGAGCTGGGTTGGGGCCTGATTGTCACATGCAGGTGGATAATCCAGCAGTGGTGTTTTGTGCCACCTTTGGAGCTGCTTTTGTTGCAGCACAGGCTGTGTGTGTGCTGTTCCTGTGCATTTCTGACGCCGTCCCAGGGAGTGGAGGAGGAGCAGCATCAGTGTCTTGTGCCCAGCCTGGAGGTGCCCATGGCCTGGGGTGTCCCACTGTCACTGCTAGCTGCCTGCTTGTTGTGCCAGCATCTCTGCTGTGGGAGGAAATGTGCTAATTAAGTCCTCTTTTTTGTTATTTCAGGAAACCTACCATATGAATATAAAATAGTGATTGCTGGGAATCATGAACTGACATTTGATAAGGAATTCATGGCAGACCTTGTTAAACAAGATTACTACCGCTTTCCCTCTGTGTCCAAATTGAAACCAGAGGACTTTGACAATGTTCAGTCACTCCTGACAAATAGTATTTACTTACAAGATTCAGAGGTAACAGTTAAAGGATTCCGAATATATGGTGCCCCGTGGTAAGTCCCAATTTAAACTTTCTTTGCTGTTTATTTCTTGAACCACAGCAGGAATCATTCCTGCTGAACGTGCATGAAGCTGCTTTGTTGCCCTGCAGAACAGCATCAGATTTACTTGTAACCATTCTGAAACTGTTGTTTTTCTTTTTCTTTTTTTTTTTCTTTTCTTTTTGGATAGATTATCTCTATTTAGCCATGTGTGTGAAATAAGACAAAGGAACTGTAACTATTTCTATTCTGCCTGTGAATGCACTTAAACTGTGGAGTCACTACTGGCTCTGTGCTTGTGGATTAACTGTGGTGGCATTTTGGGATGTATCAGGGAAACTCCATTACATTCTATACTGCTGAGCTATTTATATCTGCTGTGCTAATAGATTGGTGTGGTGGCATTTAACACCCACACAGCATAAGGGCACAAGGCAGCAGGTGCTTTAAGCCTTCTTTTTGATCAGTTCTAGGCATTGTTTTCTTTTGCTTGTAAAGTTGTGATAACAAAATTTCCAACCAGTTTTGGTCTCATTCCACCCATGTGTCAAGCGTGTCATGGAGGAGACATTGCTGCCCAGTTTTGTGCTAAGGAGATTCTTCCTTGTTTTTTCTACATGTCATTTAATTGTGATGCCTGACATCTTTCTGTGGAGCCTTGGGTAGCACTTGTTCTAAATTCTCATGCTAAGAACAGCCACAGCCCTTTCAGGCTTTACCAGAGGGACCTGAGCTTGAGTGATGGTGATAATCATTCTGCTGCTTGGCATTCTCGATTGTCAGCACAAGTGCAGAGATGCTAATTTATGCACACCTATAAGAAGGGCTTATTATAAGCTTAGAACTTAGTTTTGATGTCAGGCTTGCTTTAAAGGTGAAAGTAGGAGAGGAAGGAGGGATGGCAGGGGAGGAAGCAGGAAATGGGACAAACCTCTACATGCATTAGAAAATTTCCCCTTCATCTCATCCTTGTTGTCCTGGCTGGCAGACCTGTGTGATTGGTGTGACACCACACCCATTGATGCTTCTGACAATGCTTTTTCCTGGTCACATTGGATGCATTAGTGCTGGCTAGAAAACTGGGATCTAGCTCTGTATCTCACATTCTTGACTTGAGCTACTAATCTTTTAATTTAAGTCATAGCCTTTAGCTACTAGTTTAAATCAGCCTGACATTGCTTAGCTAAAAAAAAAAAGTAATGCTCTAAATCCTGCCATATCAGCAAATTGGGAAAGATGATCTTAATTCAGGTTAGGAATCATCTCCTGAAGACATTTCAAAGTAATTTTTTGGTAATAGCAGCACAGAAGGCAGGGCACATAAGGCTTTGGGTGGTGAGGTGGGTTTGAGGCTTGCCTGCAGGGTGAGGAGCTCAGGAAGGTTTGCTGCTGAGGCTGAGAGGGTGCTCACTACTTTTGCTTGTGTGCACCAGACTTGGAGGGCTCTGCAGGCACCCAGGGATTAGGAAGTGTAGGCATATTTCCAAATTTATTTGGATCAGATTGACCTGAACTCAGCTTCCTCCAGCACTGCTGGAGAAACCTGGAGAACACAGAATCCAAGTCTGGAGGAGAGTTTGGTGTTCTGAAAGGGAGAACTGTGTGATGCACCTTTCCATTTACATTTATATGTACTNTTGTCCATGAATTTTCTCTCTCCCCAGCTCTCCCCCTGCCTTTTTCTTTTTTTTTTTAAATAATGACAGTTTCTAGAAACTATGAAAATTTACTCTTTTTTTGTATTTTAGCCAGTCTTTCAGAGGAAGGAAAGGCCCCATCAGATATTAGAAAAATCTGTTTTAATTTTGTTCTGTGCCTGCAAACTGAGACAGAATGATCAGACAAGTATTTTACTGCTTCTTAAATTTTTAT
>VWYE01017557.1:10765-25861 GCA_013398995.1 Alaudala cheleensis | reverse complement strand
CTCTCTTGAATGATACTTCATTGGTGCTTAGCTGTGAAAAATTGTTGTCAGGTCATGTTTTGAGTAACTGCTGGTGTGGAGTTTGAGGCTCCCATTTCCAATTCAGCTTTTTAGATCACTCAGCCAGTCTGTGTTGAGAGCAGAACTGTGGTGTTGTCCATGCATTTTCTCTCTCCCCAGCTCTCCGCCTGCTTATTTTTTTTTAATAGTTTCTACTATTTAATTCTACTATTTTTTTTAAACAGTTTCTAGAAAATATGAAAATTTACTCGTTTTTTGTATTTTAGCCATCCTTTCACAGGAAGGAAAGGCCCCATCAGATATTAGAAAAATCTGTTTTAATTTTGTTCTGTGCCTGCCAACTGAGACAGAATGATCAGACAAGTATTTTACTGCTTCTTAAATTTTTATTCTCTCTCTCCCCTCCAATCACATCTTGCTCTATTCCTATAAATCTTCAGATTACCCCAAAGGAAGAGAATTTGTGGGGTTTTGTGTGTATTTATGGCCTCCTTACCCCAATTAGTTCTGTCACAGAAATGGAACACTGGTCATTAACCCAGAAGATGTGCCAACCCTAACGTGAGATAAGTTGGCATGTTCAATTTATGTGCACTTCTGTAAGTATTTCCAGAGGGGGGAAAAAAAAAATTCTCATTTGCTGATAAAGCTACTGGTTTTAATTTAAAAAAGAGGGATCAAACCAAGAATAACAGATGTGATCCTGGAGGTTTCAGCCTGTCAGGGGTTTCTAGGAAGTAATTGCCAGAGTACTGGGAAGGCTGGCTATAAGTCATCTATCCAGAAAATGTAAATTGCCAACTCAGTGTAAATACAGAAAAGAAATATCAGTTCATATTCATTACATGTTATTACTCATGGTGCATCTAAAAGCTTTCTAAAGACCTAAGAGAATTCAAGTAGTGCCTCCTAACTTACAATTTAGCAGAATTTGTGAGTAAAAAATAACTTACAATACATGGGAGCATTCATGTGTGTTTGCAATTGGAATGTGCAGTGGTGCATAACAACAGCCTCTAAGGAGCAGAAAATTTGAATTTAGCCTGATGCTTCTGAGAGTATTAAATGGCATTAGCTGGAGGGGAAGTTGAAAAGAAGAGTATCAGCCCCTAAAAGAGAAAAGTGCAAGGGTGGGACATAAATCACATTCAGAGCTCTGCTCATTTTCTGAGGTGAAGAATGTAACTGACATTTTCACACCTTAAATAGGAGATTCTTTGATGTATCTTGAAGGGACAAAATGGCTGAAGATTTTCCATTTGGTCTATAGATAACAATCCACAAAAACATTCCCCTCCTTTCTCTTCCTTCTGACTTTGCCCTATGAACCTGGCTTGTTTGGTGGGAAAATAATTGATAGTTTATGCAGTAAAAAATTCTGTAAGATTCCAGTGGAAATGTTTTCTCCTTGGGAAATTTGAGATTGAGGTTTCTTATTAAATGGGACAGAAAATAAAACCAGTGATGGATTTATGAATTTTTAAATCTTAAAACTCCCTCTGTGAAGTAAACATAAGCATAACTCAAACTGATGTATCTGTGAAAGGGTGAGGAGAGACAGTCTGTTTTTACTGCAGCTTTGGGTTCTGAATATGCATAAGTGAATTAGTGCAAGTTTTACTTACATTCAAATGTTATTTTAAAATATGTGTTGTTTTTTTAAATGATATTTGCAATTGTTCATCCATGCTAAGGGCTGCATTTACCATAGCACTCTGTAGACATTTGGATACAAATATTCTCACAATGTGTGTTTTCTAATGAAGCTTTAAAAGCATTCAAACCACCAGAGAACTGCAGTTAGCTGGAGCCAGAACTTGTTTAAACCACATTTTGACAGAAACAATTGTTCAGGGAGAATATTTTTCGCTGCTTTATTTTGTTCTGCTGATCAGCTCTATAGGTAGCTTTTGTGGTTTTTCACTTGTTTAAAAGAGACAAGTAGTTGAAAAGAAAAGGCATTCTGATGTACTTTATTTTGTGTGCACTGAAATTCCTGATTCTTAGTTTTATGAATAATGAGGCAATAAGCTTATTTATGGATTTTAAATTGTTCTGCATAAAAATTTCACAAAAAATGTCAAAAGCTCTAAGTGTAAAATAATCTCAACAAAGCAATCCTTACTGTCTTTTTTAGCTCTGAAAGTATGTGAGCAAATTCCACTCATATCTAACAGAATGAGAGGTAAAGCTGGAGATCTGGGACTTTCAGCCTATGTGTTTGTTTAGATAACTGCAGATATATGTGTCTTTTTGAAGGAAGAAATGTGTAGTGTAAAAGCTAATTCAGTATAAATCAATGCATGTTAATGGTTAACAGAATCAACTTTATGGGGATAACTGAAAAGCTCCACAAAGGTAAAAGATGACAATCAATTATTTAAATAATGACTGCAATCTGTGATTTGCATCATTGTGATGAAAATTAATTCATCCTGAATGAAGCTGGGAATAAAGCTCTTCCCCCTGACAGGAACAGCAGCATTGTTCAGCAATATCCTGCACGTTTGTCAAGTTGTAGCTTGTTCAGGTCTCAAGAACAGAAGCACAAAGCTGGCCTCCCAGTTGCTTTTAATGAATACTAGTGGGTTTTTCCTATGTCCAAGAATTTGATCTGTAGGGTGATCCAGAGGTCAAGAACAAACGGCTCACTATCACTCACGTCTGCTCAGCCAAGGCTTTCATTTGCTTTTTTTAGTAACTCTAGAGGAAGTGCCTTAACTCTTTTTCAGAAGCAAAGTTTTAATTGGCATAGATAATGCAACCTTAAAAAAGCAGAGACAGGTTCAGCCATCTCCTTTAAAAATAATGTTTTGTGCAATATTTTCCTTTTCTTTTTAGCCCAGTGTAAAACTTGAGGATTCATCAAATTATTTCATATCAGTTTAAAATTATTTCTCTAACTCGATTTCTTTCTCTGCTTCATCTGCAATGATATTTTTGTACAAGTTAGTACTTCTGCCTTGTTCTGATCAGTGTTTTCAGACTCTGTTTATCCTGTCAGAAAAGTGTCAGAGGGTTTTTTTTCCTTTCCAATTATAAGTTTTGTAATGCATCATGGATTTTGCTGACAGTCTTCAAGTTCTTGAAATAGCAAGCAAATTAACAGCAGATATTGAGCGTGAGGACTGGAAAACCAATTGGCAACTCACATGATGGGATTCAGATACACTGATGGGTTGAAATGGATCTCATTTCTTTTATTTTCATGGTCTTAGTTGGCAATTAGCTTGTGTCTAAAGAAAGGAGGGCTAGAAATTGGGCTATTCAGCAATAAAGTTCTTCTGTGCTATTTAGTGATGAGGAAACCAGGGGAGACTGGACAATGCTGTGTGTGTTGCACCAGCTTTTCAGGAATTCTGCTGTTTATGCAGTAGAAGTCAGCAACTGAGAAAATTATTGGCAAAGACTGAAGTCTCCTGTCTGTATGTTAAACAAACACAGCACCACTGCAGCGTGCTTGTGTTTAAAGGTGCAGGCTTCTGTTTCATTTTTCTTGGCATTTGTCCGCCAGGTCTCTCGGTTCAGAATGGAAGAATGAATTCCCCCTGGTCTAGAATTGCAGTGGTTTGTTTACATTTTTTGCCTTGTTGGGAATGTAGCTGATTTTTCTTTGGTCTCCTTGATATCAGATTCACTTCCAAGTAAAAAATTGTCCTGTTTACTTTTAAAAGCTTTCTTTCTTCTTTTTTATTTTTTCCTTCCTCTTTTTCTCTTTTTCCTCTTATTTTTTTTAATAAAGAGTGGGATGTTTGTCATTTTAAATACACTCACTCATAAGTAGTTTTTAATACTCTGGTGCAAACCTGCCCTGTTTAATTCTTTGGACAGCTCTGCATCCAGGCACTGGGGCAGATCCTGAAGTCTTGATCTTTTCTTCAGGCTTGACTTCTGCAGGAATAAGAACTTCAGAGTATTCATTACTAGTGTTAACAAATAAACTGTGCCTATTTGTGAGTGGAAATCCAGCCAGTTAAATGAGACATAAAATGGTAGCTCTCCCAGCTCTTTTGAATCTTTCCCAGTGTGGAAACAGGGATTTGAATTCTTCCACAACAGTACAAACAAATGATTGTGGAAATCTGCTCTGAGTCTCTAATTCTTGCTCCATTTTCCTGCACTTCAGTTTTTTGGTCTCTTGCAAAAAAGCAGAGAGCCAGAATGAACATGACCTGTGGTGTTGGGGTGCTGATTATTTATGGTGGCCCCCTCATTTGTAGGTTGAACTATGGTTTGCTCAACAAGAAGGACATTTTGATGGACAAGCTGTGCTTATACTTGTAGTTTGCTTTGGTTGGTGTGTTCCTACTTGCCAGGAAGAAGCAGTTTGCTTTCCTTTAGCTGAACACTGGAATAACACAGTGGTCACTGTGGCATTCATGTGCAAGGAGCAGGCTGAAAGCATTCACACCCAGTGAGGAGTTACCAAGAGTAGGAAACAGAACACTACAAAACCCCTCACATTTTAAACTCTGTAGCATCAGACTTTGTCTTGGGAGGGGGTTTGAAGCCTCTTAAAGAATGAGAGCTGGGAAAGAGGAGTTAAGGCAGGAGTTAACCCAAATGTGGACATAGGCTGTTCTGTACAGGGCTTCACTCCTTGCAGTGTGTTGATGCTTGCTTGAATAAATTCTCCCGTGCAGCTTCTGCACTTCAGGACTCCTGCTTTGCCATTTCCTTTCACCTGCACATGCACCATACCTCTTTGTGGTGGTCTGGTACAGAAGGGAAGAAAGACAAAGCTGAAAATACCATTCTGCTGAGGTTAAGTGACAAATTACTTTGCTGTAGGACAGCCACCTTCCCGGCAGGAGAGTGGAGAGGTAAGAGAGGGGCTTCAGCTTTGACGAGCTGACATCAGAATGGATTTTGCATTGCGTGCTGCTCTTCAAGCCTCATTACTTTCATTGCTTCATTTCCCCTATGCCCTGAGCAAGAAGAATGAGGGAGCAGGTGGATGCTTTGAGTGACAGGCAGAGCAGCCTGTTGGAGGGTGTGTGGGTGAGTGCAGTCAGGGCTGGCTGCTCGGAGCACAGGGCAGGAGGGTTCAGGGCTCCCTGGCTGAGGTGCTGAGGAGAGGAGCCAGGACTCCCCTGAGGAACTGGGTGGGACACACCAGGGCTTTGCTGCAGGGCAGGGAGATCAGGCATGGCATGGATCTGTGGGAGGGTGAGCCACATCCAGTTTGTGTTGGGTCTGGCTGAGCTGCAGCTCCTTTTCCTCACAGCACCCTCCCAGTGCCCTGGGAGCTGCAAAGGTGTTGATAACACACCTGTGGTTTGGCTACAGCAGCAGCACTGTGTTCTCCAACATTCCTCCCCTCCATCAGTAGGCTGGGCAAGGTTTTGGAAGGGGACACAGCTGGGACAGCTGACCCACACTGACCAAAGGAATATGCCATGCTAAATGATGTCAGCTCAGATATAAAAGCTAAGGAAAGGGGGGGGATGACTTTTGGTATTCTGGAGCAACCACTCCGTGTGACGAAGCCCAGCCTCCTGGGAAGGGAAATGAATGAAATTAGGATGGAGGAGGTGGCAGGGAGGAAGGTGGCTGGGTATGTGAAACAGATGCAATCTACAAGTGGTTTGTTTCACAGTTCATCTATTCAGGACAAACAGGAAAAAAATGTGGAGGAATTTATACTGCAGGTAGTTGACAAGTAGAGCTCATGTGATGTGACAGTGATAAAATGCAACAGAAATGGAGAAGCAATTATTTTTTATTTTATTTAAATCCAAAAGTAAGTCAAAAAGTAAGTGACTAGATTTTTTTTAGCTCCCAGTGAAGGGTGAGATTTCTCATGACTGTCTTCCAGATGATTTGGGTCATATTTATCTAATACTTATTGATCCAAATGCTAACTTTACCCTAACATGTGTATAAAATGCTTAAAGTAATTCACAGAAGCTGTGAAATAAAGCAAAAATTGCACATGCACTTTAAATAAGAAACCACTGATTGTGAATTTGAGCATAGACATAAAGGTCAAGAGTGACAACTACATTCATCAGATTTTCATGAAAATCTGTTCAGTAGAATAGATCTTGCACCTTATTTCAGAAGTGGTCTACACTCATGGATTCAGATGAAAATCAATGAAACCTGTGGGTATTTATAGCCACCTCTAAAACATTTAGGTGCTGGTCTATATTATGGTTTGTGTGCATGTAAAATATGAGGATTGCTGACATTTCTAACACTACTTGCTAAATATCAAAATCTCAGTGTGCCTGAGAGCCACACTGGCTGATGCACACCCAGAGTGCAGTGGTTTGCAAGCAGGAAGATGGCAACAGCTTATCCTTGTTCCTTCACAGACGTGCCTGAGCTGCACAGAGTCTGAGTGAGTTCAGCCTCACTGCCTTTGCTGCTTCCTCAGTTAATAGTGCACAGAGAAGGACATCATTTTCCAGTCTGTGTGCACAGTGTACCTGGGAGGCAGCACTGGGAGTTGCTCTGTTCTGGTCTCCTCTTCAGCATTTCAGATAAACACTAAACAGAATGTCCCTTAGCAGATATCCTTGGCTGTTTGCCTTCCATCCTGACCCTGTGCCCGTGGCTACTTTGACAAAGGGAATTATGCTTCCCAGGAAGTGATCTCGTGATGATTTGAAACCATCTGACAACTCTGCCATCGTATTTATTTTGCCAGTACTTGAGTTTTGTATCTGCAGATCTGCCAGCCTGTCTGTCCTCTGCTCCTGGAGAACTCTCACCTTCAGTTTGGCAGCATTTGTAGGATGGGTAGAGCTGGCAGGAAGGTTGTGGGGTCTGGTTGTTCAGAAAGGCAGTTTATTCTTGTACATATGTGAATTGGTGTGTCTCACTGACAAAAGCTGATATTTGCAGCTGCTAACTGTATTCATCTCTTGAGTCAGGTTTATTGGTTTATACCTCAAGAATATACTTATGGTTGTGTATCACCTCCAGTTTTATATAAGTAATATATAAAGTAAGCTTTATGTAAGAAGGAAGGCTGTCTCTCAGTCTCCTTTTCCTGGCACAGATTTTAATGCATCTTGTTTTCAAAACTGGGAATGTAATTCATTTCAAGAAAGGTGTTCTCTTTAACACTTCTCTTGCTGTTCCATCTGGGCTGCTTGGGACACTTCCATGGCCTGCACTGCAAGAAAAAAGAGAAAGGCAACCTGAGTTGCTAGTCTGAAAGCTGAAGTCCTGAAGTGTTCATTCCCATTTTTAATATGGGATGCCCTAAAACACTGTGATCTCAAGTTTTGGCTACCTGAATTTGGTTTTTCAGTTTTTAGTAAGTTTGGCTCCTTCTCTTTATGAATATAAGTTTCCTGTTTCTTGAGAAACCTGCCAAGTGCCATTTTAAGGAAGATTGTCTTCTGCCTAACCTGCAGATCTTTTTTTAATAAACTCCTAGATTTATAGAGTTCACGAGCTTTTATTGCTGCATGTACAGAGGTGGAACATTGGGAGAGGTGAAACATTTGGGAAAGCTTAGAAAATGGTGGAGTAAACCAAGTGTAGATCACTCTGCAGAGCTCCTTGCAGGGCCAGATGGGGTCTGTGGCATCTCTGCTGGGCTGTAGCATCTGGTCCCATATTGCAGGGTTTGTGTCCATTGCCTACGTGCCAGGATTGTATTTCTGATCCACAGCTGAAAGTATAGCTGCTGCAAACTTCAGAATCACCTAATGTCAACCTAGAAATTCAAGTGACCCTGAAAGAGTGAGATGGAGGTGTGATTTGTTTCAGAGAAGTATTTTGTTGTTGTTTTGTGGATTTTGGGCAGAATATTCAGAGATAACATAGACTGATGGTTCATGTGGAAATGAGCTGTTCCAGCACACAACAGCGAGACCTCCCTGTAAGGATGTGCCTTTAGCTGATAATTACTAGCAGTCAATCTGCCTAGAATGTACACCTTTTCTTATTTATATTCCAGTCCTGTAACCTTCCCTATTCTCTTGTGCCTTTGTTCTATTAATCTACAAAACAGGGCTTGACTTGTGATTAGTCCTCAGAGGTTGTTTCTATTAATCAGGCTGCAAAGCAGGTCTGCTTGGATGTTCTGTTGCAAGTGCTTAATGTGCTTTCCTCATCAGCCCCCAGCACAGAGCTGCTGGGGCTGTCTTAAATGGCAGTGAAATCAGTGAGGTGTCTGCTGCACTTCCTTTGTGTTTACATCTTGATTTTGGTGCTGCAGGAGGGGGAAAATAGAGGGCAAGAATTGCAGTCCTACAGAAATTGCATGGCTGCATGGTGCAGGACAGGTCCTGTCACAGCAGAACCACTGGTTACTTGCATTTTGAATGTGAAGAACCTGCCCAGTTATAAGAGTGAGGATTAAAATTCAAACTTTATTCACAGGTGGGACTAAGTTTTAAACTCTTCATAGAGTTTGAGGGAGAAGTCTATCCCTGTAAGATTCAGAGGATCATTTAAGAGGGTGTGTATTTCTTTGCAATAGCCAGAGATAATTTTTTGTGAAATTTATATATATAACTGAAGAATAGTCTGAGAGCTGGTTTAATAGAAAAACAAAACAAAAAACCAAGAAAAAGCACCAAGTCCAAACTGAACTGTTTGTAACACTTCAGTTATTAGAACTTACCATAAAATTTGAACAACAAACAGCTTGTGTAGTGAGAAACTAATCTAGTTTCATTGTAAAGGAAACTACTAACTATAAAAATGTAATGATTTATTCTTCTAATTAAATGCGGTATTTCTTGCCTGTAGGAGGAAAGTACATATTTTAAAATGTATCAAAAGAAACAAACCAGATCACTAGTTGTTTTTTTCTTTATTGCTCCTTTGACTTTATTTTTTTAATGTTTTTGTTATGTTGATGACACACCCCTCAGCCAGCTCAATGAAGTCTGTCACTGAACTAAAGAGCTGCTGTCTGTCTGGAAAACCCCTGGCCCCAAGGCAGCAGGGTTTGTCTCAGCTGCTGTGCTCACCTCTCACCGAGCTCGTGCCCATTTTTTCAGTATTCCCATGGCACATGCATCAATTTCTCCAGTGCACAAGCTGAAATTACCGGCCTTTGCAGAGTCTTGATGTCCAGTGACATCTGCACGTGGATGGCTGTTGGCTGTGCTGGGAGCCGGTCCCTTACGGCTTCGTGCCATCACCAGGCTGCTGATGTGAAAGGCTTTGTGCTGCCTGCCCCCAGCCCACAGCTTGGTTAGCCTGTGGTTCTGGCCAGCCTGGCCTTTTGTGGCCTAAGCAGTGGATTTAGTGTTGGTGTGACCCCTCCTTGCTGGGTGACACCGCAGCTCTGGGGACACGCTGCAAACCGAGCCAGCGCCTCCTGCACACCCGAGTGCCCCATTCCCCAGCAGGGCAGGGAAAGGGATTCCCAAAGGAGGGATTGTACAGCAGGACAGGGAAAGGGGTTCCCAAAGGAGGGATTGCACAGCAGGGCAGGGAAAGGGATTCCCAAAGGAGGGTTTGTACAGGAGGGCAGGGGAAGGGATTCCCAAAGGAGGGTTTGTACAGCAGGGCAGGGGATGAGGTTCCCAAAGGAGGGTTTGCACAGCAGGACAGGGGGAAGGGATTCCCAAAGGAGGGTTTGTACAGCAGGACAGGGGAAGGGATTCCCAAAGGAGGGTTTGCACAGCAGGGCTGGGGAAGGGATTCCCAAAGGAGGGTTTGTACAGGAAGGCAGAGGAAGGGCTCCCCAAAGGAGGGATTGTACAGCAGGGCAGGAGAAGGGCTTCCCAAAGGAGGTTTTGCACAGCAGGGTAGGAGAAGGGCTTCCCAAATGAGCTGTGCCTTGTGAACTCCTCCTGCCCACTCTTCACCGTGTGTGTGGAGCTGGGATTTGGGTGTGCCACCCCCTTGTCCCTGAGGAAACCCGAGGTGTTGCAGAGTGACCACAGGAGGGGACAGAGAGCAAAGCCATTTTTCAGAGGTTTCAGTCAGTTAAATCAGTAACTTGGATGGTTTGTAGTGTCCAAGGTGACTTATCCCAATTCTAGCCATAGTTAGATAACACTTTTTCAAAGCCACCACTGTGAAATTATACATATATTGTTCTTAGTAGGAATAGAGAAGAAAGAGGTGTTCTAACGTGGTTTTCTCTACTCAGATTCCTTCTGGTAATTTCATTTTCACCAGCGATTTCTACCATTTTTTTTCCTCTTCCTTTTTTCCTCCCTCCTTACCATTTCCCCAATTATCAGAGAAATCAGTCTTCCTGCATTGATTCATTTCGACCAGAGTCTGGAAGGCACAGGGAATCAAATTAACTAATATTTTACTTTTGCATGTGATTAATGCTAATGCTTACAGAGAAGAAAATACTTTGCTGTGATTTAATTTTCATTCTCCAGTTGAATCCCAGTGATTTAATTTTGCAAAGGGTTGTCTCTCTGCTTATTGTCTCTTAAGGAATCATGGAAGTTAGAGATGGAAAAGACCTATTAAATCATTCTGCTATTGCAGGGTTGTCTCCTACACTGTATTTTTTGAATATTATGCCCAGTTTTATAGAATGAAGAAAAGCAGTTTCAGTTAATTCTTTTTGAGATTGTACCTCACTGTAGTGAAGATGTTACTATTGGGAACTAATATTCTGCTTATATGCTTCTTATTATTATTTTATAAAAGAAAAATAATCCAAATTGTGCCATGTTTGATGAGATGAGCCTAAAGATTTCTTGTACCCTTCATGATGTTACTTTTCTTGCCTTGTGTCATTTATTTTATACCGTCAGTCTTTGTAATCCTTTCAGATTTTTCTCCTTTTTTTTTTGTTTTGTTTTGTTGTTGGGGGGGGGGGTTTTTTCGTTTTTTGGGGTTTTTTTTTCAAATTTTCACAAGAGGCTTAGACCCAAACTGCAGAATTCTGTCACTAGTGTATGATGAGGGGAGAGCCTTGGAACACTGAGGAAGGATGGTGACTGTTTCACTGCTTCTGCAGGAGGTCCAGGCTTGCATCACACTGTAATGTCATGGTACAGCCACGTGTGTAGCCCAGATCATTTTATTCTTTTCCTCATTCATGTTGCAAGCCCGTGCATAATTTGCTGTCAGCTGCTGCCCATGGGTCTTTCATTTTAGCTTAACAAGTTTGTGTTTCTTCCTCTCACTCATTATTTGTGGTTTTCAGTTCTCTTCAGATGTATTAGCCTGCATTTTTTTCAGAAGGAATCCCCTTTTCTTACTTATCTCAGTGTTTCTAACCTCCTTTGGCATAATTTCTTTCCCCACTGTCATGTTTATAACACTTCTCACTATATTGAAATCTGTGAATTTAATTAATGCACTGTTTACCCGTTCTTCCAGATCATTAATAAAGATGTTAAATAAAACTGATCCTAATACCAATCCCTGTGGCAATCTGCTAGCACCTCCCTTGTGCTGCTGCAATCTATTTATTTATAGCCCTTTAGCCACTATTCAGCCATGTGATAGGCCTCATAAGCAAGCCAATTTTAGGGTTTTGAAAAGGGATTGTGTCACATTTTGCCAAAGTCTGGGTTGATACAATCTACTATATTATTTTAATCTACTGACTTGGCTGAATTTAATATATGTGCAAAAATTAAATGTGATGAAATAGAGCTGTAGTTTTGGAGCACTTTGAGATCTTGGCAGCTGAGTAGCTATAATTCTCCTTTCTTAGAGCAATTACACCTCCTCCACCCCCACCCACCCCAGTTACACCATAATTTTATTCTGTGCTGCTTTTAGACTTACTAGGAGAGGATTCTCAGTATTGCTCCGTAATTCACAGTGTACTGATCAGTGCCATGTTCCTCACTGCTTCTCCAGGGTTTGATTTTAAATACAAAACTACTATAGATGGAATTGTTCTCTTAGTATTTGAATTGTCTGTTGACAAGTTGAATTGTCTACTGCTTGACTGCAGTTGTCATTTTGTTATTTTGTAATTTTTATATATATAGAGGTATACGCATGTCTATTTGAAATTTTATTTACATGTTTGCAAAAGCAGTAAACTCTTGTCTTAATTTTAAGTGCACACTTTTGTTCTTGTGAAATTTATAAGATTTGTCTGTTTGCTTAAGTTCATCGTGGGTTAAGTGCTTTCTTGCTGTGAAGCTTGGGGGTTTATCAGTTGTTTAATAGCACACTGAATTTGTATTTAGTTTAAAGTGGAACAGGAAAAATGTTGCGCTTCACAACTTCATTGTGTGTGTTGTATAAACTCGAGCAACGAGCTGTGACATCCAGCAATTGAATGAAACCAATCTTGTGAGATTTCACTTTGTCTTACTAATGTTTGGCTTGATTTTACAAACTGTGCAAAACCCCATTTTTACTCTATAAATTGTAGTGTGGAGGGCTTGTTTATGCTGCCTTGGTTGGAATGGCGTGCTCTGCAAATCACCACTGAATCATCATCTGGGATAAGAAAGGTGTTAAAATCTGGGACAGAGGCCTGATTTGGGTCTGTGCTGATCCAGAGCTCCACAGTGGCACAGGAGCAGAGCACTTGTCACTGCCTCCTGCCTGGTTGGGGCTGGGAGCTCTGCAGTCTGAACAGTCACACTGGTGCTGTGCTCAGGATCACTGAGCACTTGGAGCCAGGATTTCTTCCTTTTCCCTGAGCAATGAGATGCTGCATTCAAGGACTTTAAACACTGTGATTTTGATGTCATCCTGTGGGCATTTAAACACCCCTGAAACTGGGGAGAGGAAGGTAGGTTGGAACACTGCTTAATCTCAGTGCCACAGTCATACTGAGTCTGAGCTCTGCCATATCACCCCTTAACACAGCTTCCTCCAAGGCAGCTGGGTCTCTGTTTCATTCTCCAGAGTACAGTTAGGAATTGTGTGCTCCAAATGCTGAACTGGCCAAGTTTATACTGGGTGAAAGCTTTGCATCTCGTTGCTGCAGTGCTTTGGTTTGGGGTTCAGGGGCTTGATGGAGTTCTGGTGTCAGGTGCACCAAAATAGGATTCAGTGTCTTGTTGAATGATGACTTCAGAAAAGAATCAGTACTTCAGTAAGATCTGCTGATAATCAGGAGTGAGTGATGGTCCTTGGAATGTAGTGGAACATTGGTGCAGGTTGCCCAGAGATGTGGCAGATGCTCCATCTCTGGAAATACTCAAAGCCAGCTTGGATGGGGCCCTGAGCAGCCCAGCTGAAGGTGTCCCTGCTCATTGCAGGGGGGTTGGACTGATTTTGGGGGGTGATGTACATTAATTGGTACAGACTGTAGTAAGAGGTGGAACTGAATTTTTAAAGTTTGTTTGCAGACTGCCAGGTAGCTGCTGTGCAGGCTGTGACTGTGCCTTCAGTTAGGAGAAACATGTGGATGCCAGAAGGGTGGAACATGTGGATGAGGGAGCAGGGAAGGGGAATGCCCAGCTCTGGCACTGTCTCACTGTACAAGCTGCAGGAAATAACTGGCTTCTTGCTTTAATTCCTCCATCTACAAAATAAGGCTGGTAACAGTTACATGATTGCCGTTTAGACAGGAGTTTGAGCACATGAAACACTTTGAAAGTGCCAGGTATTGTTGTTAACTCAATTTTAGCGAGGTGATCCAGCAAGGTGCTGAGCAAATGCAAGCCTCTCCTCCTTGAGTGGTTTCAAAGGAGCCAGAGGGAGTGTTTGTCCCCTTGAAGTCTGTGTGCTTGCTGGGGTGCTTGGCTGGATCATTGCCCTGGAGAGTTAAGGAGGTGTCTATTTTTTGCAGGGTAAGAAGGGGCGTATTTGAGATTCTGTTGAAGTGGAATAGATAGCTGTGTTACTTGAAGTGGGAGCTGATAACGTGTGATTTCAGGACACTTGAAGCCCTCTTCTCCAAAAGAGGAAGGTTAATAAAAACTGTGCTCTGAGTTTACTTCCTGAAATTTCTGCTTTGGATGGTAAATGCATCACTCATTAAGGCTTGGTTTATGAAGAAAGATTGATGGAATGCAGACAGGCCTCAGAGTGTAGTGCAGTAAATGGAGCCAGGGAGAGCCCTGTGACACAGCAGTGCTGTGCTCTGCTGTTCCTGTCCAGCCCCAGCCATGCTGGGCTCATGTGCCCTTCCTGCAGGAACTGTTCTCTGGGCTAAGCCTGTGCCTGAGTGACTGCTGAAAACTTCTTCTCCCGAGGCAGAGATGAGCTGACAAAGACGTGGACAATCCCAGCCTCCCTCTCCCCACCCCAAACTCCAATTCCAGTCCATTTTTTCCCCCACACAGCTGTTATGATGCCGTGTATTTTTAAAATACACCCACCTTGGCACTGATGATCTGTGGGGGAGATACTGACACTTCAAAGGAATTCAGGGTGGGCCACACGTGAGCACCTGTGGGAAGAAATGCATTTTTGTGTCTCACAAAATAATATGAATATTCATTCCTACCTACTAATAACCACCTCCTGCTCTTTAAATAAAGTCAGACTGAGAGCAGAAGATTCAATCTTCAATGGAAGGCACTTAGCAGGTATTTGAGCAAAGAGTCCTGCAGTCCAGGCACTGAAAACCGACACTGCCTCTTACCTTCTATCAAAAGCCCTGTTGAAATGTAGGGGCTGTTATTGTATATTTATCCAGGCATCAATCACAATCAAGCCTCCTGCTAGTTCATCTGTAAGGGCATTGTAATGCTATTTTTATCAGTTCCTTCCTGCACCACAGACAGTTAAAACAGCATGAGTAGGGGTCACCGATATCTTAATGGCTTCGGTTCCCAGAGATATCGGTGACCGGAGGAAGAGTTGTGCCGAGATTTCTTCCTGAGCTGATAAGGTGGATAAACAGGGCTGGGGGCAGGGCAGGGGACACTGCGGGCCAGCCGCGGGTGGCAGCGCTGGGGGCTGCACACACGGCACTGCCTCGGGAAAAGCACATGGAGCCCATGGAGCACATGGAGCACACGGAGCACATGGAGCCCATGGAGCCCATGGAGCCCATGGAGCCCATGGAGCGCATGGAGCGCATGCAGCCCATGGAGCCCATGGAGCACATGGAGCACACGGAGCACACGGAGCCCATGGAGCACATGGAGCACATGGAGCCCATGGAGCACATGGAGCCCATGGAGCCCATAGAGCACATGGAGCACACGGAGCCCATGGAGCACACGGAGCACACGGAGCCCATGGAGCACATGGAGCACA
>VWYE01017557.1:0-10322 GCA_013398995.1 Alaudala cheleensis | reverse complement strand
CATGGAGCCCATGGAGCCCATGGAGCACACGGAGCCCATGGAGCCCACGGAGCCCTTGGAGCCCTTGGAGCGCATGGAGCCCATGGAGCACATGGAAATCAGCGCTGCTGTGCGGGGAAGGGTTCTTTCCCTTTTACAGGGCTGGGTCAAGCCTAAAGTGGTTTTTGTAATTAACTCCTGGTTTTGCTATTTTACTTCTTGGAAATCTACAAGTGATTATTTATGTGAAGAAAATTGAGTATCAATAATTGCCACACGTGTAATTTCTTTAAACTTGGGACAATGTGCTGCTGACTCTTATTTAAGTAGCAGCATAAAAATGTAATTCATTAATAATTTTGCTCTTCTTTTTGTAGATACACTTAAATATTTGCTTATTATAAAGTGATGAATTATGCTTTTTAATATCTTTTTTTTTCATGGATTCCAGCTATCTTTTGATTCAAATTATTAGAATTCATTTATAAATGAACACAGAGAATGTTTTAAAATGCATTCTCTTACCAGAATGAAACTAGCTTAGGACTTGTAAATGCATAAGGAAAAAGTTTGTTACAGCAAATTTTATCTTATAAGACAAAGTATTCCCTTTGTCTCAGCTTTTTAAACTAATCTGTTATTGTTCCTGGTCAAGCCAGTCTTTCAAGATTACAGAGATAATGGACATAGTGTTTTATACTTTGTTTTTATTAATAAATTATAGGTGGTACTTTTCCTTTTTTTGATTCCCAGGTTTTTGGGGATTTTTCCTTTCATTTTAATAAAACATTAGTATGCACTACTTGTATGAACTAAAATAAAAATGTATTATCTTCTAGAAAAGCAGAAATAAGTCCTGTAAAATTTTTCCAGTTAGCTGTAACTCTTAAGAGTTTATTCAAAGACTTCTTTCAGTTAAGTGGTTTGACTTTTAACTTTAGGAACAAGCAAATACTGGGGTTTTATTTTTATATTAATGATTTTATTATATTATTGTAAATGTAGACTTCATGTGAGTACTTACATCTTTATGATAAATATTAAAAACAATTAGGTGTCCAAAACAGTAACAACGTACTTTATACCAACTAGAATTTCTAATGTCAAAACTCAAAATAAAAACCCATGTGAATTAAATCAGAAATGTAACTTTGTCTCGCTACCACCATTTGTTTTTTGAATCTTAATTTCTGCTGCAGGTCTGTGGAGAGAAGCCACAAGTCCAGCTACTCTTCTACTTACCTGTAATCATTTTTCCCTCCAGTGTACCAGGGGTGGCAGCTGCTTCTGAACCTTGGATTTGTGTTTGGCTGCACCAACAACGTGCTGAAGATTTTGAATGGGGCCCCACCTTATTTTTTAATTTTAGCTGTTAATTATTCTAATTGTGTATTCCAAAACATCCTTTTCCATGGAAACTTATTTAAAGTAATGTGTGCAAGAAAGCAACCAATCAGTAAAGTATAAAATATTTTTGGAGGCTGAATGCCTTTTTCAAGCAATAAAAGAGTAGAGGCCTCAGCATTCTCCCACCATGAGTAGTGAAAGCTGGCAACAAATAATAATGAGCCATCCTACTCACTGCAAACAAACCCTGCACACACAACAGGCTAAAATTCAGTATTCTCTGCTTCTGGAGCTCTGTGATGCTTTCTAGAACACAGCTGATGCCAGCAGAGATCAACACCATGGACTTGTGTCCATGGGCAGCTCCTGGAAAGCTGCAGCTCTTGGCAGTCAGAGGGAGCTCCTGGATGGAGCATGGATGGTGCTGCTGCTGATGAATTCAGTGCCCTGCACTGCAGTTCAGTCTTCCCCAGGGATTTCTCACAGATTTTCTTGTTTGCCTCTTGTATTTCTCTTATGGAAGGTCTCTGTGTTTTTCAGCCTACCTTAAGCTGCACCAGGGGAAGTTTAGGTTGGGTGTTAGGGAGAATTTTTCCCCAGAAAGGGTGATTGGGAACTGGAATGGGCTGCCCAGGGAGAGTCAGCATCTCTGGAGGTGTTGGAGAAAAGGCTGGATGTGGCACTCAGTGCCATGGTCTGGTTGATGAGGTGGTGTTTGGTCATAGTTTGGACTCAAGGAGCTCAAAGGTCTTTTCCAGCCTGGTTAATTCTGTGATTCTTTCATAGGCACTGGCCTTTCTAACAGAAGCATCATGCTGAATTGCACATTGAAAACCTTAGATAATCAGAATTTTGTAGCAGCTGACCTTACAACATGGGCAATTAAGTCTTTCTGTCTGATGTTAGGTCAAGAAGAAATCCTCTGCCCATTTACAGTAATCTAGGTTTTTCTTTTGTTCTTAACTGTCTTTTCAAGAGGTATTAATCTTTTCTGGAGGTGTGCTGTGTAAGTTAATTTAAAAGTTGGTCTGACTTTTTTTCTCTTCAAGTGACAAGAAGGTGAATATCAGCGTGAGCAAAGATGTTATTCTGGTTGGAATAAATAGTGGGGGTGGAGGGGGTTGTGACTTTCATATCACAGCTTTCACTTTGGTCCTAATAATATTGCATTTTCTTCTCACCTCACTCTGGTGGTACTTCAGGTGAACTCATTTCTATTTCAGAAAAGGCTGACAAGAAAGGGCAAACTTTGCAAAGGAACAGAAACTGCTCATTTTGATATTCTGTCCCAGCAACTTGATTTTTTTTTTTTTCATTAACGTGGTGATTCCTCAAAACAGCTGCCTTGAAGGCAGCAGAGCAGCACAGGGAGCTCCCCAGGCCCTGAGCACAAGCTCTGTGTTGTGCTGCTGCTCCGTGGCTGCTGGCCAGACACACCGTGCCTGGGGAGCTGTGCAGGGGGGAAAGGCTGCTGAAGCTCCAAGTAAAGGCTGCACACTCTGCTTTCTGTACTTGGCTTCTCAAATGTGCCATGGGGCTGCTCAAAGTAGGCAGATGAGTCTCATCAATTGTGGTGTGACAAATTTCACTTGTTACAAGCAGCTCCCCTGAAGGAGTGTCAGTGATTGTGTTTGTGGAAACATGGTTTTGGGTCTGCTTCCACTCCCTTGCTATGCTTTCACTATTCATATCTACTCTTTCCCTTTTTTAATGGGGATTTTATGTAAATAATGGGTAACATGCCACTAATCCTTTGTGTAAAATTTTACTACCTCTAAAGTAGGAGTTACTTTGGAAGCAAAGTGAGGTCCAGAGCTTATTTCCATTGACTTCTGTGAGCATTTTGTCTCGTCTTTCTGATTCCCCCTTTATGGATTTCCAATGTTTTAGTATCATTGTCATTAATGAAATGTGTTTTGCAATAACTCTGCAGTAAATGTCTTGTCAATATTCACCTCAATTAAATCTTGATCCACTTCAGATCATTGGGCAGACCTCTCCTCATTACAGTCCCTGTAAATGACTGTCAGATCTGGGATGAGACAGAGGAATGCTGTTCTCCCCCAAGACAAACACAGAGACTGTTTTGATACACTTTGCAGTCAAGCAAAAGTGAAAACCTTGTATAAACCTTGCCTTGTGTGCCTGGTGCTCTCCAGCTAAAGCAAACCATTGTGCCTGTGGAGGTTTTGGCAAACACATGCCTTCAGGTTAAATGGGAGATTATAAAATACAGAGAATGGCAGGGTGTATTCAGCCATGAGCACAGCATGCCCAGCTCCTGTAGGACAGCACACTGACCCAGGGGGCTCTGGGCAGGGGAATGGATTGAACTGGCTGTGCAATATTGATACTGCACAGAGAAGTGTGTCTGCATCTGAACAGGACTGCACTGACAGGCTGCAGGGGTTTTCACTCTGCTGGTGCCAAAGGAGACCCTTTTGGCTGTGAATTTTGGTATTGTGCTATAAAACATGGCACTTATTATAAATAAATGTACTGTTCATCATAATGAACTATCAAATAATTACCCTATGTGAACTGCTTTTCATAATTTAGTATCTTTAAATATGCTAAAAAGTATAGCTTCTCCCATGAATAGTGTGAGCAGAAGCCCCTGATAATTAAGTCATTTTCTCTTTGGGAAGAATAGAATTACCATCTAAAATATTTATAGGAAATATCTCAATGACTGTACCAAGTTCACTTGGAAATCACCATTTCCTATAGCTTGAGTTCAGCAGCAGTTAAAATATCTTTGTGTAACACCAGGAGAAGTTAAAAGTGTTATTGGTCTCTGTTTTATCATAAGTTCTGTTGTCAATGATAAAATTCCCAGATGTACCAAAGGAGAGCAGAAAAGAGACACTAGATTTTTGAATGAAGAAAATGTCTGATTGGTAAAGCTTGGGACTGAAATGTAGAAAAGTTGAGATAAAGAACTAAGATGACCAGAAGTTTTGGTGCTGAGCTACAGAATTGGCCTAGAACTCACTAGAGGCATTTTTCAGCCCTAGATAACTTTCTGACTGTGGTCCTCATGCAAAGCTCATTGAAGCCAATAGGATTTTCCCACTGATCTCAGCTGGCTTTAAATCATGTGTTTGATCCTGAAGTTCTTAGACAACAGATGAGAAAAATTTAAATACTGTACTTGGCATTCTGCCTGACTCAGGACTGCAGATTTACATTGTGAGCATCCAGGCTCAACCATGTCTCCATATTGGTGCCAGCTTGGGCATCTAAACAGCTCAGAAAATATACTGGAGTCTCCAGGCCTGTAAGAATGTGAAAAAGGCTTTTTCTTTATGCCTACAAAGGGTCCTTCATTGCAGTAGTCTGAAAAGTCATGTGGATGCTGTGTTTTCCATGCCNCCTACAAAGGGTCCTTCATTGCAGCTGTAGTGTGAAAAGTGTTCTCCATGCTTTTCAGTATTTCAGTGTATTATTAAAGAACATCCTTACTGAGCAGGTTATTGGTTCATTATGCAGATGAAAAAGAAAAATTAAGGATGAAAGTCAGCTCCCTCTGAAATCAGTCACATTTGCTCCTCAGTTCTGTAAAGAAAGGATGTCATTTCAAATGTTAGTTTGGAAGACAAATTCTTTCCAATAAAGGCATGGGCAATAAAGTTTCATACTAGAGGACTAAATTAATAGAGTACCCTTCTAATCCTGACTGCTTTTCAGCCATACAGTTATTTGTTGGAGATGTACCCTGAGCTATTTGAAACAGTATGTGAAATTTCTCTAGATTTCTTAAAAACTATCAAAACATTCCATAAATAGTTTTAATTTAAAAATAAATTGTTTTTCAGTTTCTGCTTGTGTTTGTGATGCAGCCCAATACAATCATGCTTTGGGAAGGGTAAGGGAATCATCCACACACCACCTTTATAATAAACGTATTTATAATGTGGGCTGAGGAAGAGAGCTTTTTAAGTTAGATTGTGTGGACTTGAAAGCATCAATGCTGAATATTTTATGTGAAGCTTGTCAAGGGCCCTTACTAAAATAGCTTAAAAGCAGTATCACAGTTGCCTTCTTATAAGCACTGCACACAAGAAACATGCTGAAGGGTTTTCAATATTGCCAGAAGTTGATATGTATATTTTCTTAGGTGTCAGATTTTATGTGCTGTATATATACGTGCATGCTCATGTGAACAAACACCTATCTCACCACATTTTTGCAGAAGCTTTATTTTATATAACGTTTGATATCCCTTAAGGTACAGTAAATTTGGGCCCGGAGGTTTGATTTTTTTTTTTTTTAAATTTAAAAGTTACAGGGTGAAACTAAGCAAGAAACTCAGCTGCCTGTTTTCATTAAAGGAGACCAAAAGCAGCACCTGCAATCCATCCCAGCTGCTTTATACAGGCTACTGCCTGTGAACTAATTGTACCCTTTGCATAAAGGGCTTGTCTCTCTCCCTTGCCCATAAGGGAGCCAAAGAAACTGTCTTGCACCAAACACTGGACTTCTGAACAGCTGAATTTAGCTCCAGTATTAATGCACTTGCATGCACAGTAGCTAATGAAAGCAGGTCATGTTTGGTGCTGATGCACTGTAAGAAATAAAGCTACCTCTGTAAGGGCATCATGAAAGTGTTTTAAGCATTGCAAAATGTTAAACACTGTGGGGAAATGACTGACAGCCATTGCTTGTGTTTGAAACACTTGGCTAATTCATCTGGCCAAAACCACGTTGTAATTAAGCCACCAGGCAGAGGCACAACAGTGAATACTGCTGTCCTTTTATAAATTCATATTTGCAGGCAGAAGTCAAGCTGCTCTAACATTTGATGAGCAAAGTTTGGTAGGGTTTGTATGTTTGATACACAAAGTGTGTCAGACTCTTTCAACATGCTAAATCAGCCTGCTGATTCCACTGCCTGGTTGCAATTGCACAGCATATAATGCATATAATGCATATAATGCATATAATGCATATAATGCAGCCTCTTGTGTGTATGGATATAGGTAGATATGGATTTTGTTGCATTAAGTGTGTTTCTGCATNTGTGTATGGATATAGGTAGATATGAAAACACATATGGACTTTGTTGCATTTCTGCAGGCATGCATAGGGGTACTGGCCTTAAATGTAGGAGATGTCAAAGCTGTTCCTGTAGTTTTCTGTTTGGTTTTTAAAGAGTACTTTGTTCATACCTCCTGAATAAGAACTTTCTGAGGAAGTTTTTTTGACCACTGGAGTATTGTATGAACTGAACTCACCCTGTTCCTGTACTTCCCTTCACCCTTTTCTCTGTAGGAAGGGAATGCTAAGCTAAGGAAATGGCTCTGGCTCTGGGTCTGCAGGGGGCAGCTGTAATCTCCTGCATCCCTGGAAGAGCAAGCTTTCAGCTGGACCCCACTATGCTCTGAAAGTATATCCCCAAAATATGGTATAACTCATTTGCATCATCCCAGCCATGGAAAATTCTGCCCATCTGGGGCATTGGCTTTGTACTTTTAAAGAAAAGAGTTGTATGGATTAACTTCTTCAGGGGAATGTAGCCAAAATATGGTGCAGAACTGGATTTTTACCCTACCTTCTACAGAAAAGTTTGTTTCCTCATGCTTATAAAAGACATCATAGTGACCTCTGGGTTTTATTGTGCTAGTCAAAATGATTTCTTCTGATGATAAAGGCAGGAGAAGGCTGAGTAACAGCTTGTATTAGAGAATGGAAGGCAGCAGGGCCTTATAAAGAGGGTAGCATGTGAAGTTTTAAAGTGGATGCTGCTAATAGAAATGCATCTTTTCACATCTTCTGTGCTCTCAGAAGCAAAGCAATGTCAAAGAGCAGGACAGCAAGAGATGACTTATTGAAAAATAAATCATGGGTGAAATTTGGAGCCCTGCCTTGGGTGAGAGCAGCATTTCCCACAGGCTGATCCCAGTGCAGGGTGTTCCTGTGTGGAGGGTGCTGCAGACCAGTGCTGCCTGCTCCTTTCAGCACCACACAGGAGTCACTGCAGGGAGTGGCAGTCTGTCTGTCTGTCTGTCTGCTGAGAGGAGGCAAACAGCAGTGGCAGAGGGAGCAGTGACTCAAATGGGAGAGAGCAAGCACTATCCAGGTGTTAATTGGTAATACAACCCCATCTATTTTTGTTCCACTGGTTGTCAGCTCTGTGACATGAGCAAGCCTATCTAAAGGAGTTGCCTTATAGAGGTAGAGGATTATTATTTTGCTACAGGAGGAAAAAGTGATTTAGCAAAGAGAAACCCTAGTTCACAGTTTGGTCTTGAAGTTGTCCTTAGAACAATTCAGTGCAGTTGATAGAAATTGGTAAGTTATGGCAGAGAGAAATGTTACTGTGGTCTCCTCCCCACTGTCACTGAAGGGATGTCTGTAGGTTCTGAAATCTCTGTAAGCATGAGGCATCATCTCTTACAAAAATGTTTTCTGAAGGATGTTTATTTTTTTTACCACTACCATCCAGGTCTCAGTCTATTAATCCACATAAAATATGTATTATGGCCATGTGACTTAATCTCCTGTATCCCAGGGTGTTTATTGCTGTCAGTATCTGATAACCTGTGGTAATAAAGTAAAAAGTATTTGCAAGATTTGACCCTTAGTGGTGTTTTTTAATAATGTGAGTATGTATATACAAACATACAAAGTTTTCTTATCTCATGCTCGATATTTCAACCTGTGTGAAGTCACATTGCAGAGCTTCCCCCTGTTACCATCAATACCTGGGAGTGAGCCAGGAGCCAGGGGCAAAAGTGAATTTTCACATTTGCCAGCCATGGTTCATTGGAGAAAGCAGCTCTGTTGCCTTCTTGTGCCTTTGCTCATCTGTCATTGTGGCAATGCATAGTGACATTTCAAACTGCTAGCATGGAAATAAGATAAAAAGTGTTTGGGACAACTGGGAAATTTCATTTAGACAGAATGTCAGACACCAGTCTCCAGTGAAAATACTGTAGGTTTACCATGTCCAGCTTTGAGATATCATTTAATGTGAAATTAAATCAGAGGCCAGCCATGAAGAGGAAAGCATTTGAGCCTGTTCAGTTTTAGTTTGTTGTACAGTTGTGGTACCCCTGATGGTGCCTTGCAGGAGCAAGTTACAGTGGATAACCCTTTACAGAGGGGTTTCAAAAGTGTGATTCCCACAGAAATGCCTTTTAATGCCTCGCCTTGAGGTTTGAAAAGTTTGTTAAATCTCCAAAATCCTTACTGTGGCCCTCATTGTTGCTGTGGATGGAGTGGATGGTGGCTCACAGTGCTGTTGCTTTGCACAGTAACCTGACACTGATATTTCAGGACAAACAGGCACCAGAGTGGCTCCTGAATGGGTGAGTTACATGTATTCATAAGCTGCTCCATTCATTTCTCTGACATGGAAAAAAGGGTAGGGCTGCTTTCATCTGGCTGCCAACCCTTTTATCTCTAGAGAATCAAATTTCAGGAAACCTTTCTGCCTAGGTCAGAATCTCAAAGGGTCCTGTAATTGAAAAGTTTAACATGTTAATTCTCGTAATTTTAAGGAGAAGGGTTCTTTTCCCACTGAGAAGGCAAAACAAAGCAGCCCCCCAAAACAAAAGAGAAACCAATGAGAAAAACTAAAGCAAAACACAGGTTTGGAGATGTGGGGGCAAGTAAAAATGTGTTTAGTGGTACTTCACTTCCTACTATTCAGGACAGCGCATTGTTAGAGCTGATGCAGTGTTTATACACTTTGTGGTTATGGCTGTAGTCAGGGCTATTGTTGAAGGATGTTATACAGACATTTATCATGGTATGTCAGTAAACCCATTGTAAAAATGTCCTAGTAGTTAAATGAGGCTTAGATTTAATGAGGCTGTAAGAAAGGACCATTTTTTAATCGTACTGTAAATAAGGTTCCTGTAGCAATGTCATTGGGATTAACGGGCAGGTTTTCTTTTGTTTCAAAATAAGAGCAATATCTCCATGAAGTTAGGCAGGCATTTTAGGAATACACTCTTGCAAAGCCTTTGAAGATTTGTGGTCATACTTCCACTACACAATGTTTGTAAATGAAGGTGTGACATTACAAAAAATTCAGACGTCCCCTCCAATAAGCTGATAGTGCAATATAGGAAATAAAATCCTAACACTAACAGAATACCGTGGTGATACACTGTCAGTGACTGAAAACCCTCTGCAGTACTTTTTAAAAACACACTCAACACAGTCTCAAATTTTTGTACTATTCCATTTGCTAAGAGTGAACTGACTTTGTTGTTTTTACCAACATTGGTGCTGAGAAATATAAAAATGCAGCTCATAACCATTACGATTTTACACATCAACATTTATTTTTCTTGTAGCTGTGAAAGCAGCCATCTAAAGCTTTAAAAGGCAGTTGATTTAACTACATTTTAGCTTCCTGCATATTCTTTCAATCTAATGTATTTTCTGTGAAGTATAGGGGGTGTGCCTTATGTTTAAATTAGAAAGCATGAAAGTGTAAGGGAAAATATAATTTTAACTGTTCAAAAGGGCATTGTCAACAGCAGAAGATTAGGACAGGAAGAGTGTCTTTATTGTTCTTCATATAGTTGTTTTACAGCAGGAGTGCATTGTTCTCTTTAAAGCTGTAGTTTGGTGGTAAAGCTGTGAGTTTTGCTGTCAGGGAAGCAGTTCCTGCCCTGAACAACCAGTCCTGAGCCCAGTGCTATCATTCTCCAGTCCCATATTTGGGCTGCCTGAAGTTTTGAACCCTGTAAAACCAAATAACCAAAAAGATCTTCCCATTTTTGTCGACGAGGGTGTTGTCAGTGATCTCATCTCAGGCTCATCAGTACCACCAAAGAGAGCAGAGCCTGTGGCAGGGAGGCTCAGGGGAGGCTCAGGAGAGAGGCAGGATGTTTTCTAAGTGGTTTTGCTGAGAGAGAAGAACCTTTCTGCCAGCATCTCTGTGTAGCCCTGCAGAGAGAATTGTGCCTGTCCACTGGCAGGGGGCAGCTGTTCCCAGCAGGGAGGGCAGGGCCACCCTGGGCTCCTGTCTGTCTGTC
>VWYE01017552.1:0-34691 GCA_013398995.1 Alaudala cheleensis | reverse complement strand
CTTTTTAAAGATATATTAAATTTGTCATGTTTTAAGCACAAATCACAGCTGCTAATATTACACATTATTCATTTTTTTAATAATCTAGGTTTTGGCTCTCTCAGCTTGCCAACCAAGCAAGGCAGTGCAGTATTTCACATGAAAGAAACTCTGCAGAAGAAAGGCTGGAGAAGCATGGCCTTTAGGGGTTTTACTGACATGGGTGTTCATGGGCCCTGAGCTTTCTGCTCTCAACATTTGTTTAACAGGAGAGCAGCTGGAGGTGCCCTGTCTCACTTCAGGGGGTGCAAAAGGCAGGAGGGAGACGTGCTCCAAGCAGAACCTGGCTGCTCCTGCAGTGTGGCTTTGATGTTGATTTTCTTCAGAGGCAAACCCAAGTGGAGAGAATGAAAAAGCTGAAAGATAACCCAGCATCTGATTTTCCACTATTATTTTCCACAGGCTTTGTAGCAAATTGAAGTAGAAGTCCTGTTTGTTTGCCCTGGTTGTTCCACGAACTGTCCTTCTTACAGGGTTAATTTTGTTTTATCTTTTATAATTTCTGAATGACCTTAAAAATGAGAAATTCTGTTGGGCAATCAGTTCAGCACATTCCTCAGCAGAGAATTAGATAGGAAAATTCATGGCCTAATCTTCGTAAATTTAAGAGACTGCTATCAATGGGATCAGTGCTAAATCCACATGCATGTTGCCAGAGGCAGGTCCAGAAAATGGATAGAAAAGCATGGCAAGTTTGTGGATATTCAACTATCATCCATCACTACTTGGTAACAAAGCAGAAAGAATGAAAGAAAAAATTGTTCTGACATAATCCTGTTTTGTTGGGGGAAGAAAAATAGAGACATAATTAATAATATATAATTCAGAATTAACAGCCCTTAATGCTTTCCCCTGAAAATGGTAACAAAGATCTGGATTTTATCAGTTTTGCATTGTCCCAAACAGGCCATTTACCTGTGTGCATTGTAAAATTAACTTTTCTCAATTAATGCTAATATCAGTTCTTTTTATTCTAATCAGACAGTTCTAGAAAAGCAATGTGGGATTAGCATTAATAGGAAAAAAAAATAAAAAAGGAAAAAACCTCAAGCATATTATGCCTGCCGGGTTTTTGCTGCTACAATTCCACTTCCACCTCCACTATTAATAAGGCTTTGGGTGAAATTGGTTTCTTTGATGACAGAAAAAAAATAGTGACGTACTTCTAAAGGATTTTTTTCCTTGCAGAAACTGTTATAAGCAGAGCAATTGTGTGGATGCAATGGAAGGCAAATGTCAGAAACAGAGTGAGACTCTTTCTCTCACAAATCATTTAGCAATGCCCATGCCCATGCAAATAGCCATCCAAAAACTGGCTACCACAGCAGCCTGCCATCCTTTTCCTTGTGGTACATCAGCTGTGGGGAGATGTAGATAACAGAGCCTGGAAGAGCACAGAAGATGGAGTGCAAGGTACAAGGAAAATCTAACACACAGCAGAACATCTAACAGAACACAGCACCTTGCTCTCAGGAGCTAAAGAAGCTGCTCTGAGTGTGCTCTGAGCCTGTTATGCCCGATTTCCAGCTGTGGCTTTGGCTGTCACAAAAGGTGTGAATTTAATCCCTGACAGGTGGGAGGGGTTTGTTGACTGGAGACAGCTTTGAGGAACAGAGCACTTGAGTGTTCTGTATGTTGATGTTTCATGCCCAGGCAGAAAGGAGACGATAAAACCGCCTTAAGTTTGGGTTGTACTGGATGAAAAGGGCTGGAGAGGTTTCATTATTGCTGTTCTTCAAAAGCTCTCCGTGGTGCAGCCCCTCTGAATGCAATGCATTCAAGCCATCAGGAAACAGGAGTTGTGATATTTCACACATAGGGTAAGGAAATGAGCAAATGAGATAACACTGAGACACCTCTCTGTACCTGAGAGCCTCTAAATTGTCCTCACGGAACTGCTGCAAGGAGAGGGAGTGTGAAAGAAAACCTACTCAGAGGAAAGGGGGAATGATAAGGACAGAGCCCTCCCCAGCCTGGGAGCATTCAGCTACTCTGGCAGGGTGTCATCTCCCCTTTGCTGTGGTCTGCAGTGTATCCTGGGGCTTTCCAGGCCAGGTGGCCCCTTGTTAAAATGATCAAAGGGAGGCTGGTTTACTGCTGTGTCTAACACAATCCTCTACTTCATCCCCTCCTCTTTCTCCCTCTCTCTCTCAAAAAAGTAAAAAAAAGTTGTTTTAGAAAGCTAAGACCATCATGCACTGTTTCTAAGGACCAAACTGCTTGCAGAGCANACAATCCTCTACTTCATCCCCTCCTCTTTCTCCCCCTCTCTCTCAAAAAATTAAAAAAAAAGTTGTTTTAGAAAGCTAAGACCATCATGCACTGTTTCCAAGGACCAAGCACTCCTTGCAGAGCACAGGCAGAGGCCTGGTGAGGGATTGTGAGTGATGCTGTTTGTTGACCACTGGCAATACCCTCCATGCACTATTGGGTCCCTCAGGACACCTTGCTCAGGTGCCTTGGGAGTGCAGAGGACACCTGAGGCAGGGCCTTTCAGTGAGGAGTGGATGGACTGAGTGAGAGGACCTTAAGGATAAAGCAGAAATGTGTCATCTCCCTGTGAGCAGCATCTGCCCTCAAGAGACTTTGAGGAGCCCCAGTTCTCTCCACAGCCTTTGCTGTGCCAGCTTAGCTCCCGGGCAAAGCAGCCCCAATGGGACTGGATCTGTTCCTGAAGGGCTGCAGCCTTCTGCCCTTCCCTAGAACAAAATTACCTCTTCAGGAGAGTTGTTGCAAACAATATGATCCTGGGATGGGAACTCTGTAAGTGAGGTTTTGAAGAGGGGCACAGCATTTGTTAGTGCAGTAACACAAGAGCAAATGAAGCATATAAACAATTTATTCTCATCTGTCACAAGAGCTGCCCTACATAAAAGCCAGATCACCTTTGGTCAGTGCCAGAAGTATTTCTAGCAAAAGTAATATGGACAGTCCTAGGATCACTGTGCCTCTTTTTGAAAGCACATGTGCTTATTTTTGTTCCCAGGTTTAGAACAGAGAAGTGGTTTGGAAACACTCACAGGACATCCTGGCACAAATGTAAGACCATGTTTAGGCAAACCAGAACACAGTTAAATGTAATTTTAGAGGATTGTATGTTTGATTAATCAGTCTGATAGCACTCCCCTGGGGAATGAGCTCCATGCTTGGACAATGTTATGATTTACTAACCAAATATAACAAGTGCCTGCAGTCCAGAGCACAATGGTTCACTTCCAGTGACACAAAATCCAACACACATCTTGGGACTCCGGCTGGTGGCTCCAGAGACATTTCCTGACAGGAGTCTGCCTCAAATGCTCCATGCAAGATACATGTGACAGGGAAGAAAGGTTTTCCTCAGGTCTGTCAAAGTTTTGGACCTGCATTCTGCAGGGAGATACATTGCTTGGTGCCAGTACTAAAACTAGTGTGACATTTGTACATTCTCTCTCTCTCTCTCTCTCTCTCTCTCTCTTATATTGCCAAAGCATATGGGAAAGGTTCTACAGGGAGTAGCATTTTCTATACAATTTTTCCATTTGCATCATTGTTAACACTCCAGCATGAGCCTTTTTTGCTCTACTGAGGCTGCACCATCAGGTACATCATGTCTTCTCTCTCTTAGCCCTGTATTTATGTGTTTGGCCTAACAACAGCCTTGTTGCTCCCTGACCATGCTGGATGCTGCTGATTGACATGAAAATGAAGCAGAACAGTGCTCCAAGTGATTCCCAGTACAGAACCATTCCAAGGACACCAAGTAGGTCTCCAAGAACAGGGGTCTGTTTTCTCCCAGAGGCTGTGATCACACTGGTGCATTGCTTGTGTGGTGCTCACCAAGAGCACAGCAGGTTTTGGCTCTAGAAATAGCCCTTCTGTAAGGAGAATCCTGCCTGTGGCCTGGGTGATGCAGCAGGGAGAAGGCAGCAGAAGAAATCTCTTCTGAGGGCCTCCTTGGCCTTGGTGTAGCATGACAGTAGGAGGGCTGCTCACTGCTTGTGCAGCTGGGCAGTGCAAAGATGTGATTTGATGTGATTTGTCCTGGTGTGACAGCACTGCAGGGCTTCAGCTGTGCAAGGTGTGGGTGCTGCCAGGGGGAAGGCAGGTGTGCCAAAGGATGTGCCCAAAGGCATCCCAAGGGATGGGCACTGTGTCACAGGATCCTCCTCCAGGGGCTGACTGGTACTGGGAGGGAGGGAAAAGTGGCAAGAGTTCAACATTGTTTATTTCTAGAGTTCAACATTGTTTATTTCCACATGGTTTGTTTCAGGAACTTCTGCCGTGGCAGCCCTAATGCATCTCTCAGATACCTCTTGCTATTAAATGATGTCAGTCACACAGGATCCAAGATCATCTCATTTCTTGTCTATATCCAGCTGTTACAGCCCAAATTACATAAAGGAATTGACATTTCAGGAATCAGATCATGAAATCATTGTGATAGGCAAACACTGTTTGCAGTGAGGTCACGTCTCTGAAGGTCTAACATTGATTTTAAATTCTGCAGCCTCCTGCTTGGGGCTGGCAGGATGAGGTGCTGAGGCTGCTGAAAACTCCCACTGGAGATACAAACAGCAGCACGAGTGCCTGGGAAGAGAAGGGAGGCAGCCTCCAGGAGGGTGGGAGAGGGCTGGTACAGGAATAGAAGACCCTGTTCTCAACAAATGACATCAAAGTGCAGAGCAAAAGTGCCTTTCCTTCACCAAAACACCCTTTAAAGGTCTTGTGAGAGCTGAGGGAAAAGGCTTTTGTGGAGCACACTTTCTTGAATCACACAAACCCTTCTAATCACAATTTTTTTTCAGGAAGGTTTTCCATAGCAGCTTTGATAATGGAAAGTTGCTTACCTGGATGCTGGCAAGCATTCATTCTCTCCAGAACCTTGCAAATGGTAATAAGGTGGAGTTTGGGAAGAGGTTGTAGGGGATTTTTTCCCCTTCTTTTCTTTTGTTCCCTCAGGGAGAAACTGCTTGTGCAGCAACCAAGGTGGTCACTAAAGTTCAGTCTGCTACACTTCCTAAGGCCAGCTATAATAGGATATTTGGCTGCACAACAGATGATTTGAATGCTCTTGTTTGAAGGGCAAATAGTCATGATTATCTTTTTGTAGACACAGAGAATATTTTAAAGAATTTTAGTCTGTCTTTTGCGTAGCACAGAATAAAGGATATACAAAATATAAGATCCCTGTAAGTACAAAATTGTTCTTTTATGTTTTAACACTGTTATGCTTAGAATTCACCTTCTTTTCCCTTTTCTAATTTTTTCACGGTTTTTGTTCTCTTAGCTAGTATCAAGAGAGGATATATTGCTGCAAGTAAAATAAAAGCTTTTATCCAGGACTTCTCCATGGTCTAAAATTACAGTTCTGTAAGCCCAAGTGATGGTTGGGTACAGGACTCAACCAACCAGTTGATGAGCAGTTCTTCATTAAACTCACTGCAGGAAGAGCATAAAGTTCATTTGTTTTTCCTGTCCTTCACAGATGAGGCCTTGAAATTCCCTTTTGAATGAGTGTTCATTTTCTGCTAGTCTAAGTTTCTGTGGTTGTGTTTTTAAATTCTTGGTATCGCAGTTGACAAAGAAAAATGAACGTGATTTCATGGTTGCATTTTATAGTTCACACAATTTATATGTGACAGAAGTGGGCAATGGAACAAAGTCGAGTTGGAGACCAGTAACATCAGCCCTGTTTAACATCTTCATTCATGGTCTGGATGATGGGGCAGAGTTTGTCCTCAGCGAGGTCGCCAATGGCAGCGGACTGGCAGGAGAGGCTGCTGTGCCAGAGCTGTGTTGCCAGGGCTGAACATGGACCAGCAAAGGGTCCTTGTGTCAAACAAGACTGACAGGACTCAGGTCTGCAACCAGAGGTGATGCCACAGGTCAAGGGAGATCCTTCCCCCTTGCTCAAGCACTGGAGAGGCCACACATGAAGCACTGGGTCCAGTTCTGAGCTCCCAAGTGCTCAAGAGACGCAGACACACTGGAGGGAGTCCAAAGGACATCCAGAGGTCTCTTCCAACCTCAGCCATCCTGGGATTCCTTGATTAGGCTGCATGTTATGAACAATAATGGAGATTCTGGAAATACACACTGCCCCTCCTCCAATATGCTTCCAAAGCGTTTAAAACCTAAATTATCTTGCTGTAATCATCTACTGTTCTGTCACTATTGTATGAAAGTTTTTAAGAAATAGTAGCAGAGAGGTGTCTTATGGTCTTCATAGTCACAGAATCATAGCAACATGGAATATTCTGAGTTGGAAGGGACACACCAGGATCTCTTCCATAAGTCCGACTCCTGGGCCTGCAAAGACAGCCCCAAGAGTCACACCATGCCCAAGAGCATGGTCCAGATGCTTCTTGAACTCTGTCAAAGGCTTGTGGCTGTCCTTTTACTGCTGAAGCCACCTGCCACAGGGAAGGCCCTGGTTCAAAACCACCTCGTGATCAGCTCTGCAAAGAGCAGAATTCTCACTGATGGATTTATGCCTTTAAACTCCAGCCCAGCTGCATCTCCTGTGACCATTGCAGAGCAGTGGGAAGCTGTGGATTGTCTTTGCATGCCTTGTCCTTCTGACAGCAGTGTTCCTACGCTGCTCTTTAGTATCTGGAGGCAAAACTGAGCACAGCTCAGCTGCCTGAGGCTGCAGTACCACTGTTACACTCTGTGTGTTACTGCTGTGATGCTCCTTTCCAGGAAAGGGAAAAGCACAGAGGGAGTGGATCCGCTCCATGAGTCACTTGGCAGGTTCCTGCAGGCCAAGCGAAACACGGGGCTTTAGCTAAGAGCTGCTTTTATGGGAAATATGGAATGTGACAGTTGTTTGGGTTGGAATCCTCTCCAGTGACTCGGGGCCTGGTTCACCCAGGAGTGTGTGAGCTGCTAAATGCTCCCTAGAGAGGGAGGCTGGAACATTTCCTGCCTTTTTGGCCAGGTGTTTGTCTGCTGCAGAGCTTGCTGAATCTGTCTTTGGTGCCATGGGCATCCAGTTGCTTCTCTCTCTTCCTCCTGCCCCTTCTTATTAACATTTTCATAAGGTTTCATTTTTTTCCCCTAAGAGAGTTTGCAAGAAATGAATAAAATCTTATGTTGCCATTTTTCATCTATTTATTTTGGTTGTTTGTTTTTGCTCTGCTTTGGAGAGAGTGTGGTGCATAAATAAGCTATGACCTGTCATCCCAGAGGGGGGGGATGGTAAACTGTGCTCGGAAAATCTTCTCTAGTTTTCCTCTTTTTTTTTTTTCAGTAATGACATCATAGTAAGTGATCAGACCTTTTCCTGGAAGAAAGTTTGGTGTATTTCATTTTAATCACACAAGGTATACATGCTCAGACCTTCACAGTAAACCTGAGACCAATTTGGAACATGCTTCTTTTAAGTCCTTCAAGGTCTATATCATACCCTGTTGAAACAACTAATTAAGGTTTAATTTCACTGTAGTTTTCAGATACGAGGCAATCACTGTCTCCTGCCCTGCTGATAAGGGCTGCAGCAACAAAGACTAACACTCCAAGTGCTAATTTGAAGACAGAAAAAGGAGGTGAATGTAAAAGATTTCCCCATTTGAAATGAAACAATTAAAAAGCTGCAGTGCCTTTTTTGCTGTGACAACCAATGGTAACAAAAATAAATAAATGAGAGATATCATTAATCTATAGGCTTCACTGTCATTTAGGGGTGAAATATTTTTTGTTGATTTTATGTGTTTGGGGGTTTTTTTAGGGGTTTTATTTTTTTTTCCTTTTTTTGTGTGTGTGTTTTGAAGTGGGTTTTTTTCCCTTGCTTAGGCTAAGGGAGGTAATATAGCAATAGGGGCAACAGATACAAAAGCAGTAATTTCCCCCAGGCTGCCCAGCTTATTTTAGCACTCACCTGTGAGCACCCTTCACTGCAGAAGGGATGCCTTTGAGAAGCCACATATAAAGGTTTCCTGGAGCAGCTCTGCAGCAGAGGCTCAGCTCTCAGGTTTCCAGAACCTGCAGTTAAGCAGGATGTCTGGTGTGAGAGGATTTCATGACACAGATCACTATCAGTGAGAAGCTCAGCCAGAAATCACTTATTTCATTTCACACAAGACAGGGAATGGAGGCAGGGCTAGAAAGGAAGTAAAGCACTGTAGCTAAATTCAGCAAATTCAAACGGGAGCAACTTGCTGACTTCACCAGAGGCTGGCTGCTGATTACAGTATTTGAACTAGATTTCCCCTAACTGCATAACACAATGGCTCCTTAGAGTTCCAAGTCAGGATTTTACTGATTAAGACAACATGTCTGAATATGTAGATATACACACCAATATAGTCAAAAATTGAATTTGTTCTATTATTTTGGCTTTCCTTGTTTACATTTTTTAGGGAAAAAAGTAAAAACAAAAGATAAAACAAGGAGCAGAAAGGGAGGAGAGACCATAGATGACATGCATAACATGTCAGACACCTGCAGACATCCTCATGACAAAACCTAAGTTAAAAAAGCAAAGTTCAGGAGGTTTGACAACATAAATACAAAGAAATTATCACACCTAGGTGTTTCTGCTGCATACAAGGTAGTGTCACTGTGCTTCCCCAATGATCTTTATAGTATTAGCACCTTCTTGTCCCAATAGTCATATGATTCTTACATGAGGTTGTATTGCAAGATCACGCTGAAAAGAAAAGGGAGTGGAAAACTGCCTGCATGGGGGATGCAAAGGAACTGCAGGTAAAAATTCTGAGTCCAGTTCCAGACACTCAGCCCAGGCCTCCATCTACACTCCTTGGACACCCCCTGCAAGTCAGTGGGAGCTGGTCAGCACACCTGGTGGATTCATGTCACCCTAACACCTGGTGAAGCAGAGCAAACACATGAACTGCTCCACAACTGCACCCATTTCTCACTTTCTCTCAGCTACAGAAAGCACATGGTGAGTATCTCAGCTGGGGACACCTTAAGTGATATGAGATAAATCCCACCCATGGTGTCCATCAAATGCTCACTGAACTAGAGAGATGTGCTTTGCATCCTCTTATCCCATTAATTTCTAGCAGATTGTAGGTGTTGTTTGTGACAGTAGAGTATAAAACATCTTTGGGCACATATGTGACTTAAATTGACAGTGTTCTTTTAATGTTCGTTTTGGAATAGGCTTATTCACAGTCTGCTGTGCTCCACAAAGTGGATGAAAGGCAGGAGCTGAAAACCCTACTATTATTTACAGCATGGTAAAATATTCTCTCTCTGCTCTAAGTTAAAAACATTATGGAAAGAAAAAGAATCGGGCTGGGGGAGATGGGAGGGTGGGGTGGAAGTGTGGGTGGAGAATTACAAGAAGAATTAAAAGATCCCAAGACAAATTATATTTATGGAAGCTGAACTCTGCCATTTTATTTCCTTTGGCCCCAACACTCCCAGCAATGCAGTTCAAGGTCCTGTGCCTCATTGACACCTTCTTGCTGGTTTTGGAGATCCTGTTCTGGAGGAGGGTGACTGTGACCAAGCACTGGTGGGGACCTGCCAGGATCTTCAGCCTTGTGCAAAAGCAGATGACTGGCTGTTCCCAATGACCACAGCTGGGCAGACTGGGAAGCATAACAAGCACCAGGTCCTTGATATGTTAAATCTGTGCTCTGCCTTTTCCCCTTCAGGCTGAGGTCTGTGCAGAGGCACCCTTGGCTTTGTGCAACATATGAGGTTTTAAACTAGAGCCTGGCCTCAGCTGAGGTTGTTTGTGAACCCTTGAAGAAACAGTCCTGGCAAGGTTATCTTGTGGCAGGAGGGATCCCTGCTTGTCCTGGTGAACCCACTCTTTTGGGGTGCATCATGTTGTGCATTCTTCAGGAAGACATGATTGCTTCTTCTCTTTGAATTTAATGTATTATTTCCACCCCCAAATTCACACGTTTTTTGATTTTACTTGGTAAAAGGAAGGACTGCAGCTCAAACTGTGACCAGATAGAATCACAGAATCATAGATTGGGTTGGAAGAGATCTTAAAGATCACCTTTAGGTTTTGACACCTCTGCCATGGACAAGGGATACCTTTTACCAGACCAGATTACTCAGAACTGCATCCAGTCTGGTCTTGAACACTTCCAGAGAGGGGCCATCCACAAATTCTCTGGGCAACCTGTTCCAGTATCTCACCACTCTTGCAATAATGAATGTCTTCCTAATATCTAATCTAAACCTACCCTCCTTCAGTTTAAAGCCATTCCCCCTTGTCCTATCACTGCACACCCTTTTGAAAAGTCCCTCTCCCCTTTTCTTGCAATTCCCCTAGAGTTAAAAATAAAAACACTGTTTCAAAATAAAGCAGGTATGAAATGAATGTTCAGCAGGATGCTCAGCAACCTTAGTCATACCTCAGCCAGGAATTTTCACCTGTAAGTTTTACATAAAATTTTTATGGGAACTTGCACCTGGGAGCCAGGAAGGAGAGGAGCTTGTGGAATTATATCTGAGATTGGAGAGGTGTCTTTCCAGGAGCATCCCCAGATTCGGGCTGCCAGGAGAGGATGGGTTTTGCCAGTCTGGCTGCCTCCTGCTCTCCCACAAGAAGGGCACTGGGACCCCTCCACAGCCCACCCAGCTGCCAGCACAGCCCTGCCAGTGCAACACAGGGGCACACCAAGGGACACGTTGCACACATTGCACACATTGCACACTTTGTGGTGGGAAACCAAAGGCACCCCTGCAGAGGCTGCTGGAAGCTTTCAACATCTGGAGTTTGGTGCTGGTCACAAAAATAAGGTGGTTTCAAGGAAAAATAAATATCTTATCAACAGCTTGTTTGTCACACTCATGGTGGTATGAAAGGCATCAGTCTCAGCCATAAATATTGTGAACTCTTCTGAACAGGGAAAAAGCTTATATTTCCTAAGGAAAAAAAAAGTGGGGTGTCAGGGCAATCAATTCACACAAATCAGAGCTTTTAATTTCAATTCCAAGCATACCTTTGTACATGTATGTGCATTCTAGTTAGCCTGAACTGTAATGCAAAGACACTTTGAACCTCAGAAAATAGAGTTCTGGTCACATAATTACAAGAAAACTGCATTTTCACAGTTTCAAAAATTCTCTATCACTCTTCTGAGCAAATATTTGTATTGAAACCTTTAATTTGGATTAAATGAATAGGAATTTACTGTCAGGAAATATTAAATTTGCAGTCAGCCATAATGCAAAGCTTAGCTGTAACTCATTGTTCTGGTATTCATATATTAGAGACCAGTATTTGACCTTCCTTTGAATCTTGGCAAATCACACCTTTATTCAGGCATTAAAGAAGGGGTGTAAGATAGAGAAAGCACACTCCAGGCCTTCTCCAATTTAAAACTAAGCTTGCATTTTAGACTAGTAAATTTAAACTAGAAGCTAAAGTGTGTATCAAGCCCTAACTGCCTATTAAGATTAATTTAAACCAAACAGATCATTTTTAAAAGTCCAATTTCTCCATTACAAAAAAATCCATGAAACCACTCCATAAATAAATACAAATTTACCCTGGCATCATCTGAAAGAGCCCCTCCCTGAGGCTGACTTCTTGTCACAGCCAAATGCTTAATAGGTTGTGGCTGGAAAATCCCAGGGAAAGCTGGAGATTTTTATGAGATGAGCACTGATTGTGCAGCAGCCTGCAGCTATTGCTGACCTGCCTCTTTCACAGAAAGAGGATTATTACACAAAAGAGTGCTAGAGATACTGTATGAAAAATACATTTTAATTTCCTTCTCAGCAAGAGAAGATGGAGAGATGGGAAATGGGAACAGGCAGAGGAACTACTTCTGCAAGTGTTCTAGCGGGGGATTCCTTTAATATTATTATTATTGGTGTTACTTGGAAAGTTCTTTAGAGGGTCTTTTAGGGATGCACATGAAGAGATCCCTGGTCCCTGGTCTTTTATTTCCTCCAAACATACAGAGCTGGTCTTTTGCCTACATAAACCCACACATACTCCCATAAGTACGAATATTTTTCTGGCTTTTCCGCATTGCTTCCCTTCCGCTACTCCCTCCTTACCTATCAGAGAGATTGAACTAAAATACACTACTTGTCTTGCTAATTACAGTGCACATGGAGGGGCGTCCGCCTGGGCTTCTCTCTTAATTGCTGGCTGTCATGGGGGGGCCGTTGTTGTGTGTAATGTCAGGGAGCTGCCTGCTTTCCCACCTCACACCGGGGTGGGGATGCAGCGCCTTGGCCTCAGCTCCTTTGCTGAGCGCTCTCTCCTCTCGCTGCGCTGCCCGTCTCTGACAGCCGCACTCACCTGGCGATGCAGCAGCTGCTGCTCCCCCGTTCCCAGCCCCAGGTTCCTGCCCAGGCCCCCCTCCATCCTCCCATCCCCCTTCCCGCCCGGCGCTGATGCTGCACTTCCAGCGGCTTCTTCACCCGTATCCATGACAACCCGGGTGACATCAGCACCAGGGCTCAGCATCACCGCGAGGACTCCAAAGCAATTAAATGCTGATAGCGCCTTTTTAAATTGCAGTTTAAATGTTTCATTAACGAAAAGGGGGGAAAAAAATACGGGGGAAGAGGTGGATGGGAGAGGAGTTGTAGAAGGTGGAGGACGATCCCTCGTTCTTTGCTGGCTGTCTTTGCAGTGACAACCCGCCCTGTCCCCAAGCACCACAGCGGCCTCAGCTGCCGTCAGAAATACCCCTCCCTATCCCTGGAGCAGTCGGCGGCATCCTCAGCACCACTGCGACGTGCTGCAAATGTTTGGGTGGCCACCGGTGTCTGATGCGCTGTTGAGGGGAGCAGAGGGGTGACACCCCTGCTGTCCCAGTTCGCATTCAGTTAGGGAATCACACAGCTCTCCTCAGGCCAAACTCCGCCCTCGCCTCTCACAAAGGGTCTGAGCAAGGCGCTGGGCATGGAGCTCACCTTGCCTCTGCCACAGTGATGCTGTAGCAGGTAAAAAAGTAGGCGGGTGTGCTGCTGGGATGTCACCTCTGTCCCCTTGCAGGAGGCTCAACCTGAGTTATACTTATCTGTGTCTTCTTCCCCTGCTCACCCTAGCCAGGATTAGCTCAGGGAGAGCTGCCCAGAGCAGGACAGCCCCCACAGGGGCTCTGCAGTGTGGGGCTGGTGACCTGTGTCAGATCTTTTGGGGCTGCAGTGCTGACAGAGCTGAGCAGGGCAGAGCTGCTGCCATTTGAGAGCAGAAGAGCAGCCCCAATGCCTCATCCTCCCCTGCATAGGCAACTTCTCCAAACAGAGACATTTCCTAGGCACAGAGCAGGGAGAAAAAATAGCTTCCACCTAATCAGATTTGTGTAGGAGCAGCCCTCCTGGCTCGCCTGCTGGCAGTTGGTATTAACAATGTAGGTCAGGTCAGCCTGACAGCCAGAGGCTCTGGGCAGCAGCCTCCTGGCAGTGGGGGAGCAATCACATCCCTCATCCCCCACTTCAAAGCCTTCTCCTCAAGCTTCCCCTCTCACACCTAGCCAGAGAGCTTGAGGGTCTCTCAGCATCTTTGGGGCTGCCCTTCACCCACTGCCAGGGGCCTGGGGAGCAGATACATCCCTTATCTACTGCTCACTTCCCCAAAGCCCTCTGGGAGTGACTCTTTCGCACCAAATAGGCTTTTCTGCAAAGGGAAGGGCACAAAATCTCATCACCTGGCAGCTCTGAGAGCTTTGGACCACAAAAAGCCCATTTGTCAATCTTTCATCACACCAGACATGTTTTAGCTTCAGTTCTTTGTCAGCAATTCAGGTAACATATTCACTCCCCACAAAAAACAGTTGCTCATGCTCTGTCATGTTACTCTATATCAGGTAAGATTCAGACTACCCTGGTTCCTAATTTTCTCAGGGAACAGGTCTTCAATATCCTACAGAACCCTTTTCCCCTGGGACGAGGGCCTGTGAAGCTGCCTGTCCCAAGGACGAGGTGAGACTGAATGCAGGGAGCAAACCTGCCTTGGCAGCTGGGGAGGGAGGTCTGGACTCATTATCAAAAATCTCAGGAGACATAAATCTTACAATCCTCCTCTGGGAGGTGAAACCTGCTTGTTGGACAGGGCTGCCCTTGTGCTGTAACAACAAACATCTCATGGGAAAGAAAAGATAGAGAACCAAACAAGAAAGAAAGGAAAGAGAAAAGGCAGAAGGTTGGGTGAGAAATAAAAGACGGACCAAAGAAGAAAAGAAAAAATTATAATGGAAAAGATGTGTCCAGTTACACTTGGGAAGAAAGCAAGCAGGGGGGGATATTAAACTTTGAAACTGGTCTTCAGGGCTTCCCTCACGCAGTGGGAAGTTCTGTGTGAGGACCTGCTATCTCTGGTATCACACCTCAGATTAGATGGGAGGACTAGACAATTAAATTAGTTGAGTAAGATCAACTGCCCTACTCAACTTTAAGAAATTTAATGGTTACAGCCACTGCTAGGGATGCTGCTGCAGTGTTATTTCATGGTTTGATGTAGTCACAGCCATTTATCTCTATAAAGGGCCTGGTCATCTATCACTGCTGTGTGGCAATGTGGCTTGGAGTTAGATTACTGACAAAGATGTTGAATAATTTATTTTTATAATAATGGACAAATTTTAGCATAAAGAAAAGCAGCTAATTCATATTATGATCTTTGATGTTAATCCATGTGGATTTATATTAGTTTTTTGCTATCTTATTTGTGTGAACTCCTTTCCCCTATTAGTAAGTGTAACCGCACTGCCTGGCTGACAGTGGCCTTTTAGCTGAACCATGAACTGATTTAAATTGAGTATTGGACTAGTTCCCCTTTGTGCTCCATAGTTCTATAAATTGGGGAAAGTGTTAGGGGAGGACTATTATGGACAAAATAAACGTTTAAACGCTTAGCTGGTTTGACACTTGCTCTGTAAATGGTGTTCCAACACCTTATTACTGAATTTACAAAAATAAGTAAAACAGTAGAACAGTATCCACCCACAGCTACAGATGTTGTTTGAAATGTAATGAGGGAGGATCATCAGCCAGACTGGGCAAAAATATATATGCCCAGTGAAAAGTTAGAAGAAAATATGAAAAAGGAGATTTTGTTTTTTAACATTCTCATATTCTGGGAAAACCCAGCATAGCATCCCCAACCCATGAGGCACCACGGGTGCTTAGCTGAATGATTGTGGATGGAATGACTGGATGGAATCTTATTTGGAAAATGCCAGTGGTTGCTTAGTTTTAGCTGGGGAGAGGGAAGGATGCCACTGTCCTTGTCCAGGAAGCAGGACAAGAGGGCCAGTGTGGATTCTGGCTCCTGTGAGATGAGTAGAGACTTGTTTTGAAGGGCAGCTGCTTTAACTGTGAGGAAGGAGGTGACTTGAGGAGAGCTGAGGCCTCCATGCTTTTCCTCAGGCTGAGGTGGGAGGAAGGACAGCCAGCACCCCTGCAGGAAAGCTCCTCTCCGTGAGCTGCTTGCTCAGGATTTTCCCTTTTGTCACCTGAGGGAACTTTCACCTCAGTTCCACCGAGGACAGTCCCTCAGCAGGGCTTCAGCTGCTGCTGGAGCTGGCAGGATGAAGGCTGAACCTGCCATGCAGCTTCCAGCTCAGATCCTACCCTGAAATTTTGGGGTTTTTTCTGCTGTCTGGGCCTTCAGCACCACTTGAAGGAGCAGCTCTGTCCCTGGGTAACTCACTGCCCAAACCACAGCACCCTCCTTGCAGTGTCAGCTTCCCTAATCTCCCTCTTTTCCATCTGCTGCTGAAGTTCAGGGTGAAGCTGTGAGTGAATTCCACAGGGGACAGGGGCAGGCTCTGTCAGCACTCATTGGCACTGCAAGGACAGCTCTGGGTGTCACATTGTCTCCTCACTGCATGTGCAGTCCCTGGAACCACTGGAAATCACATCCAGAGTCTGGCCCTGGAAGAATTACCACGGACATTCCCCTGCAAGGCCTGGTGACACTCTGTAATCCCACCTGATGCCCAGATTCTCCTGGTTTGTCCTTTCCCTGTTAATCCCATTGATCGTGGTACCCCAGTGACCAGCCCTGTCCTCCCCAAAGGTCACTGACCTCACCTGTCCTTTGTACCACCCCTGTGCCTCAGGGTCATTGGATGCCCAAAACCATACTTATGGCAGAGCCAAGCACATGTTAGCCCTCTTCGGATCTGGATTCCCTTCAGCACCTTGGAAATAAACCTTGCTGGAATTTATCTGGGCTAAGAGCCTTCTGCCTCTCCTTGCTGAGCCAGCCCGTGGCTGTGTGGGTGGCTGAGTTTGATTGCCTTGCCTGATTTCCCCCAAGTGGCCTTTCCACTGGAGAGGCTGACTGGGGCCTGGGTACAGGTTTTTCTCTAAAACCCCACTGCTACAACTGTGGGCATCCAGAGTGCCATCCTGCAGGATATCCACTGCATTTTGAGCAGCTGGGTTCTGTGTGCTCAGGCTGCTCCCTGGCAGGCTGTCTCACAGCATCCCTTCTGCATTTCAGCCTGTGAAACCCTGCAAATTTCCATCAGCAGAAGGGCTGGCTGAAACTTAGGAGTTGTTCCAGGCAGGAGATGGCTGGAAGTGTGAGCTTAGAAATCCACTGGAGCCGTCATGTGAATCCTGCAGAGCTGTGCCAGGAGTTGATAAAAAAAATGAATGCCTAAAATTAATTCCCAAATGCAAAAATGAGCATCTAAATTAACAGACTGACTTTGGTAATCGTTGCCTTCTCAGACCGTATGGAACCAAGACAATCTGTTTATATGGTTCAAGTTGGTTTCAGAAATTCAGTGTTTGGTATCCAAATCCAAAAAATCTCATTTTAAAGCCTATTTAGGTGTCTTTGTACACTTAGCAATCTATTCAAGACAATGCTAACTTGAGCTGTTGCAGAGCAGTACTGGGAGTGAAATCAAAGCAGCAGATGTCTTTGCTGCATTTCCACCACAGCACACCAGTCCTTCCTGGCCCATCAGCAGAAGAAAGCTGGTAGCATAAAGAGAGTGGCAGCTGGGCACATTGAGTTTCCATATGTGTCACCTGCCCCACATGCCATACTCCAGGCCCATCCTCACTCCTGGAAATCCCAGATGGCCTCAAGCAGCTGATGTAAATCCCACCTTGGATGCTGTGTACTTCTGGTCTGGCTGCTCAACTGACCATCATGGCATAGAAATGGGAGAGGACTTTGTGCTTTCAAAGCTGCATTTGATTTAAGGAGCATTTGTGCAGAGGACTCACATGATGGATGCCTCTGGTATGTCCTTCAGCCCCCATACCCACTCAGGCCCAAGCTGGGGAGCCCTGTGGGGCCACATAGACTCCCTGGGCCTGCTGACAAAGTACCAGTCACAGAGGTGGGGCATGCAGGCAACAGAAATGCTCTGGATTTTTTTTTTTTTTTGCATGGTTTCCTTCAGATGGAGACATGGATTGAGAGATTAACTAGCCCCGGTAATGGCCATGCCTGTCACATTCAGCTGCTGGGAATTAGCTTGTCATTCTGTGCCTGGTTTACAAATGCAGGGAAAATGGTCTAGTCTCCATTCAGCTGTGCCACTCCTCACCCCAGAATTGCCTTTGCAGCTCATGTTTGAGCTGCAGGCATATATTTTCCTCTTTCCTCATTACGCTTTCAGCTCTCTCAAATATTAAATGGCAGGTGCTTAGAATAAAACATATTATTCTGACAAACATTTTCATCATGAGCTAAATTGGCACATACTAACTGCTTTAAAATACTTACTGAGTAATTGAGTACAGCAGTACAGGTTACTATGCAGATGTCTGTCTCTAATAGTTTACGATTACACACGTTTTCCTCCTGAAGGGAGAGACGGTTCCACAAGTAAGAGGAGAAAAAAAAAAAAGAGGGAAAAGAACAGAGAGCCCTCATGCTACCCCCATAGGATATTCTTAAAAAAAACAGATGGTTGTATTTTGCAGGAGCTTTTGAAGAAAACTTTAAAGAACTATGCAAATTTTTGCCATTGCTTTTTTTGGTTTGCATATTTCTCCTCAGTTTCCTTCTCTATCACACATGATTGCAAATCTGTTTCAGCCTATAAATAGCTTTCTTCTTGCAAGCAAAGAGCTTTGTAACAGCAAGATACATGTTCCAGAGATGGGGGAAGGAAGAAATTATTATCATTACTCTTTATCTTTTAGGAAATTCTAGATTGTTACGCTCAGTTCTTTACATTTGGTTAACACGTCAGATCAAAACCATAATCTCTGCCCCAAGAAATTTACAGGCTCAAAGGGACACCTTCAAACTGCAAATTACATTCCTGTCTGAAATGGCTTTAGCCATCGTTTTGACAGGTAGCACTTTTTGCCAGGGGGAAGAAAGCAAAGGGAAGGCCTGTTTCTCCATTTTTGTACCCTGGATTGCAGCTCCCTGTGCACAGTCAGTGTCACTGCCCTGCTGCTGGCCCCTTGCCCTTCCTTGTTGTGTGCTAAGCACAAAGGTGTCAAACCTCCACCCTCTTCCTCAGCTGTGCCCCTGGGCTTGTCCTGCACGTGAGGCTCTGCCCTAAGGAGTGCACCCCTGGCAGAGGTGTCCTGGCTCGGGTTCAGCAGTCCTTGGAGACAAGGAACAGAGACATGCCAGGGATGCCACAGCCTCCTGCAAGTCTCTGCACAGCACAAAACCCACTTTCAAGCAGCCTTTCCTAAAGGCAGCACTTCCAATCATTTTCTCCCCCAGTTAAACCTTAGTAGAGATTTCTATAAATAGATGGAATGGGTGGTTCCAGATCCCTTCCATGGGTGTGCTGAATGAAGTGTGCTCTGAGTCTCATCACCCTTGGGTGCCATGTGCTGCCACGTTGAAGGGTTGGTCTTTGCTGGCTGTGTCTACTCCAGCAGCGTCACAGGGTGGCCTGGGGTCCCTGATCATCCATAATGAATACCTGCAAGAGTGGGCTGCTTTTTCCTCTAGTCCATTTACTTTTCCAAATTCTTGGGAAAAGGTGACCAGTGCACACACCCAACCCTTTCCTACTGTGGGGGTGGGAAACACCCCAGGCCCACACACAGAGACAAGAGCTTGGAATCACTGCTGGGGTCTGTACAATGAGTGTACCAGCACCATCACCTGCTCACAGAGGTAAAATGAACACTTCTAGGTGAGCTTCAGAGCTGGACACAATGACCCTTGTGGGTTCCTTCCAACACAGTATATTCTGTGACTCTGTCATTCTGACCTGTGTCCTGGGGACCTGCCATCTCTGCTTGCAGCAAGCCTTGCCACACAGCATTTGGGTTGGAACAGCAGCCCCAAACCCTTTACTTCTCTCCCTCCTGGGTACCAGAACTGTGCTGCTTCACCTTTGGGATAGCTGCCCTTGACCATGAATCCACCTCCTCCAGGACCACTGGAGTCTGTGGCCATGCTTTCCTGAAAGGAAAACAACCAGCACCATTTTTATGGAATGGTGCTGGCAATAAAGATCTCTGCTTTTCCCTTTTGTTTTGTTTTATCTGTTGAAAACCTGTTAGATAAAGCAAATCAGACCTATTAAAGCTCTGCTTTATCTTTGTATATTGGCAAATGCTGTTGAATCTCACATTAGTTTCTAACTGTGCAAACAATTTTGGTTTTGGTTTTCTGTTTAACAAAATAATCAGCCAGTAACAGCACGTACTGGAGTGGTGCTGTTCTGTAATTTAGCAGTGCTAAATAGGCTTCAGAAGCTGATGGTGCATCCTTTTTCAAAAGGTGATTTAGTATTTTAAAGCTTTTTCTGCTATTCCTTTGTATAAGGAGTAACAGAAAACAACAGTGACATATCAGAACCTGCATTTCACTGCAAACTGCTTAAGTTAAGGGCCACTGGAGTGTGACTAATTACCAAGTATTACTATGCCAGGTCTGTCATGTCAGGATAGAATAAATTAGATGTCCATCATCACAGGATGAACTATAGACTCATTAGAAAGCACTGTCTCAGTGCAATGGACACAAGAGTGTAGGACACGTTGAGCTTGGCTTGTTTTCTCCTCCCAGTGTATAAACAACCTATGCCTGCTTTCCTTCAGAAAAGTTAATTATTCTTAGATGAGAAACATGGGCTTTTTGCTAGCCTGGGACAGTATTTGTGGCACAAGTAATCGACATTAATAAATCCTTTCTTTGTCAATACTTTAACCTTATTAAGGTGCCTTCAATATTGATGAGGGCTCAGGCTGCTCTGTCCCATGCCTTCAGGTATCTTTCAATCTGTATAAATCTTGATGCTGGGTATTGAGGATGGTCCAGTCAGCCCCAAAATGCTGGCAGTGTTTGAGATCTAACCTCTCAGCAGCTTCTAAGCTGAGCCTCTGCACAACGCTGTTAAATCTTGTTCAATCTACTTCCTACAAGGCTCCTGAGAGGGAGCCATCCCCTTCACACTTCAGAGCTCTCTATTGTGCCAAAAAGCAACAAGGGAGAGCAGTGTTTGCAGTCCATAAAAAAGCCTGTCTGGAAGACCTTTGTCTTGCTGGTTGTTTGACAGTCCTTTAGATCAAGTGGCCACTTGTGATGACATCTTACAGCCACATGGTCCACACTTTTCTGTAGGCATTTACCAGACTACTGAGTCTAACTCTAGATATGGAGTTGGCCTGATATTTGCAGAGCACCCATGAAGATAAGAGAAAGGAAAAGAGATTGACAGTCATGAAAACCAGGCACCATGCTCAGGTATCCATAGCTGGAGAACAGTATTTGGCAAAATAGAGCACAAACATTCAGGTGAGGTTGCATGCAATATTCACATCCAGGAGAGGAAAATTCAGGCTGTAGCTTGGACTGAATTTTAGCAAAGCATGTGGTTTTCAGAGACAATCTTCTCCTTACATAAGGATTAAAGAAATCATCATCATCAGAGTACAAGAATGTTTATCTGTCCTGACCTGGCACATGCTGAGAAAAAAATGTACAGGGGCAACTCATCTCCATTCCCTGGGGTATAAATTGGTACAGCTCCAGTGAAGTCCATGATTTTTCACTTGTGGAGGAAAACCCTGTGACAGTGCTAGTCAGTGATGGTGAACACCCACCCAACTCAGTATAACCAGTAATGACCACAGGAATTAATGTCACCCTTGAGAATCTGTGGTTTGCTTGTAGATGCTCCCAAAAACCCAGGACACAAAAAGATAGCCTTTCTTTTTTGGTTTTTTTTTTCTTTTTTTTAAGTTTGAAGGTGGAATTAAAATAGTCAGCCTCATGGCATAAGTTGTTGCAAAATAGCCTGTTACAATTCATTTGAGATCAAACAGTGAAGTATGAAGCTGACCCTGCCTTAACAGAACAGGCCTGTAGGACAGTAGGGTTTCCTGACATCTTTCAGAATAGGCTGAAGAATAGGCCATAAGGAATAACTGCATCTTCATGTACAGGCTTTTATACTTTTTCTAATGTCCAGAGAGGCCATCAGTTGGTCTCTGCCCACTGACATCAAGCTAGCCCTAGGAGTGATGTGTTAAATCTGTCTAAGAAAAGGACAATAGAAATGGCAGTTAACATTACTGAGGGAAATTCAATTTGTCTTGGAGCAGAAGAAGCATCCTGACCAGGCCAGACAAACTATTATAAGGGCAGTTAAAGATATACTGCTGGAGTTACAGCTGTATCAGAAAAGGAAGGAATTTTTTTGTGTCAGGAATTAGAAGGTCTTTCAGGGGGCAAACAGCTTGCTTAAGCCACTCAACAAGAAATGTTGGGTTCAGAACTGAACTCACAGGTATTTCCTTGGAGCTGGTCATTAAGACCTCACAGTCTGTCTTGCCAGTGGATGAATCGATAATTAACATTCCTATTACTGGAATATTTAAAGACTAATGTATCAGAGGATTAACTAGCACTGTGAAAAGTGACATGAACAAGCTAATTCTTACCATCAAAGCCTAACACAAACTTTAAATGAATCTATACCTTGGTTTGGATTTCTACCAGTTCCCTCTGGAGCTGATTTACCTCACCATTCTCTGCTGATGCTCTGTGTTGGTCCCAGCCACCTTCTGAATAAAACTGCAAAGGCTTGACTGAGAAACACCAGGATCTGGTGCTACATCAAGTGTCTGAAATCATCCACTTGGCTTTCATTACTGCTGTGGAAGTCACACATCTGGATGCTGTCATAACTGCTGGACCTTTGCAGATGTTTTGGATACAGCTGTTTAAGATACAGCTGTTTAGTGGCAGAACTGGGTCCCTCTTGTAGTGTAATTGCCAATTCCTCTCCTCTGCTCCAGCCCACAAATTCTTGTCTCTGTCTCAGCCACTTTTCTGTACCTGGAAGTCTTCTGGGTCCAGTGCTTTCAACCTGTGCAACTCCTTACTGTCTAATTATCTGTTCCAGTATAATCATGAAACCTTTTAACATTTTTCTTTCTCCCCAAGGAAAGTAGATCTCAATCACTAGAAAATGACCTTCAGCTTCTACTGCGAACAATGAAACAAAAATCCTTCTCAGTAATATCAGTTTCATCTGTACTTTTCCATTGTCATGCCTTGAAGTCTCATTAATTGCTGGAAATTTCTTGGGGTTTTAAAGAATTTCTTTGTGCTTATCCTGATTTTCTTGGCAATGTCTGTACTGTTTATAAATTTAATTTAACTGCCTTTATCAACTCCATCCTTGCCTCCCCCCTCTGCTGCATTCAGAATAATCCCAGCAATTGTTGTTGTAAATAATTTGAAGATCCTTTATTCATTTACTTCCGTCTCCTGAGGTTTGCAGTGGAACAGGCAAACTCAGTGTATCTCATTCCTTGGCAGGACTGTTTCATTTTCCTTCCCTTGAGGAGGAATGAAGGAGCTCCTTACATGCTGGTACAGAAAAGCCTTACAAGGTGAAACTGGGAGCAATGCTCCCTGCCTGTGGCATGGGAAGCACGGAGACAGGTTGTCAGAGTGCAGGGGAAGCCACACAGCACGAAGTGCCAGCAGGGAGGGATGGCCTTACCATGTCCTTTGCCTGACTGCTCCCACATGCAGCTTTCTGAGCAGCTCATCTCTTGGGTTTCTATCTTTTTAGTACTAAATGGAGGAGAGATGTGCTCAAAATGATGTAAGGCCAGGGCGCAGTGCTGCAGTCGGGGGCATTATTTTATATTCCTCTGCTGTAGCTTCTTTACTATCAGCTTGAACATTTTCCCTTCAGCGCCTCGCCCCAGTGATTTTCAGGGAAACTTGCTGTTTCTTTAACTAGTCTGGGTAAAACTGCAGGCTCCCCTGGAATTAAAGATGTGTGTGTCCTGCTTGCATGGGGACAAAGAGCCCTGAGGTTGTTTGCAGGACTGGGTGTTCCTTGGGATTGCAGACCTCAAAATATTATCATTTGAGCCAAATTCATCTCAGTTATTCTCATAGAAGTGACCCTTACAATTCAATTGTTTTGATTTTCCTCTTAGGTTTTCACTTTTATTTAACTCCCAGGCCTAATAAAATTATAATCATGACTTCCTAGCATTGTTCCCCTTTATTCTGTATATCCTCTCCTTTAATAGTTTCCTAATTTTCTGCAGTTAAAAAGTCTTCCACATTTATGTTCTTGCTCTTTATTTCTACTTGTAGCTCTTACCATCACCATATTACACTGAATTGTTGGGTTAATGGCTGTTTCCCTTGGTAAGTAGGAAAATAAATAATTTAAGGTTTGGGTCATGTACTGGAAAAGGGTTATGATTCTAGACAGATCCTGAACTGAAATTAAAGCCTTAAATGTAATTTATCTTTTCATATGTTAAGGTTTTATTCTGTCCTTCCTTTGAAGCACTCAAATAGTGTTAAGATAAGTCCATGGAAAGCTCCTCTGTCCTAGACAGGAACTCTTCCAGGAAAGCAGCTCAGGAAATTCCTGTTCATTCTTTGAACTGGACTAGCAAAGAGGAAGATGTGCTGCAAGGACACCTGATGTAACCTCTCTGCAAACCCTGTACTGTCAGTGCCAGGTAACCTCAAAGTGGCTTAATTGTAAAACTGCCTGAAGAAAAGGAGAAAAGCATTTTTTCCTTGATGATGTTATGACATTGTGATCTGTCATATTTAAAGAGATTTCAGAATATTATTTCTCTCAACAGCCAGGCATGAGTCCATGTGTGTGGGTTTTCCTCTAGAACCCAATTCCAGTTGCACTGGGTCCACCTCCCACATGCAAGAACCCTGCTAGGGCAAGGTTTGCTGGTTCCTTCTGTAGCCATTGAAAACACAACCACAGAGCTCCCCACTGAGTGACTGACTGATGGACCCAGTGCTGCAGCTCTTTATTCCTATTTTGAAAACTTAGATGGCAGGAAGGACTTCATGAGACATCCTGCATGTGTATAAATTCAGTCATTTCACCAGACACTCTGATCTTGAGGTTCTATACACAGGAAATTCTACACTTGCTGCTTCATCTGGTTAATTTGTTCTTCTGAATTTCTTCACAGGTAATTCCCAATAAATACCATACTATATACATCTTAAGATTTAAAACACACCCTGGAAAGTGGAAAATCCACTTTCTCCAGTGGAGGCAGAAATCTGTGACCAAAGGAAAGAAACACTTGAAATTAAAAATAAAGATTCCAGTTTCACAAAACAATTTGACTGCAGAACATCCACATTTCTGTCAAGTCTGCAGTGCTTCTTGTGCTTCTCTTTGCTTTTTAAATCAAGTTTGTTGAAGGGAGCAAAGGGAGGATATAGTATCTCAAAAATCCTATTTTCTTGAAACAGTTCAAAGTAATTGTGCATTGATTCCTTGGAGAAAAAAGAAATGCTATCTATCAATTGATTTTAAAAGCTAGAAAGCAGTGGTTTGAGATTACTTGCTAGCTAAAGAAGATGAGGACTGAAAATACTGGAGTAATAAACAGCCATGGGTGGATCACACTGATGTGAGGCAGACAGTCAATGTTCCTCAGCAGTGCAGGTTATCTGCTGATGCAGCTCTAACAGGGAATAAAACTGCCTCAGCCATCAAACCAGGTCTGTGCCTTTGGAGGGATGCTACAAACCCTCTAACAGAGGTTGGGACAGAAAAAAAAAAAAGCCATTTCAGGGCATTTTCAGAGAGCAGCTTAAAATTCACATTGCTTTTCATGTTTCTGACACCCCAGACTTTATTTGGGAAAGGGCTTGGATGCACAAAGCCAGCTGCAATGATGTGCACAAGCTCACTGGGATCGTGCCTGCTAAATTAACTATTCCATGGATTTTGGGGAAAACACCAAGCAGGAAACTCACCTCGAGCTAAAATCAACCTGAAAAAGGATTTTTTAGATTAATTTAGTCGGTGAGTCATGGTCCATTGTGCTTTTCATCAGTAGATCCCATGGAGAACCTGTGGGATATTACCATGATCTGCATGATCCCAACATTTATTTCCACTACAGGAAAGGCTGCTGACCATCCTGCTGCTCTTGGATGGTGAAAGGAAACCACAAAATGCAAAGGCTGCCTCCTCTTGTCCCTGCCCTGGGTTGTGACACCTGGTCATGGTGGAGGAGCACATCCTGGGAATGTGGACATCCAGGGGACCAGCACCTGCTCCAGACAGGGGGACATCCATGGAATATTTAGCCAAGGGTCTATGTGATTTGGGTTTTTTTCTTTGCTTCAGCTGGCATAACTTGAATATGAGCAGAAGTATCCTCTGATCCCAACAACTCCCCCAAGCACCTGAGAAGAGCTCACCTGGCATAGAGCTCACCAGTCCCACCAAGCTGGGTGAGCTGGTGTTTCTGTGGTGGGTTAATTGCTACACCCAGTGCTGCAATCAAGAAGATAACAGCTTGTTCCTCTTCACCTTTTCTCCTAAGAGCAATTGGTGCTGCTCATCTTGCTCTGGGCAAAGAAAATTTCAAAATTTCATTTTTGAAAACTTTGTTTTGTGGCCAATTTGTGAGAGTAGCTCAGTGTAAGGTGATGCTGAGCTCCTGCTTCTGTCTCCCTGCATTAGTAAATCCTCTCTAAGGTGGTCACAGACAGGTCTGTCAAATGTTCAACATCACATAAAGACTGTTAAGCAGCACCATTTTCATAGTGTCACCGTGAGATTTTCATGTGAAAAGGAAAATAACTCCCTTGGGGCTAAAATATTTTGTTACAAATTCTTGGGGGATTGGATGAAAGAGCTATAAAGCTGATAGAAAATAACATCCAAGGGACCTGTGAAACTGCACAGTAATAATAATCAGACAACACTGTTTTCCCCATGCATTCAAATAGTCCATTCTTGCTTTGATAGGATTATTTTATGTGTGCCTTTCCTCTTGCTCCAGTTTGGAAGTGACTGAAAGACACATCTCTGTGCATGAGGTTATTATTTTGTACGCAGAGCGACAGCTTATAATTCAGGAGAAATAATTTCTACTTACAAAATAATTGCTGGGTACTAAACATTTTATCATGTACAATTTGTAACACCATCTCCTGTAAAAATTCAGAACATATTTTTTCTGTATCCATGATGAATTTCAATAAATTATTCTGACTATCATATTTTAAATGTTACAGGATTGCTCAGTTCGTTACGTGGAAATGTCTCTGCTTGGAACAACACACACAACTATTACTTTAAATGTAGTTTTATTAAACATTATTGCAACTCTGAAAAACACACTCTCTCTTCTGGAATATTTCAAATTTTGATCACTGCTATTTAAGAAAGATACTGAATTATTAGATAGTGTTCAAAGGAAAACAACAAAGATGGTGAAGGGCCTTGAGGAGAAGCCGTATGAAGCTGAGGGCACTTGGTCTGTCCAGCCTGGAGGAGACTGAGGGGAGACCTCAGTGCAGTTACAGCTTCCTCCTGAGGGGCAGAGCAGGGGCAGGCACTGAGCTCTGTGGTGACAGTGACAGGAGCCGAGGGAATGGTCTGCAACTGTGTCAGGGCAGGTTTAGGTTGGATATTAGGAAAAGGTTCTTCCTCTAGAGGTGGTGGGTGGTGCCTGGTCTCAGCACCAGCCTGGCAGAGCTCAAGAAACATTTGGTCAATATTCTTGGGCTCATGGTGGGATTCTTGGGTTTGGTGCTGTGCAGGGCCAGAAGTTGGACTCAATGATCCCTATGGGTATCATTGCACATAGATGTTCTATGATCCTGTGGTCCTATGTGCTTCTCACCAAAAATCTGAAAAAAATGAATGCTGCTGATAGATGTCAAATTTCTGGTTGTCACTAAGAAATGCTGAGTTTACAATTAAAGTTGTACATTTCAAGGTTTAAAAAAAAAATTGAATAATTACCCACTACATCCACAGTCAGGACTTCCCAACAACTTCAAAATCTCTGGTGCAGAGTATCTGAAAAAATGCAGACATTGGCAAGGGATGTATCAGGTGCTTCCCTTCCCTTAAAAGCTGGCTGCAACTGCAAGTCCTGTCCTCAGCTGGAAACCATTCTTGGCAGAAAAGTCTTGCTTTCAGCTCTTAATAACTTTAACTTAAACTGACCTTCAACATATTTTTGGCAGAACAGCCAAAAGCTCAGTGTTAGCCTTGAACTGCTTGTTACTGCCTTGATGAAGGAGGAGAGCAGAGGATTGCACTCAATCCTTACTTTATACTCCCATGTAATCCTTGGATTCTAGAAAAAAAAATCACACATATAACATTATACATGGACCCTGAAACAGAGCAGAGGCCTTGGATTTATCCTTGTGGGTAGATCCTTCATGGGCATGTGAGTCTGTAAGCTGAGCTGTAATCTCACACTTTCCCCACTCTGTCAGCTGGGTGGCTGAGAGAAGCACAGATGTGAAATGGGAGCAGGGAAAATCAATAGTGTGACTTGGGCAGGAGAAATCAATGCAACAATGCAGCAAAAAAACCTGAATATAGTAGTGTGGACAGAGGTAATCAATAAAAATACATGTGCTTTTGTGATGCATGGTGAGCCAACAGGTCCAAATAGGACATAAGACTAACCTGAACTTTTATTTGAATCCAATACAAACTAGTTATTTGGGAAGGTCCAACTGAGCTAGTTTTATGTACACAGGCACAATTTTTCCACCTTCTTTTTTTGATTTGCCCTGATGTTTCTGATCCCAGGTCTCACCTAGCTCTGCATGCACAAATGACAAAGTGTTCAACAGCTTGAAAGAAAATCAGATTTCTACCCCAACCTGATGGATTCAGCTGATCTGGATAGATTTAATGTTGTTTATTCTGATGGATGCTGTTGTTTGCTGCCTGTGAATCTTCAGCTGTATTTTCTTCTGTGTTTTCATAATGAAGTAAAAGTATTCCCTAGTCCACTTTTCTGGCCAAAACTGGATTTCCATCTCTGGTTTGCTTGGGGTTTTTTTGTTTTGTTTTGGTTACAAGTCTGCCTGCAACTTGGTAAAAAGGCAGCTCCTGTATTACCTGTGAAGGGGAACTGTGCCTTAACCAGGCCATGAGTCAAATCCTATTTGCCTTCCTGCTTTTGATGTTCTATATTTATTTTCTGGGAACATTCTGCCCAGCCTTACCTTCTGGCTTGGCCTCTCCATAATGTCACAGAGTTTCTTTGTTTACTTTTCCCTTGGGCACTGCTAAAGCAGGTATAACCTCAAAATTGATTTCTCCATGAAGGAACACTCTCTACTCTTATGGCCATATTACAACATAATTTTTATCCTTTGAACAAAACTCCTAACTTTTCCCCACTTTAGTTGAAAATATTTTTTTTCTGTTTTGGTGGTGGGTGCAGGATATTTATATATTAATGCATTTATATTTCAGCCTGGGTGTTACGGGTTTCTGAAATTATAAGATACCATCCCATTAAACTCCATATCTGATCCCAATTCTGCTGCATCCTTAAGTGTAATTAGCCCATTGCTGCTACATGGAGTGCTGCAGTTTCCACTGCTGTACTCTTTGTAGTGCCCAAGCAGTGTTTTACCCAACTATTACAAAGCTAACACTCAACAGTACAAGCTCTGAACTTCTTGTTTTAAAAAGCCACTGGTATCACCCACCAGCAGGCAGGGCTCCTCTCAAAGTGGTCCTTACAAAAGCAGACAGCATCCTCTCCAGCTGCTGGGGACCTCTCACAAGGCCTGATGGCACCAAGACTCACTGCTGGGCTTTGGCTCCTGGCTGTGTTTTCCCAGCCTCATCATCCTTAGGTTTCCTCTTCTCCAGGATCCCAGGAGAGATTGCATAATTGTCTCCTCCTCACCAGGTCATGGGAGTTGAGGCTTCCCAGAGATCTCTGTAGCTCACAGGAGTTGTCTCAATGGGAGAATGCTGACACATGGGGTGTCAGTCGGGTTGCCCACAGGGGATGTTTCACTCCTGGTACAGATAGTCACTAAAATTTGGCAGATCTGATGGCCAAGGGCATTTCTCCCCCTGCATCATGATAGAAGTGCCAGAAGGGATTAATTGTTTGTGAGAAAAACAGAAATATAGTGAATCTATGTAGTGAATCTGCTTCTGCTGTAGCTGACACTAATAATCACCTCTGGATAGGCTGGTTAGCAAAATCTGGGACAGGACTTGTGCCTGTACTCAGGGACAATCCCAGGACAGAAGGCTTCACAGGAGGTTTTTTTTGCAATGCTGCATATTCTCCCTATCCTCAAATTTATTTTCAAGGCCCTTAAAAATATTAATAGCTTGTCTGATTCAGAAAGTGCTTTGCTGTGCTGATATTTGCATCCCCAGGAAAAGAGTTGCACTCTGGCAAACTGATGCCACTTCCTAATTTAAACGTGTGTTTTCTGCACTTTTGTGCATTTTCTGACCATGTTCACATATCCCTGAACCACACTTGGTGACTTGGCAGGGGCTGGTGCAGAGTGAGGGGTAAGGAAGGGCAAGGGGACAAGAAGACAGAGCCATGTATGGCACGTGGCAATAGCAGACACCTGCCAAGGGAAATCTTGACCCAGTTTCAGGAGTCTGAACTTACATTTGAACCTATATTTTCTTTCCAGGGAGAAGTGGGGGTGGGAGAGCAAGGTACAACACTTCAGCATGGCCATGGGGCTGCATCCTGTCCCAACTTGAAGATTTGGCCCTGGGGGATGGGGATTGGAGCTGCATCCCTGGCATGGAGGTGACCACAAAAAGCAGAGCTGCCCATAAGGCCCAGCCCCACAGGCTGCAGCTCAGGCAGAGGAGAAGGTCCTTCTTCTTTCCCTCTTAGTCAGAGACCCTCAGAAGCACTGGGGAAATCAAATTGCCTGGCTTTAAACGTTGCAGTCTAACAGATGCTTTTTGAAGCTCCCTAAAGGCCTGTTCACAGCTTCCTCCACCGAGCTCCCATTGTGGCAACATTATAAGTGGCACCACTTTTCTAGCAAGATAAATGCCTTCACTGGGACAACCAGGGGGAAAAAAATGTCAATTATAATTAAAAATAACCTCTTCATTTTCAAATGCATGTCACAGGTTAGGGAGGAAAACTCAGCAGTGTTTCTTGCTGATTTGCACTTCTAGATTTCCACACAGAGTCAAAAGCATTTGTGGGTGTTCACAGATTTGCTCCTCTGTGAAGATGTGTATAATAGGGGCAGAACTATAAATGTGAAAATGCAATGCTGGGATCCAAGGGCTGATGCTTTAAAGGACTGTGGGACAAGATCCAGCTCTCATCTCATCCACAGCCAGTCCAGCAATTCTCTCCCAAAGTCCCTCCGATGACTTCCTTGAAATTAAAGATTTGCATTGCTGTAACTGAGGAGAGAATCATGCCCACAACTTTAAATCACAGCTTTGGCATTAGTGCTGGAGGTCCAATTCCAAGGCTGTCAGAAGAGGATTTNTCCACAGCCAGTCCAGCAATTCTCTCCCAAAGTCCCTCCGATGACTTCCTTGAAATTAAAGATTTGCATTGCTGTAACTGAGGAGAGAATCATGCCCACAACTTTAAATCACAGCTTTGGCATTAGTGCTGGAGGTCCAATTCCAAGGCTGTCAGAAGAGGATTTCTATTTATTGACTAGGAAAGAAGGTTGCCCTTTCAGAGAACATCAGCTTGGCTTTGAATTTTTTTGTCTTCCTTGGACATTTGCAGAAGTAAAGGCAACTGAGAAACAGGGAATCTTTAACATATGGGGAGCTGCTNTTTTTTTTGCAATGCTGCATATTCTCCCTATCCTCAAATTTATTTTCAAGGCCCTTAAAAATATTAATAGCTTGTCTGATTCAGAAAGTGCTTTGCTGTGCTGATATTTGCATCCCCAGGAAAAGAGTTGCACTCTGGCAAACTGATGCCACTTCCTAATTTAAACATGTGTTTTCTGCACTTTAGTGCATTTTCTGACCATGTTCACATATCCCTGAACCACACTTGATGACTTGGCAGGGGCTGGTGCAGGGGGAGGGGTAAGGAAGGGCAAGGGGACAAGAAGACAGAGCCATGTATGGCACGTGGCAATAGCAGACACCTGCCAAGGGAAATCTTGACCCAGTTTCAGGAGTCTGAACTTACATTTGAACCTATATTTTCTTTCCAGGGAGAAGTGGGGGTGGGAGAGCAAGGTACAACACTTCAGCATGGCCATGGGGCTGCATGCTGTCCCAGCTTGAAGGTTTGGGCCAGAGGGATTGGAGCTGCATCCCTGGCATGGAGGTGACCACAAAAAGCAGAGCTGCCCATAAGGCCCAGCCCCACAGGCTGCAGCTCAGGCAGAGGAGAAGGTCCTTCTTCTTTCCCTCTTAGTCAGAGACCCTCAGAAGCACTGGGGAAATCAAATTGCCTGGCTTTAAACGTTGCAGTCTAACAGATGCTTTTTGAAGCTCCCTAAAGGCCTGTTCACAGCTTCCTCCACCGAGCTCCCATTGTGGCAACATTATAAGTGGCACCACTTTTCTAGCAAGATAAATGCCTTCACTGGGACAACCAGGGGGAAAAAAATGTCAATTATAATTAAAAATAACCTCTTCATTTTCAAATGCATGTCACAGGTTAGGGAGGAAAACTCAGCAGTGTTTCTTGCTGATTTGCACTTCTAGATTTCCACACAGAGTCAAAAGCATTTGTGGGTGTTCACAGATTTGCTCCTCTGTGAAGATGTGTATAATAGGGGCAGAACTATAAATGTGAAAATGCAATGCTGGGATCCAAGGGCTGATGCTTTAAAGGACTGTGGGACAAGATCCAACTCTCATCTCATCCACAGCCAGTCCAGCAATTCTCTCCCAAAGTCCCTCCGATGACTTCCTTGAAATTAAAGATTTGCATTGCTGTAACTGAGGAGAGAATCATGCCCACAACTTTAAATCACAGCTTTGGCATTAGTGCTGGAGGTCCAATTCCAAGGCTGTCAGAAGAGGATTTCTATTTATTGACTAGGAAAGAAGGTTGCCCTTTCAGAGAACATCAGCTTGGCTTTGAATTTTTTTGTCTTCCTTGGACATTTGCAGAAGTAAAGGCAACTGAGAAACAGGGAATCTTTAACATATGGGGAGCTGCTCCAAGGTGATGATAAGCTGCAACTACTGTAAATGAGAATGAGTGGGAAATGGAATGAAGGTTTCTGTTTCTTTATTTTGATAAATTAGAGGATTTACTATTAAAAATTCTACTTCTTTCACATGTTCTATGCCAAGGACCAGTGTTGAACAAATAACTGAAGCTAATTCAAGAAAGTTCCCAAAGTCCCTCAAATATGCACTTCCTACTGTGTATATTTTGTGAGTCACATTCAAATAAAGTAAATGGAGCTGCGTAATATTGACTTTGACCCCACATATGAATGTACATTGTCATGGTTTAATCTTCCCACTGTGTGTTTGTGGAAGTTGCCTGGGGGTTGCTTTATTTTAGCTGGGGTGCTGACAAGGAAGGGAGGTGTAATGAAAGCAAAGCAGCCAACGTTCACAAATGTGATATATATGCTGAAGTCAGGAGATCTTTTCTCACTTTGGGTATTAAAGCACTGTATGTAATGTACATGTCACTCAGCCTAGATGAAATTCTTATCTCAAGGGGTCATGATTTTAAACTCATTTTAAATGCTTTTAAATTTGGACTCTCTGAGGGGCTTTCCTGCTGTTTTTCCTTTTACTAAATGATATTTGCATGGAAGTCTTTCTATTAAGCTTTGCTCAAGCAAAAAAAGAGATCAGACTCTGTTCAGTGGATATTTATGTTGAGGTAAATGGTGACCTTGATCAGGGTTTATTGCAGTTTTTGACTTTGTCTGGTTTTGAAATATTTATTGTTTAGAACACTGGTTTGAATTAATGAATGTTTTCTGTACATTCTTCTTTTCCTTCTTTCCCCTGAGGTAAATTTTGACCTCAAGGCCTTTCTGGGAAGATTTGTATAAAGAAAGAACTGCTCTGTGTAACAGGGATGACTCTGCAGCATTTAACCTGTTACTGTGAACAATGGGATGTCCCCACTTTTGCATTTTAATCACATTTCTGCCTTCCCCACTAATTAAAGATGCATAGATGTGCCAGGGGATTTCATGGAAAAGGCTGAGAATTCATTGCCATAAAACACTGTTTAGTCAATATAATTTAGGAAATCACAACAAAGGGCAAACTCTTCCTCCCTCTTTTAACTTCTCTGCCCCACATTGTACCACCCTGATATCTGGGCTTGCTCTCTTACCTCTGAGAGGAGATGTGGAAAACACTCAGCCTGAGTTCAGGGGCATTGTCACATCCCCATGCCCATGGGATGTGCACAGCCAGGACTGACCATGGGCACACAGCTCTGCCACCCAGGAGAAAGAGAAGAGGAGGATGGGGGAGGGAGTTCATGCATGTGGCTCTCACTTCTGGAGGCCTGGCTTGCTTCAAACTTGAAGTACACATTGCAAGTGAAAGAAGTCTGAGTCACATCACACCACCTTCAGCTGACACATCTCCATCAAAAGATGACACATAATTTATTCCCCCTGTCCAAGGAAAACTGTCAGTGATGGGTGAAAAGAAAAAGGAAAAAAAAAGAAGGAGAAGAAAAGTTGAAAGCTTTTGATATACAGGTCAAAGGGAATTAAGATGGAGCCTGTCTCTATCCATATGGATGACTAGAAGGTGATCAGTAGTCAGCATGGATTCATTAAAGGTAAATCATGCTTGACCACCCTGACTGCTCTCTACTATGAAACAACTTCCTGAGTGGATGAGGGGAGAGCAGGGGATGTTGTCTGCCTCGATTTCAGCAAGGCTCTGCCACTGTCCCAAACAGCACCCAATGCACAAACTCAAGAAGCGAGGACAGGGTGAGGGGACAGTGAGGTGATTGAGAACTGGCAGATCCCAGAGGTTGGTAATCAGTGGCACAGGGGGTAGTTGGAGACCTGTCACCAGTGGTGGACCCCAAGGTTCAATACTTGGCCCAGGACAGTTTAACTCATCCATCAATGACCTGGGTGAGGGCAGATGCCTCCTCAGTGAGTTCTTTGGTGACACAAGGCTGGGAGGTGGGGCCAATACCCCAGAGAGCCCTGCAGCCCTTGGGAAGGACCTCAGCAAGATGGAGAGATGGGCAGAGAACCTCCTGAAATCCAGCAAAGGCAAATGCAGGGTCCTGCACTGGGGAAAAACAATCCTGGGCACCAGGACAGGCTGGGACTGACCTGCTGGGAAGCAGCTCTGGGGAGAAGGCCCTGGGGGCCCTGGTGGACAGTGAGCTGTCGCTGAGCCAGCACCGTGTGCCTGTGGCCAAGAGGGTCAATGGGATCCTGGGGTGCACCAAGGAGAGCACTGCCAGCAGGGCAGGGAGGGAATCCTGCCCCTCTGCTCAGCCCTGTGAGGATCACCTGGAGTGCTGTGTCCAGTCTGGGGCTTATAAGTATAGGAGAGATGTGGAGCTCCTGCAGA